>JAJOZX010007539.1:47500-216646 GCA_023014485.1 Bathynomus jamesi
CACACACATATATATATTATATATATATATACATACATACATATCTATATATACAAATACATACATACATACATACATACATAATATATGCAATAAACAGAGAAGTAAAAATAAAAAATTAAAATTAAAACCTTAAAGGATTACCAGTGTTTCCTTTCCTTCGTGGTTTTATTCATCATAAATATTTTTCACGTGTTACTTTCGTGAAATAATTTTCATATATATATATATATATATATATATATATATATATATATATATATATATGTATGTAATAGTTTTCTAACCGATATGATAGCTATTACATAACCTCTTCTGGAGCCTTTATCGAATGCCTTATGGCACTGTGCCTACAAGTTTGCATCCATCATTATTAAGTGACTGAGTTGTCGATTGCTTGTTCCTTTATCTGCTGGTGGCTTCGAACCACAAATATTTATTGAAAGCCACAAACTCTAATACCTCTGGGCCCAAATAGGACTGAAATCATTGCGCAAAACTCGACTCGTCTCGGATCTTACTCCACCTAATTTGATATGTATTATAAAGTTTGTAAATTATATTAATTTTATAATAAAATGATATAAATAATTCATGTTCGCTCATTTTATTGGACCGACGGCTTAACATGCCGTTTGAAACACTTTCAGGTGAAACGAGTTCTCCAGTTCAGGCGGGTTACGAAATCAACGGTGCTTAACTTACATACGACTTTTTAGTTACGCATTTAATCTGTTAAATATATTCAAATTTAAGTTATTCAAATAGGCATGAGCTAGAGTCGAAACAGTGATTCGTAAATAGATCCCTGTAGTAGATACATGGCTGATAAAGCGTTAATTCCAGCACTTAGCTTTGGGCATAGTTGTAACTTACCGTTACCAAATATATTAAAGCCGTTGATCGAAGCAAGTTAGGCTACACTGTTAATGTAGCCTATTTTTAGTATTTTAAGACGCCAAATATCATAAATTTACCAAGCCTATTAATATAAAAGCGACATTTCCTAATGAATTAAAATTATTTGAATGTCAAGTGTGTCGTAAAACTGTAATTTCCTTGAAAGTTATTTCGTGTCTTGCCAAGAAAAGCTGGAACAAAGATTATAAAAGCTAAACAACGTTTTATTGTTGGTTGGATCCCATTTTCATTTTCATGCAAAGTTGAATAATTTGGTAGGCACTTCCTTCATATTAGGCCTTGGACATAACGCCCCTTTTTTTTTATATCATTTTGTATTTTCATTGTTGGACCGAGGAAAATTAATTAATTTTATACTGTTTGAAGCTTCGAATCGCTTGCTGAATATTAATCAAGTTTTGCTTCGCTCCAATGGAAAAGACGCAAATGGTCCACGATGGAATTCTCATAATTTAAACAGTGCCAAAATGTAAAGTGGAGAAGGGAATGATAGATTCAAAAAGCGTTCGTTTCACACGCGGCTCTAAAGTGAGCAGAACTGTATACTACTAGACCCGTTTTCTTGAAACTTTATATAGGGCCTAATATGACTTTGTATACTGGTACACACAAATATTTATATAAAATTTAGGCCTATATATAGAAATATATTAGGTTAGGCCCTACGCATGTTTGTGTAGGCCTTCAGTTCCAAGACAAGTATAGAGCCCAAGTTGAAGTCTGCTCATAAATAATGGAGGTTCCTCCTACCAATAAACCTACAAAGGAAAATGAGCAAATATTATTATAAGGATACGATTTTGACTTGAATTATGATGGAACGTCCAATGATGGAGGAGGGATGGACTACGCTTTGTTGTATTTAATTGTGTTTATATTTATCTTGTTAAAATCAATAAGACGTAGTAGCTCTTGGATAAATTTGCTTTTCTTTCGCAAAACAAGGCGGAATTCATTAAATTCTAACTAAAGACCTGTTACTCTGATTTAAAAGAAGGCTTGTACATACAAGAAGTTTATGCCTACTTTACTTGCGAAGAGTTGTTTTAATTTTAGCTCACAGAAAAAAAGAGGGATCCGTTATGAATACAAGATATACTATAAACTATAGGGCCTATCATAATGTGTGTGTATCGCCTTTTCCAGCTACATTACGAGTCTGTTAGGACCCATGTAAATTATACAGTCAAATGCATAGAAGTTACAGTACTTGAGAAAGAATAAGGCCCATACTGTTTTGTCTCTCTCTCTCTCTCTCTCTCTCTCTCTCTCTCTCTCTCTCTCTCTCTCTCTCTCTCTCATTATATATATGATTGTGTGTGTGTGTTTTTTTTTAGAATAAATGAATATATGAAGACATAATACAGGTACACCTCTTCCATGTTTGTGTAAGAATTATTATTAGGCGTCCCTAATCCATTTTTGTGAGCGTCCACACCTCTACAAGTTCGTTTTAGTAAAAGCATCGTTTATTTTTCGATACAAAGAAAAAAATGTATTAAAAAGATGTATCCAGCTGAGACGAACTGACCGCGTTGATGGATAAGGCTTATTACAGATAACAACAATGTGCTTATGATGGATCACTGTGGTAGTTCAAGATTGATTTGGGGGGAAATTTTCATTTTGTGAAAGGTTCACATTAAAAGGTGGTTTCCCGAACTGTACTGTGTAGGAATCTCTTACTTGACGATTTTGGAATGTTTACAAAAATTGCCCATAAAGAATTGTTCAGAGGTAGATTGATTGTTTAAAGATATTTGGTTGGTTAGGCTTTGTTTTTTTACTTTAACCCTAATAATAGTAGGGTTTAATGATTTATCTTGTATTACTAATAATTATTATTGTACAGATTTAAATATTTACTGCTTTGTAGAGTTTCTTTAGAACTATGAAGTATTTTTTTTTTCACTGTGACCTGAAGTGGAATATTTACTTTGTGAAGTGTAAAACTGGGTACTTTCCTGTTATCCCGGACCCCAGACTTTTTGCCGAAAATATCACAACTTAACCTAACCAATTGTCAAGGGCATACAGCTGACCTAACGGGAAAGCACCGGTTTTTCTGTTATTATTAATAATCTTTTGAAGTCTCATTATGGACATACAAGAAATACGGTTAGCTCAACTGTATGCCCTCGACAATTGGTTAGGTGAAGTTGTGATATTTTTGGCAAAAAGTCTGGGGTCCGGGATAACAGGAAAGTACCTAAAACTGTATCTGATACATTCTTTTGATCTTAACCAGGAGATTGTGGTGCAATCCCCAAAATTCATACTATCATGATATCCGTCAGAGGGTAGCCTAGTTACAATGTATTATCGGTTCCAGTTGACTGGATTACATGACGGCCCAGTGTTACCTCGCCTACTGGATACTGGAACAGATGGTAGGAGAATGTTGTTATACAATTCAAAATTTTGTATTTATTATTATTAAATAAATAAATAATACAATGAACAATTGTCGATTTGCGAAGAAAAGCACATCGACAACACATTTTCTAGAAACGAAAAATATTAAATTCTAGATGTTAAAAGTGCTGCCGTTGAGAGTAACTTTTGGGATGTTAAAATTTGTTGGTGATGATTTAAAACGGCGAAGACAAACGACAAGAATGACCGTGAGAGAGAGAAGTCACTCCGAAAGGCGGGCCACAAGGAAGTTTAAAAGAGTCTCAAAGTCTTTGAAACGGGAAGAGAAGAAGGGAATAAGCGAGCGAGCACTGTCAAAGGTTCGACATATCCATTCCTGAATGTGGATAAGCCAGGAATTTATGGGAATGGTTTACAATTTGTATTAGATGCAGAGCAGAATGAAGCAGACGGCGAGAAATGAATGAATGAATGAATGAATTGGTTGGTTGGTTGCTCTCCTCTCGCTTTTCATATAATCTTTGAAGGCCTATCCGAAAGACGATTCTTTATTTCCAGTACTGGTGAAATAAATAGCCTCAGCTATTTGTTGAAAGTAAAACTTTTATGGGAAGTCTACTGTAGGACGTAGTTACAAATGTAAGAGTCACAATAATAACGATGTTTGGGGCTGTTTAAACCCCTCTGTAACGACAAATGTCTCGTGATAGAGGGGACTTACAGTGAATTTGAACCCAACCTCATCCGAACCCAGAGGACGGTCACCCATCTAACCGCCGAACAGACCCAATGTCGCGTAACTTCGCTGATCTAAGGGGAAGCGGTGTTAAAATTCATCATCCCGAAAGAAATTATTTTGGGTAAATTTTGTACAGGGCTTAATTGTAGACAGAACTATTTTAAATGTAAGGCAACTGGGAAGGACCGCATACCCCTCGGATAAATTTACTCTCCGGAGCTTGAGAAATGGCATGTTTAAAAGTACAGTTTCTTTAAAAAGTCGCTAAGGGAGAATAAGTTTGCAGGTAGTGTTAAATGCATTAAATTGTAAAGTTTATTATCATTATTTTTATCATTATTTCATTATTTTAGCTAAATTTATTTCATCAATGAAAGCTTCACCCTTAAAATAAAGCTTGTATCTTTGTTTGCATTATTCTTAAAGCCTATAATTTAGCTTAAATGTCATGGCAAAACCCTTATCCCAAAGTCCCAAACACTTCTCCACCTTCCTACTTAGGTTTGCTTAATTGCTCGCCGTGTTCAGGCCTAAATGTTTTCTTGGGAGAAGCTCAGAATCAAAACAAATATGATATTAGTCCTGGTCTGTATACTGAAAGGTAAATCAACTTTGAAAGGTAGTCCTTGAGAGAGGGGAGCCAGCCCTTGAAAAACAAAATTCCACAGTGAAACTTCAAGTGGTACTCGAGGGTTCTTCTGAAAGGGATCCTTACGGAATAGGCCTATCAAATTTCTTCGAATTCTAGTGTTGTTGTTTTTTTTTTTATTTAATGCTTTCATCTCTGTTAAGAATAAAGTAAATTGCTATTTAAATACGACGCCTGTTTGAAATAGCCACCGATAGATGGAGCTACGTATCAACAACGGTTTAAATATGTTTATGAAGCGCTAAAAGTTTTTATTAGTGTAAATTTTATTATAAGTTCCATACAACCTTCATGCGAGACCTAGGCAGGACTAACTGCCATTGTATATCGTATGAAATTATAGGTCTAATAATGTAGGGCTGATTTTCGTTGAATATGCTTCACGTGGAAAGTAGAATTTAATGTAGGCCTAACTTTATGGGCTGTTAGTTTAATATTTCTTAATCCTTTTACTACACACTATGAATACAGTACTTTTATTATTCCATGCCAGGCATGTAAGCCAGCTGCCCTCATGAATTCTCTTAAATTATAGCATTCAACGTATTTTTATTAGTAATATATGGTAGTCCCTTGATTTGAAATGCATACGACTGTGCCATAGATTCTCGCGAATTATATAGTCATTTTAAAAAGGATATAAAGTTATAATAGGCATTCATGACACTATTGGGTAGATTTATGCATTTTAAAATTTAATTTGCAAGTCCTACCGAATTTACTCGTAGGTTTGGGTAGGCATACTTGAAAATGCTATTTTAAAATTTAATTCGTACAATGCATGTAGGCCTAATTAACGCTTTTTAACACCATATAAGTATACAGGGCCTAGAATATGGTAATTACGAATGTAAGAAACCAAAATAGATTATATTGCTAACAATACAAATGTATAGAGTATAGACCATGCTACTTCTTGCAGTTTAGTAAATAAAACTGTAGGCCTGAGGCTTGCACGTCTTTACAGTGCATTAGTTATAATAATAAGTCATAAATAATACTTTCTCTATGAAAGAAATCCGCCGTAGGGCCTATCGTAAATATGGTTGGATGTAAGCCTACGTCAGTAGGCCTAATAAGTGGTTTTGTTTTGGTTTAAGGACATTTTTCCCCCTCAGACGAAACATTAAAAGATTTTTGGGCGATTTTTCTCTCTTTTTTAGCTTGCCTTTTTTTTTTTCCTGCAGAGAAAATGCTTGTGTGAATTTTAATTGAATGGTTACGAAAGTAGTTTATCCCTTTCAGTGGTTGTGGCATTTGTTTTTAGCAGATGACGACTCGGAAGTTTTCCTAAGCGTTTGTAAAAGTAATTGTTCTTTACAGCTCGGCAGCTTTTATTGTCGTGATTTTCTCTTCCTGGTATTGGAAGAGGGTTTATTTTTTACTGCTCACGTGTCGGAACGCTCATAAAATTAAATTATTTAAAAATAAGATTAAATGCAGTTTTTAGCTGGGCAAACTTTTACCTTACATTGATCTTTTTACGTGATATTTCCTACACCAGCTTGTTTAGGTCATACAGGCCTATGTCACCGTGGCAATGTGCGCGCATGCGCGTTTTAATAGAAATTGATGAGAGATGCAGTTCCATTTTGAGTTTAACCTTCCCAGCTTTCAATACTGCGTTTATAATCGCCTATTATTCCTTGAAATGCGATTCTGTTTCAATGAGAGCTTCATCTCGTCTCGTTTCTCGTAATTAAAGCGAAACTTAATTTATTTTGTAATTGAATCGCTTCCAGGCTCTCATTTGAGACACACGAGAAATTATTCAATTACTGAAAATTACATAATTGGGTTTGTTCAGCGATCCTCATAGTTTATAACGCCTCCCCTATTTAGGTCAAGACTTCAGAAGGTTTGTATTGTAATTGTGATATTGGTTAGCTTTTATTTTTTAAATTTGCTCAGGAAAGGCTTCATTAATTGCTCAATCCTTAATCTCCAAATCTTACTGTCAGACTTATTAATTTTGTAGTTTTGTAAAGCATAAATAATTGTGAAGCTGGACTATTTATTTTATTTAATTTGGCCATTAACCTTTTAGGCTTTACTGGGCTCATAGAGGAGCCCATATACTCGGTAGCTACGTGATTATTTTCATTTAAAATTACTAAAATTATAATGTATATAATATAATTAATTGAAGAGTATAATTATGTATTACTATCCGCAGTAATCCCATTCATAGATCTTTATTGTAAATTTTCAGTTTTATAAATTGAATCCTTACCATATAGGCCTAGCTTTGAACTCCATTTTTTAGCACGAATATATTACTTAATGAAAGTATTTTTTTATTAGAATATTCAGTTTGCCCCGATGCCCTCTTTCTCAAGACTTGGCATGGCCTAACTTTTGTGGTTAAGCCGCAGTGGGAAGTTGAGGATGTTGGAACAGACAAACAGCACTAACTAACCGCATTTCAGACCATTTTTCAGCTGTCATCTCTGATCCGTTTTGTTTACAGACATACGGGCTAAACGTCTGCATGAAACAAATGGAAGTCGTCTTCAATATCTGTTCCGCAGAGCGTATGAATTTTTAAAATCGCATCCCTGCCATAGCCTACAAGGAAGGTTTCATAGCTTGAGCCCAGTAAAGACCCAGAGGCATATAAACCTGCGCTAATCGATATAGGTTAAACACACACACACACACACATATATGTGTGTGTGTTGAAAAATACTGTATGTATTCTCAGTTTTGTAACTGTATTGTTCTGTATGTCCCCTTTTCATTACATTTTCGTGTGTGATATGAATTGCGTCTGCCATATGGACTGTTCCTCCCTTACATCATTTGACTTTTCTAATGGCACTGAATTTATACATTCGTAGTGTATCGTCGGTAGGTTTCTTTCATTTGAAACGATTACGTGAACTCCAAATTACGAGCCGTACACGTTACATTTTCATTGGCCGCAACTGTGTTTTAAGTTGGAGCACAAGTCACGTTTGATTTGTTGACCGCAAGATTAAATATTGACTAAGCTCGTACGTGTCTTTTTTGACTTTGTATTCAGTCGCCCCTTTCTTATAGCTGGTCTCTTTGAAAGTTGATTAGGAGGAATCACGGGTGCCAGAGGGTCCATTTCCTTTGGGTTCCGGTTTGGGGTCCAGGATCTTTTTCGTGGCGGCTTCACTTTCGTTGCTGAAATAAGATTATACGGTGCCATACAATATTCAAACACCAATAGCTTATTATGCAGCACAAATTTTAAAACTAGCGTATATTAAAAAAGTGTACAACTTAGGCCTACTTATATTTATCTCCATCAGGTTTAGCCGAATCAGAGATAGGCCTAATTTCGAGTAGTTTCCTAAATCTTAATGATCACGTAAGCCCATCTTTTTATCATGAGGACTGTAGCGGAAGATGTCACAAACATGGCGGATGACTAGTCATTTTTATGACCTAATGGCTTTGCATGGTAATGGTAATTGACAGCTGACACAATGACATTGCTGAATGAATACACTATACCCTACTGCAATTATATCGTACATTAATACATAGTAACTCTATTCCTATCATGGAAAATTACTATGCCTTTGTTTTATAGGCCTACCAGAGTTAATTATAAATGATTTGAAGATACACCTCAGTACATGTAGCTAGCTATCAACTCTTCAATTCTGAGTTGCCTTTTTCTAAGACTGAATAAAATAGTCTGCCGTCAGCCAAAACAAAATCAGATAAAGTGCCACGGGTCGCTAAGGTCCTAAACTCAAAATAAGAGGTCCATTTTCTACTTTCCTCACACTGGGCCTATGTATCTACAACTTTAATACGTAAATATAAGTAGCAATTGTAATCATTAAATAACTACATAAGAATAGGGAGTTTGGTGTGTCTATAGATCTTCATTTCCTTTTCTGAAATAATTTTAAGATTGACTGAGCCTTCTTTATTCTTTTGTTTTGAAGATTTTCCATCGGGGTTATCAGTCTGTCGAGAAATTAACTTCTTTACGTTCCTCATTTAATCCTAAGCTAATAGGGGAGATAGTGGGGTGGCATGGCATTCTAAATTTCACCCTGTATCCTATATTATTCTGTATTTCCTATGCTGTGTGCGTTTGGTTCGTTACTGAGAAAAATTGGTACACACACACACACACACACACACACACACACACACACACTCTTAACCTAATGTTTTCAATGAAGAAACAAAGATGCTCTGCTCATCTGTTTCGTGTGAAAATCCAGCTTCATACGAACGTTAACCGCTTTTGGTATTTCTCTTCCCCAATGAAGTCATTCTCAAATCGACCCATTCGATTTTCATTTTAGGATTTTCCAGATTTAGTTAGATTTTTCGTATAAAACAACCCTCGGGTCCCCATTTGCGTCGCAGGCCCCTAATTAAACTTCCCCAAATCTGGAATTCTTACTTTCAGACCTCGAATGAGAATGACATTTAGGAAAGTACAAATCATGTTTGGCCCTTCATGCATATCCGTCTCGTATGGAAATGTTTTTAGAGAGAACTTTTTTTTTTTCTTGAAGTTTCACCTTCAATTTGAGCACTCCATATAAACTGTATATTTCATTTACTATCATATGTTCAGTTGGGCCTATTTTATTTTCAGTTATAACGAAGTAAATACAGTAACGAATTGTAAATTTAAAGGTTTATATATAGTTTTAAGTCTATCTAGGCTTATAAAAAGACTACTGATAAGCCATTTTGATCTCAGTTTTCCTAGAGTCACATCATATATTTATGATAGTGCTCTAATGTTGCTATAACAAATTAAATGAAAATAGTCCAGATTCCTTACTAGTAAACTGCTGATCACAATGTTTGATCAAAACAACCAGTTTTCGCGTGTATAGGTCCCTATTTTACTGCCCGTTGCATTACTCTTATCTGCAAAGTTTTTGACTGATTAATTGGTTTAAAATATAGGAGTTACGTTGTTGTGTATTCGTTTCCAAGTTGAAGCTATTTATATTGGCAGTTTAATTATTTGTGCGTCAACGGCCTGGTTGAGCTCTATAATCAAAACGGAATCTTGATAAATTAACTTTTTAACAATCGTATACGATGCGTCGTTGGTAGGTAGGTACTAGGTAGGCTTCTAGCGTTATCCATAGATGCGTTCTCTGTGCTGACCTATTAACAGAGTTGCCTATGAGGTCATACCGTATATATTACATTTTTATAAGGTATAATATAATATTTAAGTAGCTTTTATTTTAAATAAATAGCTGAAGTATTTTAAAATAATTTTAATTGTAGCTATATGTATAATTTAATTTAGAGTACATAATTACTATTGATAAGGCGAAGAAAAGCTCCTTAACATTTCATGTATCTAATATAAAAGCAGAGACGTAGACTCACAATTCTGTTGATGAACAATTTGGGTATGAGACCTTCACCCGTTAGCCTGTTATGGCCTGCAGCCAGTGAACTTATAATTAACAGTTTTTCCCCCATTTTTTCAGCGCTTGTAGAGTCTTGCATGAAGCGTTTTTAGTGATGCTTTGAATTTTGAATTATGGGAAAAGACTGAATTAAATTTTTTTCATTCCTGTAATTTTGGCCAGTTTTTAAAGGAATTATTTTTTTCTGAGCGGTAATATTAGTAATTACTTATAACGTTAGTAATTATTATGTAGAAATATCTACAGAAATTATTAAAAATTTATACTTCTGGAATCTTTTTATTAAACTATCAGCTCGTTACAGGAATTTTTAAGCCTGTATTAAAAAAAATTAATAATTGTATTTTGGTCTCTTCTCTCTGTGGTGGGCGTTTATGCGGGCGTTCGCCCTTGGCCCTTCCTGCATAAAATGATTTGTAAGCTGTTTTAGACAGCTTTGTTTTATATAATAATAATAATAGTAATTATTTTGTCGTACTCATTTATAAAGAATGTAAACAACCAAAAATTTCTAATTTTAGACTGTAAATATGAGAAGTGTAAAATTTAAACTGTAATCGATATTCAGTGTATTCGGTTCCTCCTGGAGTCATAATATGACGTTACCCCTGCTTAAAGGTCTGTGTATATCCAATATAATTATTCTCTGAGAATTTTCCGCTGACCTTGCCCTGATATTGAATTTCTACTGATGCTTACGGTACCAGTAACGTTAGATAATCTTAGCACACTATTTCTCCTTGGGTCTGTGGTGGGTTGATCACGTGGGTGAAAGTTGCAATTACGGACAAAGTCTTCACTTGTTATTTAACGTCACTGGTCGAAAAGTGGTCTGTATTAAAACCAGTGAAAATGGGGTGCTGGTTAAGTGTGCGGTCTACCTACGATTCGGCGGTCTACCTTTTAATTATAGCTTCTTATCTTGTTTACTAATTGTTTGTTTACATCCCATTGTCAATCGCCCTTGACGATTGGTTAGGTTTAGTCATGATATTTTCGTTAGTTTTAACGAAAATATCATGATTAAACCTAACCAATCGTAGGTAGACCGCACACTTAACCAGCACCGAAAATGGTTCGTTAAATTGGTAGGATTTTTTTTATTTTTTTGGTCGTAGAATGAAGTGGTACCTAATTAGCAAGAAAATTTCGTCAAAACTTAAGAGAATTTTTCGCCTTATTATTACATTAGACTAATAATGGAACTTTTAAGTCATACCCAAATAGACATCAAACAACTGGCAGCTTTATCCATTGAGAAACTTTAATTAAAAAACTTTCATAAATTCTCTTTAATTACTCAATAGCTTTTACATAAAAATCTCAGAAATGGAGAAGAAAATCCCCACTGACGTATGTCCTATCAAGATACGCAAAATTAATCACAGCTTCTTTGATGTTGGACTTTTTTTTTACATCTTTAATTGTTAATAAACGTCTTAACACGTCAACGAAGTAATTTGAAACATGTCTTGGGCCTTTAGAGTTTATGGCCGAAATTTCAACGCTGAGAAAATGACATTTGGTCGAATTTTGAACATAATTGTTAGTGGCGTCATTAAATTTTAGGCTATTTTCCGCTCAGTTTTTTATTTGTAGCTATTGTTTATAGTCTCCCTATAGCTATAACTATAATTCCTGTAGCCAACTCCCTATAGCTATAACTATAATTCCTGTAGCCAACTCCCTATAGCTATAACTATAATTCCTGTAGCCAACTCCCTATAGCTATAACTATAATTCCTCTAGCCAACTCCCTATAGCTATAACTATAATTCCTCTAGCCAACTCGCTATAGCTATAACTATAATTCCTCTAGCCAACTCCCTATAGCTATAACTATAATTCTCTAGCCAACTCCCTATTATAGCTATAACTATAATTCCTCTAGCCAACTCCCTATTATAGCTATAACTATAATTCCTCTAGCCAACTCCCTATTATAGCTATAACTATAATTCCTCTAGCCAACTCCCTATAGCTATAACTATAATTCCTCTAGCCAACTCCCTATAGCTATAACTATAATTCCTCTAGCCAACTCCCTATTATAGCTATAACTATAATTCCTCTAGCCAACTCCCTATTATAGCTATAACTATAATTCCTCTAGCCAACTCCCTATTATAGCTATAACTATAATTCCTGTAGCCAACTCCCTATAGCTATAACTATAATTCCTCTAGCCAACTCCCTATAGCTATAACTATAATTCCTCTAGCCAACTCCCTATTATAGCTATAACTATAATTCCTCTAGCCAACTCCCTATTATAGCTATAACTATAATTCCTCTAGCCAACTCCCTATTATAGCTATAACTATAATTCCTCTAGCCAACTCCCTATTATAGCTATAACTATAATTCCTCTAGCCAACTCCTATAGCTATAACTTTGCCATTTGGTACTTGTAGGTTATCTCCCCCCTCCCCACCAATTTTGACAGAATATTTCGTTAAAACTAACGAAAATATCACGATTTAACCTAACCAATTATCAAGGGCGTACAGTTGATCTATTAGTAAATAGTAAATACTATTCCAGAAACAATGTTATAATTAATAATAGATCAACTGTACGCCCTTGATAATAATTGGTTAGGTTAAGTCGTGATATTTTCGTTAGTTTTAACGAAAATATTCTGTCAAAATTGGTGGAGGGGAGATAACCTACAAGTACCTGCCATTTTATTTATAAGGTTGAGTCGTACTTCGTTTTTATGTAGGCCTATAATTTTATCTCTTCTTTGAATACAAACTATAAGGCCATATAACCTGTAACAAGGAACTTATCGTGAACATTGTATACATGATAACACTAATACATCTGTAGAAATGTGACTGAATGACCTTGAGTTTTTTCCCTCGAATTACAATGGTTGGGGAGAATTTTCACTGCGATTTGGATGTGGTCAAAAGTTACTGCCCAGATGGTTTCCGTGAAATTCTTTTGAAGGTTTTCCACCATCCGGACACGACTTCACGCTACAGATGACCTGAGGGAATGGGACGTACGTGAAAATTATATTTATTTAAGTTAATTTATAGATGATATAAATTTTCTGTATTATGAAAGAACGCGTCTTTTATATGAACACGAATGATAACTGGTTTCGATTGTGGTACATTTTTAAAAACTTTATAATCTTCGAAATATTTGTATATGACGTTATAGACACGCAAGTTTAATTGATCATAATACTGGAACATTGAGTCGTAATAATTTAATGGTGCTCTACCTTAAAATTTACATTCCAATACGTGATCTACCTTAGATTATTCGGATTAGCAGCAGGTACGTTAGTTAGCCTTATAAGGCTAACTAACGAAAATATCAAGACTTAACCTAACCAATCGTCAACGGCGTATAGTTGACCTAACGATTGGCAGAGCTGGGCAGTATTTAAATACATTTGTATTTAAATACGTATTTAAATACATTTGTGTATTTAGAACTGTATTTATAAATACATTGTTTTTCATGTATTTAAATATAGTATTTAAATACTTTAATGAGTATTTAAATACAATGTATTTAAATACTCAAAATATAAAAATGTAAATACTTTTACTGGTTTAATACACGTTCTGTACTAGCACAGTACGACGCGTCGACAGTGTAGTACAGTATGGTTCATGTTTCAACGTGTCAGTTCAATCAGTTGTGTGCCACTCTTAGTCGAAAGCAGTTGATTTCTTTATCGTGTGCGTGTCATGGCTTAGTGAATTAGTGAATGCATATGTTAAAATTTGTATGTATTTAAAATGTATTTACAAATGTATTTAAATACAATTGATGTATTTTGTATTTAGTATCTAAATACATTCGTAAAATGTATTTAGTATTTAGTATTTAAATACATTTCTCCCATGTATTTAGTATTTAGTATTTAAATACATTCAATGTATTTATTGCCCAGCTCTGACGATTGGTTAGGTTAAGTCATGATATTTTCGTTAGTTAGCCTTATAAGGCTAGTTTCACGGTAGAGCACGTATTGGAATATGGTAGATCACAGTTTCGCGGTAGAGCACATATTGGAAGAGCACCAATTTAATTATTCAGAAGGGCGAAAAGCTGGCACAACGCTCAGGCCAGGGCAATAGAGCCTATATCGGATACATACGTAGGAGCCTATATAATTTTTAATGTTTTAACTCGTACTTCACGATAAAATCTATCGGCAAGTGATATAATAACGTGAAGATCATGTTCAATAGCCTTATGTCGTCCTCCAATATATGTAAACAACTCCCTTTTAGTTATACGAAAAGGAAAAGTCTGTTCATCGTCACGGTACTTTATGTGGCATTAAGGCCTTAAAAAAAAAAAGAAAAAGCATTCACGAATGCAAAAAATAGGCCCCAGTTTCTTAACAGAAGAAATTACGAGAACCTTTTCGTTAGACAACGGATGACCTTGTAAAAAAAACTGTTACGTGGGTTCTTAATTTCATAAAATATTGTAAAATAATATACTCTACCCATCCTTCACTTTTGCTTCCAGTAGCCATGAAAAGATTTGTAAAAGAGAACTCAAATCAAGAGAGTTTAGTAACTTAACGAAATGGTGTTCTCGCGTTTACTTAGGATAGACAGTCAACATTACCTGCAAACAGAAGCCTTTCCTATGGAAAAGACTCTCTCTAAAGATGTTCTACACCTCGAAATTGTGTGCTCAAGTGTATTTCTTTCGGTGTAGATTTTAAAAGAATACTTTTTTGAGTTCAAGGAGTTACTTGGGTGTACATTTCATAATGGAGCAGAATGAAGGCATGGCATAAAGGTGGAGTTCGTTAGCGTGTACATCTTTTATGTATAAAAGGTGTGTGGTGTGTGTGTGTATACGGTATATATATATATATACTGTATATATATATATATATATATATATATATATATATATATATAGATATATATATATATATATATACTGTATATATATATATATATATATATATATATATATATATATATATATATATATATATATATATAATCCCTTACATTTGATAAAATCTCTACATTGTCTCTGGAGGGCATCAAATGTGCGATTGAATAAAAGAAGAATTGGGAATGCTACCGCCCACAAATTCCAACCCAAATCAGCCGCGTCCCGAATAGGCCTATAAACTTGCCTGGAACAGGAAAAGGCAATTCAATTTCGGTTTAATAGTTCAAAGTAATTTTGAAACTGAGAAATAAGGCGTCTCTTTCCCCTTTCCTTAGAGTCTAATTTTCGGTTGAGAGAGAGTTTGATGTATCATTTTCACGTTGGGAGTACGAGGTTAATGGTCCATCCCTCGCGAATCGCGTTGTTTCAGATATCGGCTTATATATATAGGTGAATCTTCCTATCGGGTTAGCCTACATTATATAGCATATAGGGCCTAGACGGAATTACGCGCTGTGTATTGATCTAAATCTCAGTCGCTGTCGCTGGTATCTGTGCTTCACATGCTATTGGCATTGATGATTATTATGTATAGGCTTGGCGTAATTTTGTCGGACAATTGTTTCATTTACGCTGATGAATTTAGTACTAAATAATAAATTAAGAATTCCTTTACCTACAGAGTTATTGAGAATCGTTAATCCACACTGTCGTAAGCTTCAAATCCAATCTCAAACTTTTGACTGAAGCAGGTGGTTAAGCCAATATAGGCCTATATAACTCTATACGCACATATACCTCCTTATGCCTACAAGGCCGGAATCTCTTTTCCAAAGTCTCTCTCCGATTTCGGATCTCATTTTGGAATAAGTTAAGAAAAGTTTGACTTCCGGTGAAAGTTTAATGGGTTTTGGGTGTCCCCGACAATTTAGATTTGACTTTGGGCTTTGCAAATAAAGATTTTCAAAGTTTGTTTCATCTTTGGAAGGAGGAATGCAAATTTTAAAGTTTTTTCAAATGATTTCAGACTCTCTTAAAGGAGTTAATAACACTTTAATTTGTAATGTTAGTTTTTCCGTAATTTCTTTATCATTTTATCGTACTTATCTCCAAATTAATATAATTATTATTCATTTTTAAAACGTACACGAGACTTACTTACGGTACTTAATTCGCAAGGTTGAAAGTCCTTGTATTTTTAGTTATCGTCTGTATTGTATGTCTATCTATATATACACAACTGATTTAATTCAATTACATCTTTTTTTTTTTTTACAGAAAACTGTAGGTTATTTTCCTACCGTAACTTATTTGATAATTCGAAATTATATATTAACTGTACGTAATTTAACTGGAAATTTAGGACCATCATAAGTTATTACATGACGTTCATTGCCTTTGGCTTAAACGAACACCAAATTATTCTGGTTTCATCGCATTAAACACGAAGGATTTTTGTCCTCATTTTTTATCTTCTTCGCGTAGCTTGTATAATAAATTAACCAATATACAACAAATTAGTGTGTTTACTGTAGTTGAAAATCATGTAGCTTGTGTTCACATAGCAATGGACTCTCTCGCATATGTCATTTTGCCATTTCTCGCTATTCAATTCATGGGAGGAGGATGGAAACCCAATTATTACCGTCTGAGAGAAGCTTTTCGTGTCATGGTTCTAAAATGGTCTGTGCATACATTTCGTAACTGACTGGAATAATTAGCTGTGTTTAATTTACTTTTTTTTTTATATTATTTACTTGAAAATATATCCATTGGCAAATTCGGTCTCGATATAATTACTATCTCTCTCTCTCTGGTAAACATAAAATTCATGAAGGGGTGAGAAGCCCTTTGGGAGAAGAGGTTGGAGGGTTACTTAATCCGAAGGGTGACGTGCTGAATTGATTGAACTCCTTCGCCGCTGTACACTGACAGAGATTAATTCGAGGGCTAGTCATTATATGTCGCAGGGAGGAACAATTTCTTCTGCCCCCTGCATTTCTTTCCAAAGACTGAAGAGGTTCTTCCTACTGGGTTTTTTGGGCTAACTTTATTGAGTGAAGTCGTCAATCGGATTATCCTTTGATGTAGTTGAAGAACAATTTTATGTCGATTGGAAATAAAATAAATGAGGCCCTCCGAGGAAGAAGTGGCTAAGCGACATTTGTAAAAAAAGGCCAGAAAACGCAGTTAAACGTTGTACGAATTTAAAAGTTCAAAAGTTATGGCACATTCAAATTGGTATAACGTTTTTAGGTCAGTGAGTGTGCGCTCTTTTAACTAATAAATCTTTCGACATAGTAGCGCATCCAGGCTTACAGGAAGTGAAATTCTAATTTAAAAACCGCTTTTCTACTAAATGGTATTTCATTCGAAATGATTTATACGTCGAGAATTGGGCATGCACGAGGCTCGTACCCCCGAAAGGCATTTATAAATAAGCGCGTTTTGTTTTATAAATTATATCTTTCATCAAAATTACAAACTTCTAATGAACTTTCGCCATATTTGGTTAAGATCGAGAGTACTGACAGAGTTTCACTTCGGACGAAAATAATTTGATAAAAAGCGTTATCGGTGAATCTTCATGCTAAAATTAGGGAATTTAGCTCATCTAAACGGCAGTTTTAAATTCAATCAATCACAGTTTTTATTTTATCGCGTGTCTTTTTTGTTTTGTTTTAGGCGAGGGGGAGGGGGTGTAGGAGTTATCGCTACATAAGGGACATCCTTTGTTTATTTAACGTGCGCGAAGCCCTTATTTTGAATCCACCTATTATTTGTTGAGGCCCTTTTTCTCCAAGATGGTGTTTGTAAGAGAATTGTGCAAATTTGTTAATTAATATCGTTTCAGAGGTATATGGAGTCCCTTCTAGAGAGTCCTTTATCAAGTACTTAAGGAATATTATTGACTAATATTATTGTATTGGTGTTTTATATACTGTACATAGTATATATTTGGCAGAGAGGCTGTGGCGAGCTGCTCGTTACCCCTCAGTGGGTGTACGAGTCACGCGGGTGGTGCTTTGTTAAAAAAAAAAAAGCGGCGAAGTCTTTAATTTAAAATTTAATCTTAAAATTTAACTTAAAATTAATAAAATTTAAAAGCATAGATAGATTGATTGTGTGTGTGTATGTATTACAGGGAATATGTGTAACTAGGATTTCATGAAGTCCCTGAACATTTTAGGGATTTCATGAAATCCTTCGTTACACAAATTCCCTGTAACACACACACACACACACACACACACACCAGGTAAACATGTGACACTTTAAAATGTCTGTATTTCTTTTATTAACTGAAATAAACTACAGTTGGGGAATTAGTTCCCTAGCGCAAAACATACTGTGATGTCCTCTTACCTCACGATGCTTTCGACGGAAGAGTCCTGTCCAACAGATTTCCTGCGTTTATGATAAAGGAATATCATGGCCACCAACATTAGCAGATTTAAACCTCTGTGGCTTTTATCTTTGGGGTTATTTAAAAGATTGTGTGTTTTTAGACAAAATCCACACACAATAGAAGAATTGAAACCATCATTTGAACGAGGAAGTTCTCAGATTTCAACAGATACTCTGTCCAGAGTACTGCGAAATTTTGTTGTTCGTATGCAGTGTGTTAATGAGATGAGAAGACATCACACAGAGCATGTTTTGCCATAGGGGACTAATTCCCCCATGTGTAGAGAAGGTACAGTCAAAATTTCAACCTTTTATAAATATATATATATATATTGATGGAGACTTATAGGCATCATATGGTGAACTTATGCTGTTTCTTGCATGTATAAAATTCTGGACAGAAAAACTTGTCACATTTCCAATTCCTTAATGTGAAATTATGACGTCACTAATAAGTTTTAACAACATTTTGGTTTGTTCAATTTTCAAAATTAATCGATTTTGTGGAAAGTAATATTAAATTTTTGTTTCATGTTGGTATTTTGGGCCTATTGCTTATTTGGGCCTACTGCATAAATTTTTTTAAGTGCCAAAAATGATTGGCATAATTTTTTAAGTGCTATAATTTTTTATTTTTAAAAAATTTAAGTTAATAGAGTTAAAAAGTTCCCTTTTCTAAAAAAGAAATCATTAATTTTTTTGTTTTTAATCCGTTGATATGGGATGAAGCAAAGGTGTCGTATATTTACTAATCTTACATGATCTGCCCTCCAAACGTTGCCCGAAACGAGAAGAGCGAACACCAAATTGTAATTTACCACCCCGGATATTGGGTCCGCGCCTAAGAATGAAGATCCTTTTCGGTCTTCACGAGACAATTTACGAGAGAGTGGTCGTTTAAAATCGCGTCGTCCCTCTGTCTGATGGGAATCTCTCACTCACCCTCTGTAGGGTGGGAAATGCACCCCTCCGCGCTCACTGTGGAAACACTTGTCTCAAAGTGGAGGGGAGGCAATGGAATGATTCAAGGAGATTCAAGGACCGAAAATGAACCCTGTAACGGTCTAATCATCCCCAGGAAGGGGTTCTTATCGAGGGAAAAATAAAGAATTAAAATGAGTACTGGTATAGTCGTGGCCCTTTGGGGAGGGTTGAAGAGGGGAAGGAGTGTCGCCGCCATATTGAACGATTTTAGTCTTTTCAATGAAATGCATCAATTCTGCAGGAAGTTTCTTGACGGTTGAATATTTATAAATAATTCCCAGATTTTAAATTTAAAAATAAATTGAAAATTTTCCTTTTCAGTTTGATCAGTCATTTTGTATTTAGATCTGTAACCGATAATAGTGACTATCATATTCAACATATCGTGCATCTTTTAGCAATATTTAAAGCGGGTCTTTTCGGTTTGGCGGACTGCTACAGATTTTTACGTAACTTGGCAAATCAATAAGTTTGTTTTCTGAAAAAGCTTTTTTTGACATTTTCATTTTGGAGAAATGTTTAGTTTATTTAGATTAGATTAGGTTAGGTGTAGTTTGGTTAGGTTAGGTGTGTAGCATCTGTGGCAGTTCGCCAAATTGAAAAGATCCTTTAAAACGAGTGAGTTTTGTATCTGAATCTAAGAGTAAATGAAAAATTGTAATGTACAACCTGGAAACTCCGAAACAAAGTTAAAAAAATATAAATTAGTAATTTGGAGGGTTTTTCTGAAAATAAGTTTTCAACCGAAAAAATACTAATTAGGAATGCTTGTGGACCTGTGGACCGTTTGAAATTTTTTTTTTTTTATGGCGGAATTGATTCTGCAGCAGTAACCTCAAATGATAAGCTAAATTTGCTTTGAACCTCAGTCTAACCGCAAGCCGCGAGAAGCTCGTGACGAGCAATAACGCTCGATTTCACTTATCCTTGTTCTGTCATCGAATATTATTTGTGTTTTTTAAGAAAGAAATCGTAATTACACCAAATTTTACTTTCCATCTGTAGAAGAACTGCGTCAGACGTCACCCGTCACGTAGTTGGTTGTTCTTCCGCCATATTTGTTGGCGAAAAATCACTCACGGTTTGGTCCGTACGATGTTGATTTTTTTAAGCGAGAACCGTTAAAAGTTGTTGACTTACTTCCGCTTTAGCCGTTTCCAGGCAGTAAATAGTTATGCACGGTGTCCTTGAACAGGGCCTAACATAACATGTTCCCAAATTAAAGGCTAGACAGGGAACATCCTCAACCCTGAAGGAAAGTAGTTTTGTTGTGAGAGGACCAAGACTGTTCAATCAACTGCCCAAGTAACTAAGGAACACGAATGGTGTAGTGGTGGATATCTTCAAAAGAAGACTAGATGCCTGGGTCAGAACAATTCCAGATGAGCCGGGCGTACTTCGCTATGTGAAGTGGAGCGCGCAAGAAACCAAACTCAATAGGAGAGGCAACAAGCTTGACCTTTGTGAAATGAGAAATCATCGCACCAAACATTTGAAAAGTTGAAAGGTATTAAGTTTTCGCAAATTAACTCGGAATGGGTTATTTTTTAAGCATTAAATATAAAAGTTATTATCATTAAGTTATGTTGTATACAAGAACCAGTCACTAAATTAGCGGGAGAGTTGTTTCGTTTGAAATTGTTAACGAATTCCACGAATTAACTGACTGGATTTCGAATATACAAAATTGTAATCTTGTATTAGTTTCGCGTGACGATCGCTCATCACACGGAGCAGGGGCGTCCACACGAGGGGGCCAAGCCCCCTCGTTTTTTCGTCAACTGTTTACAGATCGATTTTATCATAAACCCAAAATCCAGTATAATTTCCCATATTGTTGATATAAAGAGAAAATCCTGTGATTAAAATTAAAACATATAAAATTTGTTGTGGAGAACGCGACAACGAGATCGTTAGGAAGGATATCTTGTACATTACTTAAAGAGCTGAATACTGTCTTCAATAACCTTCTCAGTCCCATGACAATTATTTATATGTATATTATGTAAGAATAATAAACTTGTATATCTACCAAGTTATTGTGTATCTGGTTTCACCCTAATATCATGGACGTACAAAGGATGTCCCAAAAAAATCCTTATTTTTCAGTATTTGAAGCCCTATAATAATTTGCCCTCCTAACTGCCTCCGGAAGGCAGGAAATGCTGTCCCAGACAACGTAAATTTAAAAAATTTTCAGGGGGAGCATGCCCCCGGACCCCCCTAGATCTTGCGTCTTTAGCGTTCACAAATACTTGTGCCCCCCTGTATTTGGAAGTGCCCCTTTACTTAATTGATCCTGTGGACGCCCCTGACACGGAGGTCAGGTTCGTGACCCTACCTTTTGAGTTGGCTTGATGAAGTAGGGAGTTGAGCTCCATCTCATAGACAGGCACACCTAACTCATCTTGGATTGTCCTGTGCCAGGTGTCTAGTCTTTTTTAGAACACCTCCACATAAATACCAATTGTATTCGTTTCTTTTGGTAACTGGTCAAGTAAATAGCCTTGGTCAAGTTAAATAGCCTTGGTCAAGTTAAATAGCCTTGGTCAAGTTAAATAGCCTTGGTCAAGTTAAATAGCCTTGGTCAAGTTAAATAGCCTTGGTCATCTAACAGCAAAGCTGTTTTGGGGTCATTCAAAAACCACGTGGTCCCTTTTCGGGTGGTTTTCAAACCCGTCCCCACGAGTTATCATTTGTGGCTAATGACTAAAACCCCCCTCCGAAACCATGTGGTCTTCTGATCAATGTCACCCGCACCCCTTCTTAATCTTATGTGAAATGTAAGGTGCCATATGAGATTTCTTATATTATTGAGAGGTAATGAGCTAAATGAACAATTAGAAGGCATATCTTCTAAATAAACTGTATTAATTGTTTTTCTTTAATTGAAAATAATATCTTGACTAAAAAATGTAATTTTGAATGTTTAAAAAATTATTTATTGGAACATACATATTGGATACATACTAACATATTGGATGCATACCGGTACATATTAACTGGAGCCATACAGTGTAGCGTATTTATATTTTTTCCCCAAGGCTGTAGTACTCTTTGGTCCTCTGGGATTATAGACGTTCCTGAATTTTCTTTCACTATCCTCAGAGTAGTGTTACAATCACCTATGTCAACGTTTTTCTTTCTCATGCCATTCATACTCTTCTTGGTTATGAGTTTATGACTGTAGCGAATGGCACACACAAGCTCATTTTCCCTTTGTCGCAATTCTTAGAGGACATATTCTAATATCACTTTTTATTTGTTCAGAAGTTTCTTTTATTTTTTTCTTATTGTTTTTTTATGTAAATACAACCTTTTAACAGAGGCGAAGTACGAGCCACATTGCATTATACGTTTGTGAAGAAGAGCGCTTAAGGTTGGGCAAACAAAGTCATGTGGAATTCCTTTTGAAAAAACTTATTTTTCATTTTCGACGATATTATACTATTACTTAAAGTAATATTAACAAATAAAGAAGGACTTTAGCATTTGAATTATCGAGGCTGCGGGTTCGGCCATCATTGCTTTGGAACACGGGTAATGGAGGAGGAAGAAACCTACCTGTCTTTGATGAGCTCTTTGGTGGGTCACAACAATCAGGATCCTCGCACTTAACAATCTGAAGAAAGTACTGCGACTCACGAACATGTTTTGCGTGCCAAGCTTGATCTTTTTCAATTAATTTTTGATTTGGATTTTCATCTCGATATTCGGCTACAGTTGGAAATCCATCAATATTTGTCTAAGACCAAATTTCAGCTAAAACGTCGCCGGCATGAGCAAAATCTTTTTCGCTCTAAATTGTCATCGACAGTGTTGCCTGCATGATCTAAATGCGTACTTCTTCCAGGCGCATTAGTTGCAACAAACATTGCATCCAAATTAAAATGCAAAAAGTAATCAACTGCACAATTGATACTTTTCTAATAGCATGGATCTTTTCAACTGGACCGCCATCAACAGTAACAATGAAGACGGGTTTCGGCAAACCATTATTTGTGTGTAAATCTGACTGAAACTCTTCAAGCTCGTGAATACGCTTCATATCAGCTAAATGATATGCTGTAGAAGAGTAATGTTTAGTGCTTCGAATTCCAACATATGTTGGACCAGAATACGTCACAGCTTTGCTTTGATAATCATTATCCAAAATATAGTTGGCTGCTATAACAGAAGGTATTAGCTTGTGTTGGAGCTACAACAAAGTCATGATCAGCTAATCTCACTTGATATTCCATATGCATCAGCAACTGAACTTGCTTGTTAGCTGCTGCTAAGCCAATAGGCACTCTCGCTTTATCATCTTGAGAATGAAAGCAAACTTCTTTTGGCCCTAAAATGCTTGCAACTTCATTTAAAAAAAAACTGTATCTGGATGAGACTTGTACAACGTATTCTTTGCTTTTGTTAACTTCACCGGCACGGTTGTCACATGCCTTCGCTAGTATTCACATTTCTTGGCAAAAGGTGGAGATAAACAGAGCTTCTTGATAGATGAAACCCATTCTGTTTCAATGTAGATGTTAAGTCGTCAAGCGTCTCAAGCTTCGTATCATCTCAGTCCTTCGTTTTTCATCAACTGCAGAGCCATGCAATGCTATTTTGATAATTGTTTCATGTAATAAATTAATATTATCAATCTTTGGTGAACGGACCTCCCTTTGAGCTTGAGCACTACTTCTTTAACATCCGTTTTGTTTCATCTGGAAGCTCATCCATCTTTCGTTTAAAATTATATATCAACATTTTTCATGGTTTCAGTTTTCCTCACTCTTTTTTCCTCACTCTTTTTTCCTCACTCTTTTTCCCTCACTCTTTTCCCCTCACTCTTTTCCCCTCACTCTTTTCCCCTCACTCTTTTCCCCTCACTCTTTTTTCCTCACTCTTTTTATAAATTTGTAATGTTTTTTCTTTCTCTCGGGTCTCTCTTTTCTCTCTCTGTCTCGGTAGTAAATTCCCGATTATCTTTTTTATGCAAAAAATAGTTCTTCTGTTATATCGGAAATCTTTTTAGAAAGTTCCTCTTGCTTTGGCTTTTTGACTTTCCTTTAGGCTCATCTATGGTCAGATTTTATGAGCTTTATTTCTGAAGTGCCTCGAGATGACATTTCTTTCCCTAAAGTTGTTGAGTCTGTTTCAACGTTCTGCTTTGGCTTTATTTCTGAAGTGCCCTGAGATGACGTCTCTTTCCCTGCCAGTTGAATCTGTTTTAACGTTTCGATTTGGCACTTTAGACCAAAATGCTATCAACTTTCCTTTGTGGTTTCGATTCAATTTCCTTCCATATACGTAGTTGATTATCAATATCATTTTTTTTAATTCGGATGTAGATTTATTTTTAATTGTAATCCATATATTTCGTGCAGCTAACTGAGTATCATGAACAGTTTTGCTTGGATAAGCTTTTTTATATCCATCAACGAGTAAACGGAATAGTTTATCTCGATCATTCATTGTACTATACCTGCAAATAAAGAAACAACGTGTTAACTCTTTCAGGCAAGGAAATCTGAGACAAAATTAAAAAACGTATCTGCACGATAATATTGTAACCTCTTTAGATGTTACAATATTGTGACAATAATAAAGTATAATATACAATAATAATATAGAATATTATGATGATGTGATAAACAATATTATAAACAGGATATTTTAATGCTTAGTATTGGCCACGTGGTTAAACGTCAAAACCCTCCCCCATGTGGCCCTTGGTGGTCAAATAAGGACCCCCCTCCCCATGTGGCCCTTGGTGGTCAAATAAGGACCCCCCTCCCCCCTTTTAAGGACCACGTGGTTTTTGAATGGCCCCTTTCCTTCGGTGCTTGTGTAGCTGTTAGTTTGGGAATGTTGTACATTCTAGCTTTCCTATTTTTCACTCTATCTTGATGGCTAGGGGCCCAGGGGGTTCAGTTTGAGGGTTAGGTAATGTCTTCTTCAGCACCATTTTCCACGCGTACCGTATTTCATGGTGTGCTTTTCTCGTCTTCTTTCCAGCGAATATAGATTTAATTTACGTAATCTTTCTTTTCCAGTAATTTGGTTCTTTGCAGCCATTGATCTTGGCTGTGAAGTTTCTTCGAACTTATTCAGTTAATTTCTTTTTTTATGTGGGGACTTTAAGACTGAGCAATATTCCGGTTTTGATACGATCAGGGTTCTCAGGAAGTCATTATATTCTTGTTCCTTTCAAAGGTTCTCGGTATCTGTCCCGTTATTCTTTTTTGCTTTCTTTGGCACTCTCTTGTTTTGAGTCCCAAATTTCGCATCATCGGTCATTATAACTCCTTGGCTTACGAGTTTCTCTAAATACCATTTTGGGTATCGTAGTCCATAGATTTTATTTCATAATTTCTTCCGTATCTGAAGAACTGAAAATTCCCGGTGCTAAATTTCGTGGTCTTCTGACCATTTGTATATTTTGTTTAGATCCATTTCTAAGGATTGTATATCACCCGAGTTTCTAATTTGTTCTGCTAATTTTTGTATCAACAAAGAAGAATGTAACTATACTTTTATTGGTTACTTCACTGTCTATATCAATTAATATGATTATGAACAGTAATGGAACTAATACCTGTCCTTGTGGTAAGGAATTACATACCTCCGATTCTGATGATATATTCCTTGGACTGTAATCACTTGCTGACGCTGTCTGAGGAAGTTATAAATGAAATGTGTACTTCACATTCCCCATGTAAGAAGGCCAACTAGCCTATAGCATACTACGTTTCAAATACCATCTTCAGATTTTCAGAATGCACTCGTCAGCTCTTATATTTAACTCGCCATTGGCGAGCAGGCGAATGAGTTTTCGTAAGTCTGGTAACCTGGTAAAAGTTCCGTGCATCGGTCTCTCTTCATACGAAGGTCAAGCCGGTGGCCCCACCTCGAGGCCTGCCTGATGGAGGAGCGAGTTGCTTTCTTGCGATCTCCATTGCACAACCAGGCACACCCGGCTCATCCGGTACCATCCTAAGCCAGGCATCTAGTCTTCTTTTGAAGATTTTAACTTTGATCCCCGTGACGTTCCTGAGGTCCTTTGGAAGCTGGTTAAGTCTTCGCCCCCGACAACCAAGCTATTTTCCTTCAATGTTGAGGGTGTCCCTCGTAAGGCCTTTAGTTTGGGAACACTACACATTCTACCTTTCCTGTTTTCCAGTGTTGTTTGAATGGTTACTGGGTTCAGTTTGAGGTTTGGTACCATTTTTCAATCATTTTCCCAGTGTAAAGTATGGCGTATATATCTCTCCTTCTTTCCAGCAAATTAAACTTAATTTACATAGTCTTTCCCAGTAATTTACGTACTTTCCCAGTAATTGAGTTCTTTGCAGCCGTTAATCTTGACTGTGAAATTTCTTTGGGTTTCTTCTAGTTTATTAATTTCTTTTTTGTATTGGGACGTCAAGACTGAGCAGTATTCAAGTTTTGGTATGATCAGTGTTTTCAGCAGGGGAATTATTACCTTCTCATCCCTTCTTTTGAAGGTTCTCAGTAGCTCTGCCGTGACTCTTTTTGCTTTGTCTATCGTTATATGATTGTTTTTCAAATTTTGCATCATCGGTCATTATTACCCCTAAATCTTTTGTCTTCGTGCTTCTCTGATCTGGGGCATAGTATATTGTTTACGTTCTTCATTTCTTCCATATCTCAAGAGTTGAAATTTCTCGATGTTAAAATTCATGCTATTGTCTTCTGACCATTTGTATATTCTGTTTGTGTCCCTTCGTAGGGCTTCCACCTCTTTTGCATTGCCGATTTTTCTGTTGATCTTTGTATAGTCAGCAAAGGATGTTACTATACTGTTGTCGTCTACTTCATTTTCTATTTCTGTCAGCATGATAATGAATAGGAGTGGGGCTAATACTCTTCCTTGTAGAATTGAGCTGCGTACTTCCGATTCTGATGATGATATACCTTGGACTTTTATGACTTTCTGCCGTTCCCTAAGAAGTTGTAGATCAATTTACCCACTTTGCCTGTTATTCCCATGTGTTTTATTTTATGTGCTATTATGTCAAGATCACACTTTCGAATGCTTTAGCAAAATCTGTGTATATTACATCATAGTTATCATTTCTATCAAGTACGTCTATAATATTGTTATAGTGCTTTATTAGTTATGATAGGCACGATCTTCCTGATCGGAACCCGCTAGTTCTCACTGAATCTTTCCTGTTTCCAAAATGTCATACATTTTCTCCTTGACTATTCTTTCTGATATTTTGGTGAGATGTGATGTCAGTGACACCGGTCTATAGTTCTTTGCTTGAGACCTATCCTCCCCTTTATATATATAGAACAATGTTCGCCCCTTTTTAGTATGCTCGGTATTTCCCCTCTGTCTAGGGATCTCTATATCTAATAAAGGGGTGTAGCTATTTCGTTCTTTGTTTTAATCAACAAGGCATTCCATTTGTCCGGGCCTGCAGCTGAATATGATTTAATTTGTTCTATAGCTTTGGCTATATCTTTTTGGGGTAAATTCAAAGTCAGTTATACATTTTCCATTTGATTCCTCTTCAAAAAAGGTATTTCTGTCGGGTACTGCTTCTTTCTTTTTGGGGTACTAAAAGCTGATTCATATTGAGCTCTCAATATTTTAGATATTTCTTTTAGATCGTCGGTTAGCTCATTATTTTATTTTTCTTAAGAATGCGATAGCGGCTCGCATTTTTCTTTCTTTTCGTGAAGCTATAAGAGTATTTTGATTTTTGAGTTGCCCTTCACCGCATTTTCCTCTTTCCTCTCTGAATGGCCATTAACTAGGGCTTGTATTCCCCTGTCCATACTCTTCAATTTTACCTGTATCACTTTTCTGGTTTTGTTGTTTGTGCAATGAATTAACTTCGTAGCTACTCTCTCTCTTTTGCGGAATAGTGTTCGCTTTTGCCTCTCGAAGTAATCCGTGGCTTTCCCGTTGGCTGTACTTTCGGAACATATTTTTCTTCGAGTTTCAGCGTCTTTTCTTCCAAGGTTATGAGCATTTGTTAAGTTGTTTTATCCTCTAAGACTGTTTTCCACTCTGTCATATGGGATCTGATTTCTTCCCAATTTATAGTCTTAGAATTTAGATTAAAAATCTCAAATTTGCTTCTTTCTTCAGTACGAGTATTTTTTTTAGTGCTCTCGCTGTATTTAGTGGATACCTCGATAATGTTGTGGTCTGAGATATTTGTTGGTGTTATTTTTATATCATTGATTAAGTTGGTGTTATTCGTGAATACCAGATCCAGGTAGTTATTTTTTCTGATGTTATCTGTTATCTCCTCCCTTAACATAAATTCATTTGTTTGAGCTGTTAACAGTTTTGTTTGTTCCTGGCCTTATCTTGTGCCCTCCTTGTCCTGATGCATTGGCGCTTATATACATTTTTCCCCATCCTTTTGTATTTTCTAAATGGAAAATTAAAAATCACCGCACAGTATATATTTGGGGATGGCGTGTGTAAGGACTTTATTAGGTTTCTGATGTCGGCAATGGCCTCACAAAATTTTGCAGTTAAAGTTTCGGGGGTCTGTATTTGTATCACGTTTTACACCAATGGTAAAGCAGGACACGTTTTTGGTGGTAACAGAGGTTTGATTATAGACCTGTGGTGGTTGCCGTCGAAACTGAATCAGGTGGTACTTCCTACTCTAGAACTTATAAATTTATAGATATGACAAAGGAGAGAATTTCTTTCCGTTCTTATCCTACCCTCGTAACTTGCCACGCATGGCTGGTAAAGAATTTTGTTTAGTAATTTATGAAGTCAGTGTTTGAATGCTGTTAACTGACTAACCTGTAGATTTCGCTGTTCCTTCAGCAAGACATGCAGAATGAGTTTTTAATCTTTGTTCTCAAGGCTCCCTGCCTGCCCTGTTTGCCTTAGGGAATAGGCATGATGCAGGACTTTCTTGTATGGTTATTCCTATACGTTTTCATCCCCATTTATACAATTAAGAAGCGATTTTTTCCGGTTTTTTTTCTACATATTACTATGTACCGTTCACGACATCTTTCCATCGAATGGGTTTGAAGATTTAAGCCGTGACCAAACAACCCTTATCATTATTTTTCTTTTATTTTAGCTATAAATGTTCTTTGTAGGGCTTTGATAAATGCGATATCTCTCTTTCTATTTGGGACCAGTGTTCGGATGTCTGCAGAGATACTATATGAGAGAAAATACAATATCTCGTTTTCTATTTGGACCAAATTCATTTTAGCTTTGTGATCATTCTTCTTTTGAATGAAAACGTCTCTATGTGATTTTCTTTTGTTTTTTTTGTATGGCAGTTTTATTAACTCTGCTGCAGGTTGTTGACATTACTTTTAAATCTGTAACCTTATTTGATACATTTGTTTGTCGTATTAAATTGATTTCAGTGTTGCCACGACAAAAATTATGGTGGTTTTTCTCCCCCGAATTTTTTTATAAACGGTTGATATTTTCTTCCAATTGAATGAAGAACCAACACTAAAAAAAATATTAAAAAATTATAGTTTATCAGTATTTTGCTGGGCAGTTTTTTGGGTGCCAAGATTTTACTCTTAATTCTACAATGGACAATTTTTATTTACTGAACATTTGTTCTCTCTATAATGCGCACATTTTAATAGCGACTATTTTAATCTATTAAAATAGTGTTAGATCAACAGGGCGACATTTTTATTTTTACTATTTAACTTTGTATTCGATAAAGAGGGATCGTTAATATGCGGGTTCATTATTATTAATTGTATCAGTAAAAGTAATATTTACTACTACTGTTAGGTCAGCTACAGCTTTTTTAACAAGTAATTTTCTGTCCGATATAACGGGCAATTGTAGATTTAACAATATTGCATCGTAATTTCGAACGAAACTGTTCAATAATATTTTAACAATCGTGCAGTCGCTGCAGAACCAAAAATATTTACGGTTAATATTTTGGTAAGAAGTAGACATTTAAGGTCATCGTGCAGACAATCTTTTTAAGGTAATGTTCGCTTCCCAAATCGATTAAGTCAGGTTTTAAAACAGTATCTGTCATACTTTTTAAAAAATTTGGAAATATTAGCCGACGGTTTCATAGAAAATGGGATGGTGAGTCTCGATCTGCCTCTGGCGTACCGCAAATACATATTTTACTCCCCCGAGTTATTTTCAAATATTCAGATGTAAATACCATATTAACGGAGAATTTTAATTTTATTTAGATATTCAGTAATAATGGCTAATAATTAAAAATATGGGATTGGAAACATCTTATAAATTTTGCCCTTGTAAAATTTATAAAACAGTACTAATACGTACGTTACTCTCGTAAGTTTTTCACGGATTAACCTACTTTTTTTATTAACAGTACTTAGTTTTTGAATGAACTAGTTTTGTGACGGTAGAAGATACAAGCACTGTTGTAGGAACAGTTATTGGTGGCTGTTAAAACAAGAGTGAGTGTATAGCATGAAACTCTACAATTAATTCTGTAAAGTAGCCCATTAGTGCCCACTGGTAGAATTTCCCACCGCCAAAAACCAGAAAAAGTGATGCAATAATGACAAACAATTTTGGCAGGTAGGAAATTCTACCAGTGGGCACTAATGGGTTAATAGTACTGAGTTGTTAATTAAAGTGTTAATGTACGCACCCAAAATACAGACACTGTTTTAAAAATAGCCGATCATTTGTTGTTAAAATAACAGTGAGACCGTCAACATGAAAACAGCAATAATTTGGTGACTTAACAATTACTGTAAATATACAGGTTACGGGTCATTCTTTAAGCCATATATTTTTACTGTAATAAGGGTCACCCGTGATTTGAAAATTCATAGTTCTAGCATGTAAATTAACTGTTTAAAATTGGTAGGTTAACTTTTACTGTACAATGTTAGTTTACAGTCACTATTTGAAAATTTTTATACAGTCAGTAGCGTTAAAATAGCGGAAGACTGTATCATGAAATTTTAACCCCTTCACAAATGAATTATGGAATTTTTTATTTTAAAATTGTTTTCCTGTTCAAACCAAAATAACCTCTAATATTCAAGTCGTAAGGCTCAAAATCGATTGTCAAGTTCATGTTGCCATAAGGCAGCGGTCGGCGTTAAAGGGTTAAATTAATTTATAAAGATATCGCTATTAATAGTATAAACCTGTTAAAATAACATGATTGTTAAACTGTAAAAAATGTTAATACTAAAACACAACAGCAAAATCCAGTTCAGATAAAAATGCTCTGTAATTCAGATTTAAAAAAAAAACATTTACTGTTTTTTTAAATACTGTTACAAATAACAGTAATTTACTGTTAACATCTACATTTTACAGTGAATTGATTACAGTATATAAAGAATTCACATATATGGGTCATATTGCTTGTTCTGTTTGAGATAGCGTTGATATTAAAAATCAATATTAAGAAATTGTTTGCTAAAGTAGATATGGTGATAAAGAATTTCCGACTAATATATATATATATATATATATATATATATATATATATAATCGGCTCACGGGAAGCCAATACATTTTTTCCTTCCGTACCTGTTGTATCCTTTTGGGCAGCAAGATTTAGGTAATTACTGACAAAGCTCTAAAAGAAGAAGCCGAAGGAGCTTTAATTTAAGTTATAAAATCATCTACGACACTGCATCGTAAGTTATTTCAAATGTGCAGCTTCACAAATGTTTGTTAAAGTGTTTTAAGTTTTTTCCCGTGGTGAATCGGCGTTCTCGGTAGGTATAACCAAAACTTTGAGTACTCGTATCCACTGTATACAACTATCATGTCTTCAAAATTGTGGGTATCATGGTATGAACACCAAATTGTACGGTACTCCAAATTGTACGGTGCCCCAAATTGTACCCCATCACGACCATGGTCATTTTCTAATATTAACAACTTTATGGAAATGATTTTCTACTAAATAATTCTTATAGAGATTATTTTAATACACATAAGAGTATATAATGAGGCCATCCTAGGAAAAAGTGGCTAAGCGACAAAGTAAAAAAACGCCAGAAAACGCAACTTTTGAAGATATTTCGTCGAAATATCTTTAAAAGTTCACAAGTTTTGCGTCGCTTTCAAATTTGGTACAATTTGAACTGCTTTTTCTGGCGTTTTTTTTTTTTAACTTTTGTCGTTTAGCCGCTTCTTCCTCGGAGGACCTTAAATGAAAAATTGGTCCTAATCGTTGGTACAATATAATTTAGTCCTCATTTCAAGAGAAGAGACATTAGTTGATGAAAATAAATGGCTCTGTAACAGCGTAGATTTGTTTATTTTGTCTGTCCTCTCTCGATTTATTTATTATAAACAATTACCCGGTATTCAAAACTTACCGGATATCCGGCGCATCTCTGTTAAAACCGTTTGTGATTGTGGTAGTTTCTGTTGGATCTGTATAAAGTAGGCCTATATTGTTTTAAATATTTTCATTTTACTTTTTAATTAAGGTTTGAGATTAGTTTTGTTTTATATGACTTAACCCTGGTTTTAGGTTTTATATGACTTAACCCTGGTTTTAGGTTTTATATGACTTAACCCTGGTTTTATATGACTTAACCCTGGTTTTATATGACTTAACCCTTTACTGCCAAAAGGTATGAATTTGGGATCACCTGAAGATCAGGGCCCCCAGCCTTCTTTAGTTAGCTTTATAAGGATAACTAACGAAAATATTACGACTTAACCTAACCAATCGTCAAGGGCGTACAGTTGACCTAACGATTGGTTAGGTCGTGATATTTTCGTTAGTTAGCCTTATAATGCTAACTAAAGAGGGTTGGGGGCCCTGATCTTCAGGTGATCCCGAATTTGTAACGTTTCAAATAGGCGCATTTATAACTTGACCTGAAAAAGCAATCTTGCGGTAAAGGGTTAATTAACCCCTTGGGGCCGGAATTTTTTGTGGGGGTAAATTATGAATGCGTGTATTTGAAACGTTACCAATTTGTACCGGTCGTCCTTAAAGGGGTGAGGTATTTTTCATTTAGTTTATGGAGAAAAGTATTAAATAGTGATAAATTTTGTGGGTAAACTTAATAGTAATTGATTGGCTGAGTAGAACTGGCAATAATAGGACCCAAAGTTAACCGGACACGAATGTAAAATTTCCGAGCATTTGTTTTGTACCGTTAGCTATATATATATATAAACCCCTTTTTTGAAAGGGTGCCATCATTCACAATTTTTTTTTTTTTTTTTTTTTTTTTTTTAAGAAAAAATTGATGTAAATTTTTAATCTTGAGCCCAACTTCATTTGATGCGTTTTCTTTGAATGGAAAAATGGAAGAAAATAAATTGAAAAAAGAGAATTTTTAATAAAGAATAGAAAAGAAAGACATTTCTTTAATAAGTGTTAAAATTTAAAAAAAAAAGAACAGTTGCCAAAATGCTAAATTAACACTGAACATAAAGGAGAATAAAAGCCGAGGCGTGAAGGCATGATGGAACTGTAGAGCATTTGTTTTCCTTCTTTCTAATAATATTGTAAAAGGCAGGCGTTACTGTATGTAGAAAAGCGAGTTACTTGTACGTACAGTAACGCCGTCACGTAACTGTATGAACTGAAGTAGAATTTCCCATTTTTTGGAGAAAAGCATCGTCCAAATAGGACATATTTTTGTATAGTTCGATTTAACTTTTCTGAAGTCAGTGAATGTTGTTCATGCGATAGGCCTATTTGCTAGTTATTGGTTGATAAATAATTAATTTTGAGTTTGCCAAAAATATTTAGTTAACCTTTCCTTTTCTTGTATATATATTATATATATATATATATATATATATATATATATATATGTACAGGGTGGGCCGTAAGTTTCCATACATAGGAAAAATTAAACGTTTGTTTTTATGTTTCAGATACCCTAAGAATATGCGTTTGACGAAAGAGCAACGAATTGAAATCATACTGATGGCTGGGTCGGGAAGCAGTCGCATGGTTGCAATGAACTTTAACAGACAACATGGAACGAACATCACACACGACACTGTGGCAAAACTTATTAACAAGTTTCAGAAAACTGGAAATGTTGCAGATCAACCGCGAAGTGGTCCAAGACGTACAGCCACCGATGAAGACACAACAGCTACGATACTTACAGCGCTTACACGGAGTCCCAGAAAAAGTACACGACGGTTGTCTGCAGAAAGTGGTGTCAGCAGATCGAGTATCAGGCGCATTTTGAAAGCAAACAAATGGCATCCATACAAATTGCATATGGCACAGCATTTGAGTGAAGACGACCCGGATAGACGGATGGAATTCTGTGAATGGGCATTAACCAAAGTGAACGAGGATGCAAACTTTTCAACTAAGATCTTGTTTACTGATGAAGCAAATTTTTACGTCAATGGAGAGGTTAATCGGCAAAACATACGTTATTGGAGTAATGCTAACCCTAACTGGCTGAGTCCGACGAAGATGCAAGGTGCCGGTAAAGTGATGGTGTGGGCCGGGATATGGGGTGACAGAATTATTGGACCAATTTTTTTTGTCAGTGGAAATCTTAATGCCGAAAGGTATCTTAACATGTGCAAGAAGAGATTTTCCCATCCCTGCTAAACGAGGAAGGTAACTTCCCAGTTTACTTCCAGCAAGATGGAGCTCCACCTCATTATGGTCTTCACGTGCGTCGGTATTTGGATCAGCAGCAGTTTCCGGATGCTTGGATTGGTCGGCGTGGTCCTGTGGAGTGGCCTCCCAGATCCCCAGATCTCACCCCCTTGATTTCTATCTTTGGGGGCACTTGAAGGCCATGGTGTATCAGGAAAAGATACGAGACATAAATCATCTAAAGGAACGTATCACCAACGCCATTACAAGCATAACGTCAACTGTGCTAATGCGTGTTCATCAACAGTGGGGAACACGTATTGAAATGTGTTTTCAAAACAATGGCAACCATGTAGAGCATATTATATAATAAAAATGGTTGTCCATAAAAAAATGTTTATTTTTCCTATGTATGGAAACTTACGGCCCACCCTGTACTATATATATATATATATATATATATATATATATATATATATATATATATTAACGTAAAGAACGACGCTTTGTATAGGAGAATTATCCGCGCAAGATGAGAGCGAAAGAACGAAAGAAATTAAAAAATGAGGTAACCACCCGGGAATCGAACCCGGGATCTTCCGATTGCCGGTCAGATATGATAACCATTACACCACGGGCCTCACTCAATCAAATGCCGTAATTCCTCTACATGCGCGCAGAAACCAATGCCCCAAAGGGGGCACCTCCCGCATGCCGTAACATTATATACATTATAACTGCAAACACGCAGTATAATTAACGTAAAGAACGACGCTTTGTATAGGAGAATTTTCCGCGCAAGATGAGAGCGAAAGAACGAAACAAATGAAAAAATGAGGTTTCTGCGCGCATGTAGAGGAATTACGGCATTTGATTGAGTGAGGCCCGTGGTGTAATGGTTATCATATCTGACCGGCAATCGGAAGATCCGGGTTCGATTCCCGGGTGGTTACCTCATTTTTTCATTTGTTTCGTTCTTTCGCTCTCATCTTGCGCGGATAATTCTCCTATACAAAGCGTCGTTCTTTACGTTAATTATACTGCGTGTTTGCAGTTATAATATATATATATATATATATATATACACAGGGTGTCCCGTAAGTCTGGACCCATAGGGATTTATAATATATTTTTTTATTATGTTATTATTATTATTTTATTATTATTATTATTATTATTTTTTTATTATTTTTTATTATGATTTTTATTTGTGGGGCCATTTGAAAGCCAAATTGTACGAGGTCAAACTTCAGAACATTTTCCACCTTAAAGCACGCATTGTGGAGGCGTGTCAAGAAATTTCTGCGACTGTGATTCAGAAAGTGCTGTCGCAGTGGAGATTGCGTCTTCAACTATGTGTGCGACACAACGGCGGACACTTTGAACAGATTATGTAATAAATTTTTGGACTATTTTGTAATTTTATTATTTTTCCCTATGGGTCCAGACTTACGGGACACCCTGTATATATATATATATATATATATATATATATATATATATTATATATATAGAGAGAGAGAGAGAGAGAGAGAGAGAGAGGTTTTTGTGTGTGTTCTTGCCTTTCCTACGAAATCGCAACAATCTTTAAGATACATACAGCCCATCGTGACACGAATGTGTATATCGCGCACGAGATTAGGAGTGTCGCGGTGATTTATCTTAATAAATATTCTTTTATTAGGAATAAATGCGGGGATAATTAAGGTTAGGTTAGGTAAGGCAAGGCTTGGTTAACTTTATTAAGTTTTTTAGAGTGGGTAAATGTCGCGATACAGAATTGGGTATTTGAAAATGTGTGAAAATGTCACGGATTTGTGTGGTACCCAAACGTGTGTGTGTCTGTGTGTACACAATATATCGTTCAAAACTGTCAGGGTGAAAATATAGAACTTTTAACTGTTCTGTTCCGTGTAAATTACAGGACAACAAGTGTATAAACATGACATGTCCTGTGAACCATTTCTTACCACCCAATGTCTGATGGACATTGGACAGAGTCACGTGGTCTTATGACGTAATTGCAAATCTCGTGTGTGGTTCATATTTGTCTGTTAATTAAAAACTTTTATCTGTTTAGGGATTGAGAAAACAATAATTTATAGTTAATACTTAGTTTTAATGGATCACCTGAAGATCAGGGCCCCCAGCCTCAATTACCAAATGAATCTTCGTTAAAACTAACAAAAATATCAGTACTTAACCTAACCAATCGTCAACGGCGTACAGTTGACCTAACCGGGCATTCAATGTATTATTATATTTGGTACTGTAAAGCAAAAACAAGAAAACATGGGGGGCCCTGATCTTTAGGTGGTGATCCCTTAGTTTTAATATCCTTTTACACAGACCGACTTAGCCTAGAAAACTAAGCTTAATTAACAAGTTTCATTTGTCGTACAAATTTGTAGAATGTTTTGCAAATTGGCGAGAACTCTTTTTTTCGATAATTCATTTGTTCGGATTTCTTGACTCTTTTGTTGTTGCAACTTGAATAAGACCTTGTTTTGTTGAACATTCTCATAAACTTGTTGGTTTATGAGAAATATGAACAAACTAATTAATTCCATTTATTCCTCGTGTAAAATGGTTTTTTTTTTTGTAGACTGTAATGTTGATTTGTTTAGTAGGTATGGCCATTTTTTTTTTTTTTTTACAGAAAATGTGAACTTATGGGATTGGTTTTTCATTCGTTTAATAAGATGATTCCGTGGCAAATTCGCCTTTTAAAAAGAGGGGTACAGAGATAAACTAGGGTTTGTCTTTCTACTGTAATCAAGTTATCTTTTATTACTCGCCAAAGTTCTTAAAATAAGTTGGTAAGTTTATAAAGAAAAAGAGTATTTACCTTATTTTCTTCTGGGAAAGTTAAAAATTGTTTTGAAGTTGGTAGCAGCTTCTATTGACATTCCTCTTACCTTATTTACCCCCCACTCCCCACCCAGACTTCATTATGCCCACACACCATTAGGAAACGTTAATGTATTATCGTCCATAGAAAATGCCTTTATGGAAGGGTTTTAGGAGCTGACCCAAATTTCTGATAAGTTACACAATAAGTAATCAACACGCTCTCGGTCCAGACTTAGCCAAGAGGACAGAATTTTTTCTGACGTAGTTTTCGAAGGGACAAATTATTTGCACATTTTAGTGGTTTATTTAGTTATTTAGTTATTTATTATTATTATTATTATTTATTATTATTATTATTATTAAAAGCCAGTCCTGTCTGTCTGTCTGTCTAGATTTTGCTTTGGTTTCAGCTTTTTACTCTAGCATACAATGAGTTCGGATGTGAAGCTTAATATTTTCATTGCTGCGTTATTTTTATAGTTTTATTGCCGAATAATTGACTGGCCAATGGACCCGTAGGGCCCACTTTTGCTAGTACATATATAATAAACATTTTAAAATTAAAATAACCTAATAAAACAAAACTCATCCAACGCAATCAATCTAAACACATCCATTTTTCCCTCAACAAGGGGGGTGTTGCATCTTCTTTAATAAACCGCGAGTAATAATTGTGTTGCTGGCAATTTTGCATGTCTCAAATTGTGTGTATATATATATACACACCAGCAAACATATTACTCAACTTGGCTAACTCAAAGGAGACACGCGTTGATAGCGTGTTACGTTAAGAATTCGACATCTATGTTTATTGGTACTTGTTCGTTCATCGACTTAAGCGACATCAGAACGAACACGTTTCCTCTTGTCAGTCAAAAATAATTTTGTACGTTACCAGATTCCTTCCGAAGGAGTTAATTAATATATAAAGAAACGTAGCCACAGAGAACGCTTGTGGCGTCTTTTGAATTTATCGTGTTTTTACCAATTTGTCTCGGCTCGTACAAACTTGTCCAGTGAAATTGACGTCACAATTTGTTTTATTAATATGTTTTTGCTATAATTTGTGTGTATGTATATATACACACACACGTTTTTTCATGTTTTTAAATTTTTTTTACCCTAATAGAAAATTCGTTTACATATGAAATATATATATGTATTTGAAGTATATAAAAGACACTCTTGTTTAAGACTCGGCCTACAGGCTACAGCATAGACTTAAGAATTTACAGCTTTCTTTATAATATTTCAAATATTGGTAATTACTTAGACAACAAAAAAAAAGTTAATTATTATGAAAACAAAAGAACCTAGCATGCGTTTAAGATTTTATATTTATCTTAGGCCTAAGCCCAAGAGCGGTGTTTCTCAACTTTTTTTTCTTGCGACCCTTTTGACGTAAAAAAATAGTGATACTCCTTCCTAAATGATGATGTAACACATACTTCCTTCAACTGCAAAATAGCTCCCAAACGATTTCTCACATGATATCAAAAAAGGCTTGGTAAGAAGTGGATACTTAATTCGTTTAATGAAAGGGCGGTAGAGTCTGCCGAACCTTGCAGGAAACCTACACTATAAATTGATTGAACGTTCTTCTGTCAAGACCCCACAGTTGTCATTCCCGTCAGAAGACTTGTGTATATTTTGGTTAGTACGGAAAAGTGAGTGTCCAGAACTGGTGTCTGATAAAAGGAAAATTTAAATTACATTTTCAACCTCATACTTATGCGAAGTCGGTCCTCCCTCATCAGTGGTTGCAACACTTAAAAACAAAGTACCGTAATGAAACTGACTGATTATGTGTTACTTTATGGTTAGCCTATATTCAACCAAATATACGGAGGTTAGTTAACAAATGCAAAACAGTCGCGTATCATTGAAAGACATAGATTAACAGGTAAGTCAATGACGACTAACCTGAAATAATTTCAACTGTAACTTACACGATTTTTTCACTTTAAAAAAATATTTTGGCTGTTTTTTTATACTTTGTAATTTTCTCTGGAAAACAAATTCGGTTTTCCATGATGGCTGATTCTTTTGCAAGGCACCGGAAGGAACCTCACCCTCTGAGCACTTCCCGCGACTGACAGGTTGAGAAATACTGCCTGTGAGGATATCTAATACAGTAGTTTCAACTCCTATACTTAGCTTTTTACCATTAGTAAAGTTCTTAGTTATTTCAGTATTTTTGGATAATTAACACACACATTTAATAGTAAGAGTTAATACGACCCTAAGTCTGTCAAAAAGAAGGATTTTTACATTAGTTGATCACTTTTAGGTTTATATTTCAAATAAAATTTACTTTTGAGCAACTTTTAAAAAACAAAAAAAATGGGGGTCCATGTTTAAAAAAAAAACCCGAACCTAAAAGAAAGTCTCATCGTATATATATATATATATGTTGACGTCAGTATATGTGAGTATGTTAAAATGCGGCTGTGGTTTGTTATCAGTCAGTGTTTGTAAAAAAAAAATGTAAATAATGAGTTTCCTTGAATGTTTGAAGGGTTAAAACCTTACCGCTAAAAGCATTTAAAGTTTATCATATTCCCCTTTTCTTCACGGTGATATATATTTTTTTTTATCTGAAGATCATATTTTTGACTGTGGTCGTAGGCCTACATCGACGACGTTGTTGTTATATACTTGCCCGTTCCTTTCTGAAAGCCACTCGTGGAAGGAGTAGCGAACATCGGTAATAATAGGCCTAACTGCTCGATCGGGAAAGGAGGCTCTCTCTCTCTCTCTCTCTCCTCTCTCTCTCTCTCTCTCTCTCTCTCTCTCTCACCAGCAAGATAGTGGATAAATCTCCCTTTTTTTTTTTGTATTTGTAGGAAAAAATAATGTTTGTCTCGGAAATACGAACAGGAAAATTTGGTCTCGCTCAATTTAGCGGTTTTTATTTTAAGGAGAAAATAGTTCGCATTTTGCATTTGTTTTGTTCATTAAAATGTTACTTTTTTACACACACACCACACACACACACACACACGCGCGCGCACACGCTTTTCAACATTATTCTCTCGCACACATTGCATATATAGTGGTGGTGTAGTGGTTAGCATCACTGACTACGAATCCACCGGCCCCAGATTTGATAACCGCGCAAGCGGCGCGCAGCAAACCCAGCTGTTCATCCTTCCATACAATAAAAATTAGTTGGTAGATAAAGAAAATGGTACCCTGGGTAGCCTAGTGATTAAGACGCTGGATTGCTGATCGGGAGGTCGTGAGATCGAGTCCGGGAGAGAACGTTGTAATTTCTGACCATCCGTGGTGGGTCATGGTTCGGGTTCCACGTTAAGCTGTAGGTCTAAGGTGGAGCAACAAGCTTGACTGACCTTCGTCAGAATGAAAAATTCGGGCGGAAGCAAAACCAAGGTTAACCAGGTTTTATATATATACCCTATATATATATATATATATATATATCATAATTCATAAGTCCTGCCCCAAAGGTATATATTGTATAGTTATTTTTAGAACAGGGCTTTTGAATCACCCTGTATATAAGTTGACATTGATACAACGAGCTACTCGTGCCTTGAATATAGATAGATGTATGGGTGGAACAATGCAAAAACAATGAAACACCCCTATATTCGTCTGGAACTTATCCTGTGAACAGTCCTGGGTCCGATCTCAATCTTATTCCCATTTCCAGTCCGCAAATGAGAGTGCACAAAGTAAGTAAGTAACCCACATTTGAGAAAATAGTTTCTCATTTGAGAAAGACTGTGTGAAAATACCATTCACATTCGTGGTAAAGGCGCCAAATGAGAGTGGCTATTATTTATTAACCCAACTGAATAGAACCTAATCCAGCATTAGCTAAATTTAATCTCACCTAATTTATACCTGGACCAAAGTGGAAGTCCGTGAATGGGAATGGCACGAAATGGGAGTGGATCAATTTGAGAATTGCTCGCCGAGAGATTCTCACTCTACTGAATGGAATGGAATAATGTCGTACATTCTCGTATATATGTACAGATGTGCTCGATAACCAGTAGATAATTTTGTGATCAGCTTCATCGGTCATTCTACCAGTTAACAGACATTGTTGGTTAACAGACATTGTTGGTTAACAGACATTGTTGGTTAACAGACATTGTTGGTTAACAGACATTGTTGGTTAACAGACATTGTTGGTCCTCGAAACTTTTATAAAGGTTTACTAACTTTAAAAATGATTCCTTTGGTTGTAAAATGATTTCTAAGGTGAAATGATGATCGAACTTAAGTTTGTTATATATTATTTTGATAAAATTCTAATAATTTAGTTGTTTATTTGGATATAGTTTTTTTATGCAGGAAGGAGGGGCCAAGGGCAAGTGTCCGCAAAAGCGCCCCTCCCATAGAAGAAGAAGAAGAAGAGCCAAAATCAAGGTCCGGGGTTTTCGAGATGCCTAGACACTCTGCGTTTGAAAGATGGGAGGTCAAAGACAGCTGGTAAGATGGATTGAGGGAGATTGTTCCGGAGTTGACCGGTTTAATAGATGAAAGACTGAAAATATCGGCTAACCCTTGCATTAGATCAGTGGTTCTTAACCTTTTTACTACCATGCCCCCTCTAGGAATTGGTCCTTCCCTCCACGCCCCCCTTCAATCAAAATAACATTCTCAATAACTTCTCAATATTAGCCCATGCTCTCGTTAAGAGAATAACAAATACAATTAGAGAAATTCCTGTTTCTAGGGGGGCGCGCCCCCCAGGTTAAGAACCACTGCATTAGATAGTTGGACAGAAAAGGAATGAGAAAGTGTACAAAGTCTGGGTACTGCGTGCTCTCCTTAAAGGAGGAGGCATGCAGTTAGAGAGTTCAGAAGAGCAATGTCCGTTATGATAGCTATAGTAAAGAGAGAGTGAGGCAACATTTCAGCGGAGAGAGAGAGAGAGAGAGAGAGAGAGAGAGAGAGATTGAAGACAATCAGTAAGAGGCGGGGAATTGATGAGAGGAAAAGCCTTTGATTCCACCCGGTCAAGTACGGCTGTGTGGGGGTTGAACTACCCAACACATGAGAAGCATACTCCATACAGGGGCGAACAAGACTCCTGTACAGAGACAGCAATTGAGTGGAGGTGAAGAAACTGCGGAGGCGGTACAGCACACCTTAACCTCTTAGAATCTGTTTGAGAGAGTGTGTATGTGATGTAAGAAGAAGGATGAGAGGTAAGAAATAAATCCAAAATGTTGGGCCTATCTCTCTGGTGATCGGGGATACGAATAGGGTGCTGTACAATCTGCTCTAGGTCATTTAGGATCGAAAAGTTGTAAGCTAGTTCACCAGGGATGTCAGTGAAATGGGAGGAAAGCCAAAGGTGGTGGTGAACATTGAAATCTCCTAAAATGGAGATTTCAGCAGAAGGAGAGCGGGAAAGAATGTATTCCACTTTGGAAGTGGGGTACAGTATTTTACACACACACACACACACACACACACACACACACACACACAAGATTAAGGACTTAATAAGGAGTAAAAATGACAGATTTTTTAATTTTTTGTTTTATATAAATTATTTTAGAAAAAATGTTTTTTATATAAAATTTTTATTTCTTATGATGATTTTGGAAGTAACTTTTAAAGAAAGAGAGAGCATTTAAGTATTCTTCAGCTAGATTGGATTTCAAATTTGTGTAAGAAATAAGCCAGCAGCAGAAAATGCTCTTTCAGATTCAACAATTGGATTTGGTTTGTCATATTTATTCATTTTTAAATTATGTTGAATAAATCCACTTTTGGCAATAGAATATTGAAACTAAATCTATCGACACAGACGAGTTTTGAAATTTCTTCCTCGATAGATTTCTCGGTGATAAAACCATCCAAAGTTGTTTTCTACTTTTATTTGGACGATTTTGTTTTGTCTTCTTAACGGCAATTTTACGAATTGCTCTCTTAAATGAACGATCATTCCATTGGTTGAACCTCCACCACAGTTAATAAACTTTTCACATTTAGTGCATTTCTGCTTCATCTTTATTCTTCTTTTCAAAAACTTCCAAACCTTTCATTTTATTGACATTTTCTTAATAATTTGAAAAAAAGGGCAAAAGAAACCTTTAAAATGGTTTTTAATTGAGGTTTTTCTTTCACTTAACAACTTGCAACCATCAATCGGTTATAAATGGACTAAAGAACGTGTGGTTAATAATACCGAAAAACCGGTATTGAAAGCCCTGAAATCGGTATTACTTTTTTGAAACTATCGGTTTTAATACCAGTATTTGAATACCGGTTTTCATCCCTAGAATATGTAGTGAGGAATAGGGAGAGAAGTGTGTGTTTGAGAGCATACTAGACTGCTCACAGGGTAGATGAGACACGGAAAAAGATCAGCTAAGGAGGACAGTGACAGGAGAAACGGGAGTTCCAGCACTCCCTATCTTCTGTCTAACGCCCCCACCGGATTACTTCCCTGGTCGATTGGTGTCTCCAATCTCCTTATATATATATTATTATATATATATATATATATATATATATATATATATATATATATATATATATTATCTTTGTTTTTAAACTTTGTTCCTATTTATCCAATACAGTAAACAACCTGTTAACCGACTTCTAGTTATCCAACTTTTCCAATATAAACCAAGATCAGTTCACTTTTGACTATCCGACCCTTGTAGTTTATGAGTTTGTCACCAGGGGAGCTGTATTCGTTGTCTGCGCATGCTCAGATCGCTTCATGTCGGATGGTTAGCTTCCTTTACACTGTAATGTTAATGAAAACTAAATTAAAAACAACTTGCAGCATAAGAGCAGTGTGTAATTCCAACAAAAGTAAACAATAAACAAAGAAGTTGTTGAATAAGCAATAGTACTTGTTTAAAAATAATCCATCCAGGTATCCGACCATTTCCAGGTCCCATTAGGGTCGAGTGACAAGTTGTTTACTATATAAACGTGTATCATTTACCGGGCTTATATCGAAACATGAAACTAAGTCTAATTATTTTTCTTATCCATTCTTTTGCTGAAAAAATAAATCGGATATCCGTTCAAATACTGTAATTTGGAACATTTGCTGAATTAATAAATTCTCCATTTTGGGCGTGGTTCCTTTAGGTTTACCCTGTATATTAAGCGTATGCGCCTTTACTATACTAAGTAGAGTTAGTTTAAAGTTGGGCTACGCCGTGGCTATTGTCGCAACACTGCTTTCCGTCTATTTAGGGAAGTTGAGCGACGTTGTGTTTGGATAGTAGTTGGATGGGGGACCTTCCTCCACGTCCAGATAATGTAACGATTGGTGGTTTAGATCCCACGTAAAGCTGTAGGTCCCTTCCATCACATGACTGCCGTTACGAAGGAGGTTAAACAACCTCATAAACAAGCACTGGTCCAAAGATTTGAAGAAGTGGGGCAGTTTTGAGGGCACCCGTCCTTGACCCATCCATTCTACAAAAAAAGAAAACTCGACTGCCAAACTCGTAGCATGAAAAGCTAAAGTTGGTTGTCCCTTAATTAGAAATCGTTACATAATCAATCCTGAGCCTCATGGTCAACCTCATGAGTCATGACCATGGTCATGAGGTCAACCTCATGGTCAACAACACTTTCCACATGGAAAAGGAAAGATGGATTGAAGACATTATTTTATGGATAATAAAAGTTAAAGTAGAACATACAGATTTAACATTTTTTTTAAAATTTTGATCATTAAACTTTTGGCTTTACTGGGCTCCTAATTTATTTATAGAGATAAAACAGAAGTTGTTGACATTTATTGCTAAATATTGCTTATTAAATTACAATTATTAGTTGAAACTATATAAAACGTTGGAATCAGAATTATGATTCTTAGTAAAGGACAGAAAGAAAAGCAGTTCTGAATGATGGTAGTAAATATTGTAAAAGAGCCAACTATTGGAACCAGTGGTTTTAAACAAATTTTAATTTTTTTAATTTTATTTTTTAATGTTTTTTTAAATTATTTTTAAATTTTATTTTAATTTAAATTTTTTAAAATTATTTTTTAATTAATTTTTTTTTAATTTTTTAATTTTTAAAAATTTTTAATTCTTTAAAAAATTTATTTTTTCATTTTAATTTTTAAGGAGATTGTTAACACCAATCGACCAGGGAAGTATTCCTGCGGGGGGACGTTAGGCAGGAGACGGGGAGTGCTGGAACTCCAGTTTCTCCTGTCATTGTCCTCTTTATCAGATGTTTTTCTGTGCCTCATCTACCCTTGTGAGCAGTCCAGCATGCTCTCTCACACACTTCTCCCTCTACTTTTCATTACACATTCATGCATTTTACACACTACACAATCTTTTCCAAATTTATAAAGAAAAAATGGCACATCATGAGTCCCAGAGACCTTGATTTTGGCTCTTTCTTCCTTATAAAGGTGGGGCATTTTTGCCGGCACTTTCCTTGGTCCCGCCTTTCTACAGAAAAAATAATAATTTCTACTGCTAACCTTTGAGTAATTAGTCGAGCGTTTTCTTTACTTTAAAACGCACTTAAACTGGTGATCTTAAGAGCGTTTTTAAAGCGATTTCATTGTTTAAAATAGCTTTAAAACAAACCTGGTTGAGTTTTGCTATGAGGTTGGCCTAAGTCGAATAACTTAGTTTTGTCTCTAATTCAGGTGATGTCTTTTGTGAGTTGCACAGTTATTTATAGAAGGTATTTTTAATTTTTCTGCATTTTATAGTATATGGGTTACCAATAATAAGTTATACCTACTTTATACAGAAGTTTCATAGCTTTTAACCCTCAACCACTATCGCGGGGTCAGGAAGGACCGCACTCGTTTAAATTTTGTGTGACCAAGAAATTAAGATAATGGTTGAGGGTTAAGTTACGCTACTCTAAGCATAGAAATCAATATTTGGTATAGTTTTTCTTCTGAACCCTCCTTCCGTAAACAAAGATATTGCTTTTAAGGTATGAATTGCGCAGTTCCCCCAAATCGGAGGGCATCGGTACATGATAGTATGGAGAACAAAGGCCTTAATACAGATTTAGTTGGATGTGTTTGGGTACTATATTTGAGTTTGAACAGAATTACAACACCGTTAGACATCTTTTTCAGGCATATAAATTACATGCTCCCTCCCCTCCCCCCATAACGAGTCGTTGTCAGGTGTTACACCAAGAAATTTGGTTATTTTGCCTTCTTTTACCGCAATGGAATCGACACTTAATTAATTCAATTTGATTCTTATCTTGTTACTCACAGTAACGATCTTGTCAATCAGCCAATCACTAACTTTGGCGAATGCAGTACTTCAGAAGGTGTCTTTTACAGCAGTTTGATCTTTGTTCAACACCCCCCCCCCCACCCCACCTCCCTAAAAGGCTGTTGCATCCTCGTTAACCTCGTTGCAGTTTCGTGCGTTAGTCGGTCAAGCTGCTGGCCCCGCCTTTAGGTCTGGCTTCGTGGAGGAACGAGTTGCTCTCTCGCGCTCTCCACCGCGCATAGCCAGGTATACCCGGCTCATCTGGTACTGTCCTAAGCCAGGCATCTAGTCTTCTTTTGAAGACTTCAGCTTCATATGCGAATATATAAAAAAATATATATATATATATATAATTTGTGAACTGAGAGATAACTGATGACAGATAACAGAAATGGATTAAGACAAAATCTTGCGGAACAACACTTCCTTCGATGCTCAATCTTTCTAAAGAAACTGATTATATAGACAAATTGATTGTGATAACTTTGGACAAACGGCTTTTAAACCAGTCATATTAACAATACCTCAGAAGGAATCTTAGCGTTATAGTTTCGTAAGAATAGAACTAACACCAAAAACTTTTTACTCAAGTCCACAAAAATAAAAACTTATTCTATATTTTTCTTCACACTATGAATATTATCAAGATGTGAAACCCTCCAAGGAAGAAGTGGCTAAACGACAAAAGTAAAAAATTTCTGAACTTTGGAAGATATTTCGTCGAATCAAAAGATCAAAAGTTATGGTACTTTCAAATTGTTACAACTTTAGCTGCCTTTTCTGGCCTTTTTTTTTAACTTGTCGCTTAACCACTTCTTCCTAGGAGGGCCTCATATAAGACCGGAGTGTATTTTGAACATTTTTTTGTCACTGTTCTGCAATTTTCCGCCTTCCTCACATTTTCGTTCCTTTCTAAATGTTAGAATGTGTAAAAATAAGGTACAAGTTATATCTTTAAGGGACCCAGTAATTGGTGGTCCTGCGGTCCCATTTAATTCTGGACAACTGTTTATATACTACAAAGAGGAAATGGAACAAAAATTCCTGTTCCAAATAATTGTGTTTCCTTATTCTAACATAATAAACATCAACTCTAACATAATCAATACCTTTCTAATATAAATATCAACTCTAACATACATCTAACATCAACACCTTTCTAACATAAATAGCAACTGTAACACACATGTAACATCAACACCTTTCTAACATAAATATCAACTCTAACACACATGTATTTCAAATTTAACTACTTATTGAGCTTCAAGTAAAATCTTCCCGAAGAGTAATAACAGCCTTCCACAGGAACTAGCAAATAATTTATTAACACCCAGGTGCACAACCTAGTGAAAATAAAAGAAAGAGAAGAAACAGAGTCCATATTAGAGCAATTTAGCAGAGAGGAGGGCAATTCATTTTCAGAACTCCAACAAAGAGAGCAAGACAAAATTGCATATTTGTTTATAAAGATTTGTTTATAAAAAACGTCTGAACAGGTACAGTAGTTAGAACAACGTGAAAAAAGTGTTAGCAGCTGACGAGGAAGCTTCTAAACAGTGGCTGCATCCTCCAGCGCAGGACACGTCAACGCGAAGAAGCGACGTCAAACCAAAACATCAACGCGCTGGTGGCCAAACTTCCTCAAATCTCCGTGCAGCGGGCTGTCTACGGTTGGCTAGACTGGCAGTCGACGGCCTTTGCGTGGCACGGTCAGAGTGCCGATCGGCTCCCGGGGTCGGACCTATTCTCAGCGTGCTATTTTTTCAATTACAGGGAACAATTGCGTGCTCCCCGAACTACTCTTACTCTCTGGCGACATTAAGACTAATCCAGGCCCCACTACAACTTACACATGTCACCATACACAAAGACATAGACACAATAGCACCATGAGACACATACAGAAGTATAATATTAACATATTACAGTACAACGTAGATGGCCTCACAAACAAAATCATGCAGCTTAGGGAATTCGTACACAAACAAACATTCACATAGCACTTATACAAGAAACAAAACTAAAACGCACACACAAAACACCCACCATCCCTGACTTCACGGCGATCCGTCAAGATCGTACTGGGGGTAACGGGGGTGGACTCATCACTTACATACGTAAAAGCATTAGCTACACTGATGCTACCCAAAACATTACAAACACAATCCAAGCAGATAACACGATAGAAATACAGGCAGTTAACATTAAAACACGCGCAAAACACAACACCACACTAATCAACATTTACATCCCACCAGATAGTTCACCTCAGGTGCCAGCCAATTACAATCCACAGTTACACAATCTTGCCTCTCTCACTAATGTCATCTTAGGAGGAGACTTCAACGCCAAAGACACTAGTTGGTACCTGCACAACCAAAACAACACCAGAGGCGCCAACATAGCCACACAACTAAACAGCCTCTTCATTCTTAACAATACAGAAGAACATACACACATACCACATCAAGCAGGATACTCAAACTCCTCCCCAGACATAACGTTCTGTTCCCCCTCACTAGCAACACATACACAATGGAGAACAGAAAAAACAACTGTCATCAGACCCTGCCCATCATCATTACAACACATTCTACACTCTGCCCCAACAGCCTTAGGCACACTTACAGAAATTACAAGAAAGCTGATTGGGAACAGTTCAAAATACAGACTGAGGAACAATTCACCACATTAACAGCACACCCATCATAAACATCGATACAACACTCAAGACATTTAATCAGATTATCAATAATGCAAACAAATACATACCCAAGGGCAACATTAGGAAATACAACCCAAATTACACTAGAGAAATAGCCCACCTCATAAGGCAACGTAACAACCTCAAATATAACACACAAACACCACACACAGAAGCCATAAAACAGCAGATACAACAGCTCAACACAGAAATAAACAACAAACTCAAAGAAAAACAAACAGAAACATTCAGGGAATTCATAACAACACTAAACCACTCCACAGATACATACAGGCTATACAAGACTATAAACAGCATTACCCACTCTAACAGCGGCATTCACACCTCACACGCGGCTATCTGTCGCAGCCAAAATAATATCCCAACATACACACAACAAGCTAACATTCTAGTTAATCACTACGCAAAGATAAGTCACTTAAACAGAGACAACAACCAGAAACATGCAGACAGACAAACAGCCAGACACAAGAAAACCTACAGACTCGACATGACCATTACACCCTTCAATACAGACCAGACCACCAAGATCATCAAAAACATTAAGAATTCGAAGGCTACTGGACCAGACAACATATCTAACATACACCTTAAACACTTGGGCCCACAAGGAATATTAGCTCTCACAAATATCAGCACATATTCATACCAACACTGTATTATTCCTGACATATGGAAACAAGGTAAAATTATTACACTACTCAAACCAAACAAAAATCCAACAGAACCAGTTTCCTATAGACCCATTACTTTACAATGCACACCTTCCAAAGTAACAGAAAGACTAATCTTACAAATCACCAACCCACACATACCACTATCGCCTACTCAACATGGATTCAGACCTCACCACTCAACCACGACATTACTCACTAACCTCACGCAGCACATCATGGATGGCATCAACTCCAGAAGACCAGCTCAACGTACACTATTAGCAACAATAGACATTAGTAAAGCATTTGATGCTATCCCACGCTTCCCTCTCATAAACAAAATACTCAACACAAACATGCACAATAACACCAAAAGGTGGCTGAGCAACTATCTCTCAGGAAGATACTCACATGTCACATTTAATGGCAAGTCATCCAAAAACAAGCTTTTTCCGAACGGGGTCCCTCAAGGCTCTGTTCTCTCACCAACACACTTCAACTTATACATGCATGACATTCCAACACCCATAGATAACAAGCTTACCTTATCATCATATGCAGATGATATCACTCTAACATCCACCCACAACAACATCGACACCGCTACAAATAACCTACAAACATACATAAACAGTATACAAGACTGGCTCACACACAATAGACTCAAAATAGCGCCCACAAAATCAACCATCACCTTGCTTACAAGCAACACAAAAGAACACCAGGTAATTCCACAGCTTACACTAAACAACATCAACATTCCACACACTCACAGAACCAAAATACTTGGTGTCACATACAACACATCATTATCTTTTGCAAACCACATTCAGGACATTAAAACCAAATGTACGTCAAGACTTAACACGCTTAGGGTACTAACAGGCACAAACTTTGGACACCAGCAGGAAACAACATCACTCATATACAAACAATATATTCGCTCAGTTATGGACTATGCTAGCCCATGCTGGGCACCCATTATCTCAAACACACACACAAACACCTTACAAACAATACAAAACAACGCACTTCGTATCATTACAGGATGCACTCAAGCAACACCAATAGAACACCTGCACACAGAAACAAAAATACTAAAAGTTAGGGAACATTTAGACATGAGGGGAACACAATTCATGGCAGCAGCGACAACTAACCCACAACACCCTTGCCACTACATGTACAATCATGCACCAACACCTCGCACCATTAAGGTAACACCAGAGAGATATTATAACGAAATACTCCATTCCATACCACGCCCCACAGACATCACACAGTACAGAAAACACATACACACACATCTAACCCACAAAGCACTGACACGACTCGGTCCGAATGCGGTCCTAGGTGCGAAGCCGCCACCCATTAACAGGTCAGAGATCAGCCTGAGCAGATCGGATCGAGTTAACTTAGCACGATTCCGATGTGGACATCACCCAAACTTACGGACATATAAACACAGACTAGACAACTCCATAGACGACACCTGCCACCTGTGCCAAGACACACCACAAACAATTGAACACATTATGACGGACTGTACCGCTCTAGCACAACAACGAACACAACACAACATCACTAGTGCGCTGAACCTCTGGTCCACTCCGGAGAGGGCGATCGGTTACCTGCGTGCCGCCGGCTTGCTCGATCAGGGTGGGCTGATCGGCTAAACAACAACAACAACAACAACACCTTTCTAACATAAACATCACCATTTTAAAGAGAGTGGATCCTTCTAAAAAATTCCATCCACGTTTGCGAAATCGAGAGGTCATTCGGTCAATCAAAACTATAGAAAAGAATTCGGTCATGAAAATCTTAAGCTTCACATTCGAACCCATTGTGTTAAGATTTGTGAAGCTGCATTTAAAATCTAAGTTCCTCATGAACTTAAAGTAAATATTAAGTTTTCGCTGCCTTAATAATTTCTTTTCAAAATCTTCGGTATGAAATTACTTACTGTGACTTTTTCGATATGAAATTATATTTAATGAGACACTTTCCACAGATAGATTAGATAGACTCAGCTCGATTCTGTAAAGAAGAGATCGTATCGTCCTCCTTATACAGGGTGTTCAAAAAAGAACCGCAACCCATTTAGGACTTGGAAATCGCCGAAAAAATCGCCGACGATAATCGCCGCCATTTTCTGTAATGATAATCGCGATATTGACGATATTTGATGATTGAATGAATCCATCCGTGTCTGCTACGTGTGTGTGACATAACATGACTGTATAAGGCATGCAGTTGTAGCAGTTAGCTGCAGACAATGCCTCAAGGCCACAACAGTGGAGATGTTGATGTTCCTAAACGCTAATGACGAAGTCGTTGCTCAGCAGCAGCAGTAAGCAGTTGGAGCTGGAGCTGGAACTGTGGACTGGAACATTGTGAAACGTAGTTGCATTGCTGGAACATTGTGAAACGTAGCTGGACTGCATGTTTATCGTTTGGTACAATCGTTTCCTTACCTTTGAAAGTGTATGAATTATGAAAATACAATCCTTACCTTTAAAGGTGCCGGTGTCATTCTTTTCCCTACTTCTTTTGTCAATCAATACAAATAATTTAATATACTTGCAGCCCTAATCACATCATTCAATCATAGAACAATCAACGTTGTTTTCGCTTTGATATTAACAGAAAAACGTTATTACGCAGTTTCACAGCTGAATTTGTCAAAAATTATAAAAATTTACATAGACAAGTTTTTAACAAGTTTTTTATGACGATTATCGTTTTCCGATAAATGGCGGCGATTATCGCCGATTTTTTCCGCGGCGGTCGATTATCACGATATCGACGATATCGGCGATTATCGTCAAGCCCTAAACCCATTGGAGAATGCGTATATCATTGTAGCCTAACCTCTTTTTTCCCCGTTTCGGGTTGCGTTTCATTTGAACACCCTGTATTATAATGAGTGTTTTCCATGTACGGAAGAAGGTTAACAAAAATAAATAGACACTTTCGGGTTTTTTGCATAGTTTTTGAATCTATAATAAAAGTCAATAAAATAATAACGGACTTATTCATTGAATATTGAATATATTTAGAACTTTTCCCTTAACGATATGTAAAGGTGAGACACGTTCTGGCATTCCATTGATGAGCTTTACCATTTCTTTTTGATGATGCTCAACGTAGTGTCTATTTACTTTTGTTAATCCTCCGTACATTCACCACACATTCTTATTGAAATGTTAGACGAAACATTATTAAAGAAAGTCATCCATGTTAAGTGTAGCGCAATGAGAGAGATGAAGCTTTACTCCTTAGGTCTAATTTGGACCGTGGTTCGATATATAAATAGTGGAATAGAGCTAATGGGAAAATCTGAAGACTAGTCGTTGCTGTGAAATTGATAACCTGAAGGGGGTTTATTATTATTATTACATATTATTATAATATACTTCTCTCTCGTAACGAGTCTACGTCATTCTCTGTTCATCTGTTATTTTTTAAATTTATACCAAGTTTGCAACACACATACATACACAGTAGTGATGTAGCGGATGTCATTTTTTTCACATCCGCGGATGCGGATGAGGATGTTTGATTTCAACATATGCGGATGTCTACATTTTCGTTATTTTTTAGGATATATTCGAGATTTGTTGTGTTTAACGTATATAATAAGTTATTATATAGAGAGAGCTGTAGCTATAATGTAGTATAATTGATTAATTGTACAATAATTGCTGTACTTTTCCCTGAACAAATAAAATAATAGCAAGCATCTAACTAATATAGAAATCAATTAGTGAATTCGTCTGCAAATAAATTCGTTATATTTTGTTGAGTTTCAGCCACAATTAGAAACCATAATTGTGTTACCAGGATGCGGGACGTGAACCCAACTCAAATGCACCCCAACGACCTCTTTCCCCAACCTCCACCCTTATAGAAAGAGATCTTTAATTAGCTTGATAACTATTTATATTAAGTTTAAAGTTTTATTAGGCATATTTATAAATGAGTAATTAAAATAAAGTAAACTAAGATGTTCATCGTTTAATATTCAAACTTAATTATAGGAAGGTTATGCTTAAGGAACATTAATTTTTCTGCCTTTTCTGCTGCCAGTCTGTTTCTCTCTTCATCATATATTAATCCAGCACTGCTAAATAATCTCTCGCTTGGTACGCTTGTTGGAGGACGTGCTAAATGTTTCCTTGCAAGTTTACTCAAGTATGGATAGATATTCTGCGTATTTTTCCACCAACTAATAGGATTGTCACATGCAGCCAGGCGTTTTTCTTGGTGATAGCTCTCGATCATTTTTACTACATCTTTTGACATCGCGTAGGTCTCGTCATCGCTGCTTGACTCAAGAAACTGAGAGAGATATTCTGTGATAGATTTGCTTGTTGAAGGTGTTGGTTCTGTCACTGAAACTTTTATTCTTTTGGTGGGTGGCGAAGCGACAGATTCAAGAGATTGAAGCTCTTCAACTGCTTTGCCAAGTGATGATTTAACTCGTTCTAATGTACTAGGTGAAAATAACTTAGCTTTATAACGTGGATCTAAGTAGGTTGCAAGAGAGTAACTTTATACAAGAACAGCCTCTCGTCTTGTCGCTTGCATCACTTTTGCGCACAATGAACTAGTTCTATTATTATAGTAGAATTTGATAATTTCCGCTTATTAATGACGTTTTATCTCAACGGTCCACATCCGCAGTCGAAAGTGCGGGTGCAGATGCGGATGCGAGAAAATGTGCGGATGTTATGCGGATGTGACCTACATCACTAATACACAGTATATACTACCTTTCAGGTGTTCCGTGCCATGATTCCTCATTTGACGAAAGTCAGGCTTGTTGCCCTTCTTAAGTTGGTCTAGTGAAGTAGAATGTTGGTTTCTTGTACTTTCCTCTTTATGTAGCCGTCTCATCTGGAATAGTTCTGACCCAGGCGTTAGTCTTCTTTTGAGGATTTTCACCACTACACCATTTGTGTTCCGTAGTTCCTCGGGCAGTTGGTTGAATAATCTTGGCCCTCTCACAAAAAAGAGGTTTTCCTTCAGGGTTGAGGATGTTCCCTGTAGTCTGTAGTTTGGGAGCACGACACAGTCTTCCTTTTCTACTTTTCACTGTTGTTCGAGTGGTTATCGGGTTCAAAGTAAGTTCAGGGACTAGTTCCTCCATTATTTTCCAAATGTAAATAATGGTGTACCCCCCTCCTTTCTAGCGAATACAAATTTAATTCACCTAACCTTTCCTAGTAATTTAGGTCTTTGCATCCATTGATGTTGGTCGTGAAGCGTCTCTGAATTCCTCCTAGTTGACTAATGTCTTCTTTCTTTATCTGAGGATGTTAAGACCGAGCAAAACTGTAACTTTTGTATGATCAGTATTTTCAACAGAGGAATCATTATATTTCTATCCCTTTTTTTAAAGGTTCTCAGTATCTGTTCAGTTATTCTCTTTGCTTAGTTCACTGCTATCCTATTTTGTGTTTCAAATCTCACGTCATTAGTCATTATAACTCCTAAATCTTTTGCTTCAGAGTTTCTCTGAATTTCTCGTCCATTCTTTTATTATCAATAGACCTAATTTAATTACTTATTTACCTTCAAGGCTATATCGATTTGCAAAGGGGGATTAAACAATACCATCATTACATGATTTACCTACAGGTTTTTTTTTAAAAAAAAAACCCTCTTAATATCCATTTTAAAATTAGTACTTATGACGAGTTCAAAGCACAATTATCTATTTTAAAAGATAATGGACTCTAGAGTTAATATACCATATTTTCGTACGATAAAAATGTTCGCTGAAATACTGGTACCTACTTATTAAATAAATAAGAAATATGACGTAGAAATTTCGATATAGCCCCCCAAAAAAATATTGATTTAAAATTCCAGTGATGGGATCTATAAAAAATTTGATGCAGACACGAAAGATATGTCGTATTTTTTGTATTATTTATACATTCCTATTTGGTCATCTGAAATATTTTAAGCTTTTCTTTAAAAATGTAGAATAAAAGAAAACGGAATTTTTATTAATTAAGGCGAGACTCGCGTAAAAAAAAAAAAAAAAAAAAAAAAAGGAATATTGGTATTGTGTAAGAAATAGAGAAATAGTTCCATTGTCATTGGTATTGTGTAAGAAATAGAGAAATAGTTCCATTGTCAAATAGCGTACCGAGCTAGCTACGTCTTTCTGTAAAGTAAAGTGTGATTAAGTGGGATAGGATCATAGTATTTAATTTCTGAATGAAATATTAAGTGTAATAAATTAGTGATGTAGCGGATGTCATTTTTTTAGCATCCGCGGATGCGGATGTTTGATTGCGGATGCGGATGTCTACATTTTCGTTATTTTTTAGGATATATTCGAGATTTGTTGTGTTTACGTATATAATAAGTTATTATATAGAGAGAGCTGTAGCTATAATGTAGTATAATTGATTAATTGTACAATAATTGCTGTACTTTTCTCTGAACATAAAATAATATCAAGCATCTAACTAATATAGAAATCAATGAGTGAATTCGTCTGCAAATAAATTCGTTATATTTTGTCGAGTTTCAGCCACAATTAGAAACCATAATTGTGTTACCAGGATGCGGGACGTGAACCCAACTCAAATGCACCCCACCGACCTCTTTCCCCAACCTCCACCCTTATAGAAAGAGATCTTTAATTAGCTTGATAACTATTTATATTAAGTTTAAAGTTTTATCAGGCATATTTATAAATGAGTAATTAAAATAAAGTAAACTAAGATGTTCATCGTTTAATGTTCAAACTTAATTATAGGAAGGTTATGCTTAAGGAACATTAATTTTTCTGCTTTTCTGCTGCCAGTCTGTTTCTCTTTTCATCATATATTAATCCAGCACTGCTAAATAATAATCTCTCGCTTGGTACGTTGTTGGGAGGAGGCTAAATGTTTCCTTGCAAGTTTACTCAAGTATGGATAGATATTCTGCGTATTTTTCCACCAACTAATAGGATTGTCACATGCAGCCAGGCGTTTTTCTTGGTGATAGCTCTCGATCATTTTTACTACATCTTTTGACATCGCGTAGGTCTCGTCATTGCTGCTTGACTCAAGAAACTGAGAGACAGATTCTGTGATAGATTTGCTTGTTGAAGGTGTTGGTTCTGTCACTGAAACTTTTATTCTTTTGGTGGTGGCGAAGCGACAGATTCAAGAGATTGAAGCTCTTCAACTGCTTTGCCAAGTGATGATTTAACTCGTTCTAATGTACTAGGTGAAAATAACTTAGCTTTGTAACGTGGATCTAAGTAGGTTGCAAGAAAGTAACTTCATACAAGAACAGCCTCTCGTCTTGTCGCTTGCATCACTTTTGCGCACAATGAACTAGTTCTATTAATATAGTAGAATTTGATAATTTCCGCTTATTAATGACGTTTTATCTCAACGGTCCACATCCGCACGACATCCGCAGTCCAAAGTGCGGATGCGGATGCGAGAAAATGTGCGGATGTTCCGCGGATGCGGATGCGGATGTGGATGTGACCTACATCACTAGTAATAATATATGTAGGGCCAATATGTATGGGAAAAACAAGTCATATCAAGTATCTATATACTTGACACACACACACACACACACACACAACACACCTTTTCTGTCCAACTCTCTAACACAAGGGGTTAATTGGTATTTTCAATCTTTCATATAGGGCCTACTCAACCAGTCAACTCTGGAACAGTCTTCCTCAATCCTTCTTTCCCCCTGTCTATCCTCCAATCTTTCAAATGGAGTGTGTCCAGGCATCTCGAAAACCCCGGACCTTGATTTTGGCTCTTCTGTGATGGTGGGGAGGGGGGGTCGCTTTTACGGTCATTCGCCCTTGGCACCTCCTTCCTGCATAAAAAAAACGCACACAAAAACACTTTAGTTACTTTTTGTAACTTTTCTTCCAATATTTGATACTTTTATCACTTTTATTGGGTCATCGATGATGGCAGCCTTCTTGAGAGATGACCACTTTTAACTCGACTCGTTTTTTACAAAATCCCTGTACTAATATGGAGCCGAAATTATAATTAGGTTTTGTATAATAATTTCTTATTTCGTTATTGCATTCTTTCAAACTATTTTACCCCAATACAGATAATGAATGGATTTATTTCTAATTAGTTTTCAGCGAATGGTCACCACTTTCAAAAAAGTGGGTTTTAAACACGTATCCATGGTCAGGTTTTTAGCCTAGAAGGTATATGATTACCTTCAGGTGATATGTAAAATGATAATTTCAGACTATTTTTAGTTCTTTTATGATGATAAGTTTTAATATAGTTATAAAAAATACTTTCACCGTTGATGTTAGAATTTTGTGATTTAGGATTTACGATTGCTACATTATCAGGACGTAAAAAGAGAGAGAAGAATTGTAGGCTAGGGCCTAGGAGTCATGGTGAAGTCCAATGGCGTCTGTTTAGCATTTTGTAATTTCGAAAGAAGTTTTATCAGTTATGAAAGGAGAGTCGTAATACAAGGGGCAGGAAGTTTTCAGCCGTTATATTGATTTCTTTGTGGTATATCTCAGAAATAGTGTGTATATATATAGTTGGAGAAGTGGTTAAATGGCTTTTGTTTTTATTTTGTATTAAGGGGTTCGATGATTGTAGTTTGGATAAATTTAGCTGTAGGTTTTAAGACTGGATCGAGTGATCAGAGCGTTTCATTATGTTTATTTGTTATTGCTTTTATCTTTAAACACACACACACACACACACACACACACATATATATATATATATATATATATATATATATATATATGAACAAATGTTCAGGACTGACCTGTGTTCTCCCCTTTTGCAGCATCCTGCCTCATTTCGGAGATTTTTATGGTACCCATTTATTTGCGAAAAAAGTATGAACAGCTGGGAGAGCTGCGCGCCCCCTGCCCCAGACGGGAATTGTCGAATTGAACCCGGTGTCGATGAGTTTTTAGTCAGCGATGCCAACCATTACACTACCGAGGCGTATATATATATATATATATATATATATATATATATATATGTATACAACGAAAATGAGGACAAAAGCTGTCTGGAGAAGCATTTATATTGGCCAGCGTTTCGGGAGAATATCCTTCCCATCTTCAAGGCTAAAAGGTTCATACACATTAAAAAACTGGGGTCAATCCCAGAATAGGCACCTGATGTACCTCAATCCCAGATGAAGCACCTGCGTTCAACCTCAATCCCAGAATAGGCACCGTGCAAGGAATTAAATAAAAAAAACCTGATGATTACAAAATTTATTGTTTATACAAAGTTTATTACAAATGTAATAAAGGCAAAGTTATAAAAGGTTTAAAGTGGTTTAATGAATAAAGAAAAATTTTAGATATTATAAATTCCTGCAATATGAGCCCGAATGTTTCTGAATCCATCTGAAGCAAATCTATCTTGCCACATAAATTGGTATAGATATAGGTTAGGTTAGAGTTGATTTTTTCAAATATTGATAAAAACAATGAAATTATATCTCTAAAAACTGTTTATATTTTTTTTTCTCCTCAATCCCAGATTAAGCACCTGTGTTTTGCCTCAATCCCAGATTAAGCACCTAAAAATGATTTCAGGTGCCTATTCTGGGATTGATCCAAAAACTGTGTGTAAAAACTACAAATAAGTAAAAATTTAAACAGTCGACATTGTTAGAAAAAATGAAAGTTAAAATTTGCGGTTGAGATAAAGAGGATAGAAAAATGGCTCACGAACGCCGAGAATAACAAAATGGATGAAAGAATTATTACGAGTTGCGAATAGGAAAAGTATAATTCCGGCTAGTTGGTTGTTTAAGTTTGTTATGCATTGTAGAAAGGGGAGGCAGCAAAATCTCTGTTGAGGGAAGAAGTGTATTTAATAAGAAGTGATCCCAAAATCCCCCCCCCAAAAGGGATTTAGTCTCTTTCGTTCGAGGGAAAAATTTTAAAATCCTTATATTGCTTGGTGTGATGGCAGGGGAGGGGGGTTTAACCTCCTTCGCCACATCTAAGGTCATATGACGCGGGGGACCTACAGCTTTACGTGGGATCCGGACAATGGGTCGCTACATAGTCCGGACGCAGAGAATGATGGGCTCTCATCCAAGTACTGTCCGACCCAATATCGCTTAATCAACGAAAAGCGGTATTACAACATTGGCTACAACGTAGCTCGTGTGATGATAATTCTTAGTATGAGACCGAATGGTAGAGTTTTCCTTTCCATTAAGTACGAAACCAAATCTGTAACTGACACCACTATGCGAATCAGTGCGTACCTTAAGCAGACGTTCGGTTGATCCAATGTATGTTCCTCGAATTACATCGAAGAAAATTAAAAATGTTTGCGACTCTGGACCGCATTATTTCGGGAGTGGCGTTTTTGAACCGGAAAAGGGTTCCAATTTTTCTTGGTTTAATAGAGCAATAATTGAATTTAACAAACAGAAATAGTTTGGACTACACTGTTTAATTCTTTTTTCAACAAAGTTGAATAGGTCCCCACGTGCAGTAAAGACATAAACAGCCTTTTTTGGCACATCGTAATTAGGGGGGGTCGGGGTGATAGATCGATAAATTCTATCAAGAAAAGAATTAACACTTTTTAAAGCAATTTCATAGGGTAACTAATATTAAGTGTCAATAAATTTAATTTCGTGGTGGCAAGTCAGCCAATCAGAACAAATTTTGTAAGCACGGAAAATTAAGGTTTTACAAAAATGAAGTTTAAATTATGCGGACAAAAATATAAAAATTCATATTTTGTCCAAAAATTGTAGATTTCCTACAAACATTAATTATTAATTTAGGATTTTGTATTGAAACTAAAACGTCTGAAAAGGGAAGTTTTTGTCATCTTTACATCCACTATGAAAGCAATATTAGAGTAGAAAGAATTACAATACAGGAAAAGCTGAGGGTTTTTTTTTAATCTTTATAAAGGACGAATATCGTCTACATATCGTTTGTAAAGAGTAGGTCCAAAATCTTCAGGACAGTTACCAAGGCAAACCTTCTTTAAATGTCACCCAAAAATATTGGTAAAAGTGTGCCCAAGTAATGAACCCATCCATGGCCATACCATACCATCAGTCTGTTTATAAAGGGTTTCATTAAAAATAAAATGCGTATCCAGTACTGCACGTTCCAAGAGAGATTTAGTAGCATCATACCCAGTCCAATGAACGTTGAGGGAACGATCAGAAAAAAAATTACTCAATGATATCAGAGAGGGACGTTCGTAAATAATGACTGAACGATGTAACTAAACATATCATCATATTGTGAGTCCTGATTAAGTATTGATTCGACAAATTCGTAATAATTTTTAAGTGTTGCAAGTTGATTGTAAGTTTTTAATATAAAGGGACCAAAAAATTTAACAGTGTAATAAATAGTTTGGAGAATTTTTTAAGCAGCAAGAATAGGACGGAAAGGGATATTTTGTTTGTGGTTTTTAGGTAGCCCTCTACGTCCTATTCCTGCCTCTCGTGATTGAGGCCTTCCGAGGAAGAAGTAGCTTAGCGACGAAAGTTAAGAACGCCAGAAAACGCAGTGACGTAACTTTTTAACTTTTTAAGATATTTCGCCGAAATATCTTCAAAAGTTGAAAACTTAAAATTTGGTATTAACTTTTAACTGCGTTTTTTGGCTTTTTATTTAATTTTGTCGTTTAGCCACTTCTTAAGAGGACCTCAATTCTCCGAACTTATCCCATTGCATTCGTACGGTGAGTTCTTATCCTCTTTATTCAAACCATGTATTTTAACGCCCCTCATCCCCCCAACAAAGTGGGAACTATTTAAAATAGTATTTGCATTTTAAAAAATTTTGTAAGCTCCATTTTTAAAGTTCTTCAATGCGCGTTTTTAAAATTTTAAGTACGAAAACGAGAGGTTTCAAGTTTCTCCCGACAGACCTTTGTCCCGCCTTTTCATTTTGAAAATTAAGTTCCTCAAGAGCGAACCTGTGAATAAATATACAGGGTGTCCCACAAATCCGGTCTCGTAGGAAAATTTAAATCAAATTTACAAAATTAATACATTAGAACTAAAAGATAGAAAAAAAGTCTCAAAATGACATCAATTTGAACATTTGTTTTAGTTCTAATGTCCTGAGACCGGATTTATGGGACACCCTGTATATATATATATAAATAAATAAATTTTATAGTATGAATCCTTTTCTTGTTAACTCAAAATAGGTTTAACCATTGTTTGTATCATTAATTTGGTATTTGGTTGGTTGTTAAACTGTCAATTCATCCCAATTAGTTTAGAACAGTGATCAAATGTTGTGAGAGTTTGGCCGCAAGTGCAGGCTTCAATTAGTGGCTTCATTAAGTGAACAGCAAACAAATTTGGTTTTTTTTTTTTTGGCTAAAAGTAAATTAAGGAATGATTTTATGATAGAAACAGAATTAAAGGTTCGTTTATATATATATATACACACACACCGTATATACGTACGTGTGTGTGTGTGCGTGCGTGATTTTTTGTTTTCATATTTCAATTCGTGTGTAATTGTAAATTTAATGAGTTTATTGTGGGCCTGAGCCGAACACTTTGAATAAAATTGAAGGTCTAAAGAAATCTTTTGATTGTGATGGTGGGAGCAAACGATAGATATATTGCGACAGTCGGTGGTGTAGTGGTTAGCGTCGCTGACTACGAATCTACCGGACTCGGGTTCGATTGCCGTTGAAGGTAGGTGGCGCCCAGCGTACCCGGCTGTTCATGCTTTCATACCAAAAAAATTGGTTGGTTGATATATTGGTATCCTGGGTAGCCTTGTGGTTAAGACTTTGGGCTGTTGATCGGGAGGTCGTGAGATCGACTCCTCGTCCGGGCGAGGATTTCGTAATTTCTGACCCACCCTGGTGGGTCGTGGGTCGGATTCCACGTTAAGAATAAACACTTCAGACAGTTTCAATTAACTTTGGAATTTAGCTTACGAATTTAATTTAGGAATTTAGCTTACGAATTTAACTTACGAATTAAGACAGAGTTTTAACACTTATGAAAAAAAATGACTTTTTTTTTTAATTGATTTAAAAAAAAAAAAAAAAATTTAAGTAAAATTTTTATTTTTTATTTTAATCCAGGTTTTTTTTGTTTTTCTATTTTTTCGTGTTTGGAAAAGAAGTTTCGCTTTAATGTAAACAATTTATTTAGTGTATAATGATCAGTTTAATATTTCCTTCAGTTTTCAAGCCTATATCGTAAGTTCTCATTTGTTCGTTTTTCAATATCTGCTTTTGTCAAAATTATGCCATAAATTATGGCAGAGCTGGAGGTAAATGCCAGAAACAGTGCCACACACGCGTTCTCAGCAAGACATACAATCACTGATGGTTAAAAGGAAATGTAAAGATATTTTAGTGCCTCTTTTTTTTTTTTTTAATTCCAAAATGTCTCTATTATATTTTTCGTTATAATTTTAAAGCGTCTCCGAGGAAGAAGTGGCTAAGCGACAAAAGTTAAAGGGCCATAACTTTTGAACTGAATGTAAGGATATTTTAGTGCAGTTTTTTTTAATTCCAAAGTGTCTCCATTATATTTTTCGTTATAATTTTAAAGCGTATATAAGGCCCTCCGAGGAAGAAGTGGCTAAGCGACAAAAATTAAAAGTGCCATAACTTTTGAACTTTTTGAAGATATTTCGACGGAATAGCTTCCAAAAGTTTAATAGTTATGGCATTTTCAAATTGGTACAACGTTTAACTGCGTTTTCTGACGTTCTTTTTAACTTTTGTCGTTTAGCCACTTCTTCCTAGAAGAGCCTCATATGATTCTTGCATTAAGTTTTACACTTTCACTTGTCTTTAATTTTCTTACTTGTTTTAACCTTCCTTCCTTAAAATTAGGGACCCAGATGGTCTGTTGTCGTTTGGGGTCCTTTGTACTCCTTTGTTATCCTTCTGCTGATGTTTTTGAGGATGTACGAGTAAAATGTCTTACGTATTAACGTAGCGAATTTGAAGAACGATTTTTATAAGCCTATTTCATAATTCATTCGAAAATTCAGTTTTGAGGATTTTGAAGAGATTTTGGTAAATATTCTGGCGTGAACACGTAAAGTTTTGCGCTCCTGAAAAAGTTTTGGCCACGATCGACGACGCACGCATTCGTTCTCGCAGGTGCGAATTGATGGAAGCTGCTTAAAATGCGCGCGGATTCAACATCAAAAGATGAAAGAATATAGAATAGTTATCGATCGGATGGCCTTTGAAAGGCGAGAGAAAATGGGGGAATAAAAAACACGAGTCAAATGAATCGCTTAATTAGAGATGTACATTTGTAAGGGCTCCCTCCTTCTTTTGTGTGGAAGAAAGCAGTTGTTAGGTTTAGTGTAATTGGGTTGCGTGTTTACCACCAACTCACTACTTAAATTTCATATGAGACCCTTCAATTCGCTAATTAGCTTTTGCTTTCGTAATTCGAGAAGGTGATAAAAAGACTATTTTAAGGTCGGATTAAGCTAATAATTCGGGGCTTGGCTAATCGTACTTGCCTCATTGTTTGAAAGTATATTAATAGTTGATGTCATGTACACAGTTTACGTTCGTGAAACTGTAATATTTGCGTCATAAATAATGCCATTACTGTTGGTTTTCTTTGATAACTCTATTACTAGTTTTTTTACTGTTTAAAAAGACTATTTTATTGACTATGCAATCGTATTCTTTATTAATAAAGACATGATGGAGTTGGATGTTGGTCTAAATGTCATGAAAAATGGGAAATGCATAAGTCAGAAATGCTCGTTATTTTGTATAAGAAATTCATGAAATAATTGACTTATTCTCGGTGTATATATATATATATATATATATATATATATTATATATTAATTAATATATTATATATATATATATATATATATATATATATATATATATATATATATATATATATATATATATATATATATATATATATATATATATTATATATATATATATATATATATATATATATATATATATATATATATATATATATATATATATGTATATATAAATATATATAATTATTATTATTAGATATTAGTTTTGGCTGAGGTTCCGCAAGTTAAAATACCTCAATTTAAGTAAAGCAAGGGGCAAAATTAAAACCTACCCTCGTGTAACGTTAAAATTTGTCGTATTCAGAACGCATTACTGATTTCCTGCAATTTGTATGTACTCAGTTTTATCGTATGAGAACCGAAACTGGGTGTGTATAAGATTGACCCATAAAACGTCTTATTATAGTTTTTAAATAACGCCCCAGTTATCGGTTAAAGAAAATATTTTCTTAGACCTCTTTCCATCTTCGAGGCACTATTATACTATTTTATACTATTGTACTATTATCCAGTATTGTACTATTTGTACTATTATCCAGAATGCATTCGTAAATCGAGTATGTGATGCGAAGGAAGACAATTTTCAATACGAGTTTAGGTTTTCCATTGATGACAGAGAAACCATGGTTTTATTTTGCCTTTAATCTATACAAAAGGAAATCAATATTTCATTTGGGGGTTGATTCCGGCCAATTGTGACGCCAGCTAAACTTTTCGACCCAATTTAAGCTGTTCCATGAAGACGGACCCTGCACAGTAAATGAATATCGCTCTCACTCACGGACCAGTTCAAATTCTCTGACTCAGTAAAAATTCACAGGTTTTGATTGCGAGGTGGAGGAGGACAGTTTTATATATGTTGTAATGAATTGATATAGCACGGTGCGCATATATATATATATATATATTAAAAAATAGTCAGAGAAAATCTATGACTTCTTGGAGACATTGGAAAGATTCAACGAAAATCAACACGGATTCCGATCGGGAAGATCATACCTATCACAACTTATAGAGCATTATAACAATATCCTAGATGCACTTGAAGGCAATGAAAACTATGATGTCATATATACGATTTTGCTAAAGCTTTCGACAAATGCGATCATGATATAATAGCACATAAAATGAAACGTATGGGAATAACAAGCAAAGTGGGAAAATGGTTCTACAACTTCCTCAGAAATCGACTACAGGTGGTCAAAATTCAAAGTGTATCATCATCATCATCATCAGAATAAGGAGTACGCGGCTCAGTACCACAAGGGACAGTGTTGGCTCCACTCCTGTTCATTATCATGCTAACGGACGTAGACAGTGGAGTAAACAGCAACAGTATAGTAACATCATTTGCGGACGATACAAAGATCAGCAGAAAAATCAGCGATGCAAACGAAGTAGAGGCCTTGCAGAGAGAGAGAGAGACAAAATATACAAATGGTCAGAAGACAACAGTATGACATTTAACACCGAGAAATTTCAGCTCTTGAGATATGGTAGAAATGAGGAACTCAAAAAGACTGCATATTATGCTCCAGATAGACAAGAAATTCAGAGAAGCACGAAAGCGGTCGACTTGGGGGGTAATAATGACCGATGATGCCAAATTTGAGACACAAAATCAGATAGCAATAAACAAAGCAAAAAGAGTCGCGGGACAGGTACTAAGAATGTTCAAAAGGAGGGACAAGACAGTAATGATTCCCCTGCTGAGAACACTGATCATACCAAAACTTGAATACTGCTCAGTTTTGACGTCCCCATATAAAAAGGAAGAAATTAATAAACTAGAAGAAACGCACACACATTTCACAGCCAAGATTGATGGCTGCAAAGAACTCAACTACTGGGAAAGACTACGCAAACTAAATCTGTACTCCCTGGAAAGAAGAAGAGAGGTACCGGTATACCATAATCTACATATGGAAAATTATCGAAAAACTGGTATCAAACCTCAAACAAAACTCAATTACCATTCAAACAACGCTGGAAAATAGGAAAGGCAGAATGTGTAGTGTTCCCAAATTAAAGGCCCGACAAGGGACCTCCTCAACTCTGAAAGAAAATAGCTTGTTTGTCAGGGGGCCAAGAATTTTCAACCAGCTTCCAAGGGACCTCAGAAACATTACAGGGGTCAAAGTTGAAGTCTTCAAGAGAAGACTAGATGCCTGGCTCAGGACAGTACCAGATGAGCCGGGTGTACCTGGCTATGTACGATGGAGAGCGCAAGAGAGCAACTCGCCCCTCCACCAAGCCACGACTAGAGGCGGGGCCACCAGCTTGACCGTGTGAAGAAAGACCGACGCACGGAACCCAAACAAGGTTAACAAGGTACACACACACACACCACACACACTGAAAAGGAGAGAGCCCTCTTTTTGTATGACTTTCATTTGGAGACTGTTTGGATATTTGTCTAAATTTAGATTGAAATATCGCATCTCAAACTGGGAGATAAACTGAGCAAGTTTCGGGAAAAGCATTTCCCTCTGTTTGCTATTCAGAATAAACTGTCTAAATAATCCCCGATATATATTTTTTTTGGGGGGGGGGGGGGCCTGCTTTGAGGTCTTATTATCTCGTAAGTTTATATGAATTTAAAATAGATCTCTTTCTCTCTCGAGAGAGAGAATAGCTAAAGCTCGCGTGAGACGCATTTTCATATTCAATTTTAGCCTTCGTTCATCCATTGTTTAGATTAATTCGGTGTGGAAACTTTTAATAGGCTTAAAAGTATATATATATATATATATATATAAACAAAAATTAATTTATTCGTTTGTTTGATTGGAGACGATAACTTTTTTATCTTCGTGGAAGACGATTAAAATGAGTAACCCTCAAAGGGAAGGACTTTCGGGACATATTTTTAAATTTTTTTAATAACCTTTATTAATAATAAAATAAATACATTGGTTTTTGCAATTTACATTGACACGAATAATTGTGAAGCTCGACTATTTATTTTATTTAATTTGTCCCTTAAGCTTTATTTAGGCTTTACTGGGCTCACAACTTGTAATTGTTATAGTTCCTTACGATTGTCGATCGATTACAGTTTATTCGTACAATTTTCTCTTATTTCGCTAAAGGGGGAAGAAAGGAAGGTGTAGGTCAGTGGTTCCCAACCTTTTTTAGGCCCCCCCCCCCTTATGTTTATCAATATTTGCTGGTGCCCCCTCATAAAGATAATAATATAACAGGATAAGTGATAAGTGATTTATTAATAGAAGGTAACAATTTTATAGTTTCCTAACGCCCCGCCCCCCCTTAAGATTCTCAAACGCCCACTGGGGGACGGTGGCGCGCGCCCAGGTTTGGAAACCGCTGGTGTAGGCAAAGCGTACGGCCTCTTCCTAATCTCATTCTCAATTTCAGTTTACGTTCTCAAATAGTGACAAATTCGAAAGGGGGAAATTCTCAAATTGATCCATCCCCATTCCCGGTATACAATTTCTCACTTTTAAGTTAGATTTTTTTCATCCAAAAATACCGCCCATCCCATCCCTTAGACCCGCAATTGGGTCACACTCCCTTTTAACACCTTCCAAAAATCAGGAAAACACTTTTTCCCGAAGCCGGAATTTTCACTTGGCACAGTCCCACTTTCAGATCGCGAGAATGAAAATAAACGAATGGGTACAAAGTTGGAAAATATCGGAGCAAACAACGTCGAAATACGAAACGAGTTCGAACCCAAAAGTTTTAAAAGAGTTTGTGTCGCGCATTCGAATCGAGAGAAATGGAGAAGCAGCGACTCCGAGAGAAGGTTATACAGAGCTCATTCGCTTTTGCTTGGCAGAGATATATTCGCACAGTTTGAAGAAAAGAATTTCCGACTCAGTTGTGAGAATGCGGCCGGGCACAGTCACAATTTCACGTCCATTGCTCCGTTCGTAGGGTCGATCATATATATATATATATATATATATATATATATACACAGGGCGTCCCAAAAAAATGTATACACACTTTAAATACTTATAAAGGCAGTGTTTATTAAAATACATTTCATTTTCAAAATGTAATAGAATCTACAGACATTATTTAATTGTTTTGTCAACGCCTGTTTTCAAACTGACGTCCGTTCTGGTCCAGGCACTGCTGATAACGCGAAGCAATGGAATCGCAAACATCACGAAACATTTCGTTTGGTATTTGTGTGCATTCTCGTTCAATGACTGCTCTCAATTCAGCGACTGTTGCAAGTTTTATAGCGTAGACTTCGTCTTTTAAGTATCCCCATAAAAAAAAGTCTAGTGGTGTGAGGTCTGGTGAACGCGGAGGGTATTCTACAAAACCCCTTCGTCCAATCCACATCCACATCGTGCCAAGTACCACTCGCAATACTCCACTTCGGTCCGGATCATCTTCATTAATAGCATGGACTAATCTTGGAATGTAACTTTTCCATTGACAGCGCTTCAAAATGCGTTGGACAGACGATTCTGAAATTCCTACCTCACGACTCGCTTGCCGCACAGATTTTCTTGGACTTTGGTGATACGTTTCCAGTACTCTTTCTTGCTTTGTGGGGCTTGTCGATGTCCGTGGTCTTCCGGAACGCTTCTTGTGGACATTCTGAACAGTTCCATCGGCTTCAAACTTATCTCTAATTCGAGTGATGGTAAGTCGCGTTGGTGGATCTGTTTGAAACTCCCTCCTAAACTGTCTTTGCACTTCAACTGCGTTTTCACACTTCCAGTAGCATTTTAGAATGAATTTCCTTTGTTCAAAGCTTAGTCTGACTGCCATTATTAATTCTAATGGGTTTAACTTGGAAAGAAAGAAACATCAATTGAGCTATCAGCTGTTAAAGTGTGTATACATTTTTTTGGGACGCCCTGTATATATGAAACCTTGGTTAACCTTAGTTAGCTTCCGCCCGAATTGTTCATTAAAAAAAATATGTATATACAGTATATATATAGACCTGTATGAAACCTTGGTTTAGCTTCCGCCCGAATTGTTCATTCTGACGAAGGTCAAGCTTGCCACTCCACCTTAGACCTATAGTTTAAAGTGGAATCCGAACCACGCCCCACCAACAGCCCAGCATCTTAACCACTAGGTTACCCAGGGTACCCATTTATCTACCAACCAATTTTTGTGTGGAAGGATGAACAGCTAGCTGGGTTTTGCTGCGCGCCGCCTGCCGTCACCGGGTCTCGATCCCGGAGCCGATGGATTCGTAGTCAGCGACGCTAACCACTACATCAACGAAACGCATTCAATATATATATATATACACGGCAGAGATGAAATTTGAATTATTTCACTTATTTTAATGAAATCATTCGGCAGCTAATTGAGATATCGAGACGTCGAAGAAGGGTACATGGGAATGACAATTAAAACGCAGCACAAATCAAGCTTGACAGATCCGAATACCTTTCGAATTCCGCTTATCTGTCGTTATCAGTCAGTGCGATAATTGGTGGCCTTATCTACCATTCGTCTAGGATTTTAGTAGCGTCTTATCGGAAGAAATCTTAACACACTCTGAGAGTGAGATATTCAGAAACAAAATGGTGACGGGCTCCGCTTTTAGGTGGTGACGTGTCTTCAGTGTGACACCACAGTTGATGGGACAGGTTTGTGGTGATCTCTCTCTGCGTAAAAAATAATAAAGCCTTACACATTATAGGTCTCATATATATACGAGGGTAATTCAGTAAGTATCCGCACTTTTTATTTTCACATCTGATAGATTATAAACACATCACTTCTCAACATAGTCTCCCTGTTTCTCAATACACTTAGTCCAGCGATCTACAAGCTTCCTAATGCCATCACAAAAGAATGTTTTTGGCTGTGTGCGTAGCCAGTCATGCACCGCCTCCTTCAGGTCATCATCGCCTTGGAATCGCTGATCTCTCAAAGCGTCTTTTAGTGGTCCAGACGGGTAAAAATCGGAAAGTGCCAGGTCTGGACTGCAGGCTGGATGGTCGAGAACTTCAAATTTAAGTTCTTGAAGGCATTTTCTAGTCTGTGCAGCAGTATAAGGGCGCGCATTGTCGTGTAACAGAATAACACCTTCCGACAATCTCCCTCTCCGTTTTGTGCGAATTGCTTGCTTTAACTCATTCCAAAGCATGTCAGAAAACGATGCACTTGTTACTGTACTGTAGTTCCACGCTCTAGATAATGTTCAAGGATAGGGCCTCGTGTATCCCAAAACAGTGTCAGCATCATAACTTTACCTGGTAACGGCTGCGCTTTGAACTTCTTTGCAACGGGAGATGTTGGATGCTTCCATTGCATGCTCTGTCGTTTGCTTTCTGGTTCATAGTGATGGATCCAGGTTTCATCTCCAGTGATAATGCGCTCCAAAAAAGTTTTCACCTTCATTATGATACCGCGCCAAAAGACTAGAGCAGACGACCATACGATTACGCTTGTGCTCTTCTGTCAACTGTTTGGGCACCCATCTTGCACAAACCTTGTGAAAGCCAAGAATGTCATGAACTATCGAGTAGGCTGACCCTTGACTGATGTCTAATGAAGATGCAATTTCTTTTATTGTTAATCATGGCTCTGGCTTCTTCCTGCTTGTCACCACTGGTTGATGTTGACGGTCGTCCTGAGCGCTGAGTCACACATGTCCAATCTTCCTTGAACATTTGAATCCACTCGTACACACTTCGCCATGGTAACGCATTATTCCCATACTGAGCACAAACGCGTGTGAATTTCAGCTCCTTTCACACCTTCTGTCCACAAAAAACGAACCACGGATCTCTGTTCTTCCAGAGTACAAATTGAAAGCGGCGCAGGCATGCTCACTACTCGTACGATATGTGACAGCTACGAGTAGCCTAAATAAGCCTATACTGTTGCTAGCCTAAATAAGCCTATATATCTCAGTTTGGCTCGTTATTACGAGTATGTATTATACTGTATATACTATATTATCACTAAAATAAAACGTGCGGATACTTATTGAAGTACCCTCGTATATATATATATATATATATACATAGGGTGTCCCATAAGTCCGGCATCACAGGAGAAATTCATATTTTTCTATTTCTACAAACCATAATTCATATTTTTCTTACGCACGGGATGCCAATTTCCCGTCCACCATTCTGTTCAGTGACGAGGCTGTTTTTTATGGAAATGGTGAGGTAAATCGACAGAACACCCGCTACTGGTCTCAAAACAACCCTCACTGGTATACCTCTTCAAAGGAACAAGGTGCATCTCGGGTGATGGTATGGTGTGGCATTTGGAAAGATCGCATCATAGGCCCCCTCTTTTTCGATGAACATGTCACTGGAGACACCTACCTACGTATTAGGGTTTCTCATTTCCCGGCCTTTTGCTTATCCCGGGATTCCGGGATAAAAATGATTCCTTTCCCGGGAAATCCCGGGATATAATTAATTATATTTAAAATATATTATAAAATAAATTAACCTAGAAAAGAGGGGGTATAATTATTATTATTTTTTTTTTTTATAGTCATTTAATAAGTTCTGCAATCTCCATGATGGGCAAAATAAAATATATTGCTGTGAAAAATATGTATTAAAAAAAATACTTTTGAATTACATAGAAAATTTTCACAAATAAAAAAATTGCTCCGTTTCATTGAAAACTTAATGAATACAACGAAAAAAAAATTGCCTTTGAATTGCTCAGAAAATTTAAAGAAAAATAAAAATTACCTTCAAATTGCAAAGAACTTCAATGAATTCAACCAAAAAAATTATCACTGTGAATTTTTATAGTACGATTTCAAAAAACAAAGATGGTCAATACTTCGATCACTCAATCTTGTTCTCATTTTAGTCACGAAAAGTCCTGCTGCTGAGAATGCCCTTTCCGATTCTATTGACGTGGGTGGAATCGTCTTTAATGCATTCAAGAGAAGAGAGATGTTCTGCGTTTTTTCGCCCGTAGCCTCGAAGATCTCTAGTTCCTTTTTAAGGTGCTTTGCAGCGCTTGCTTTGCTGTCTAGTGTTCTTGATTTCTCTACCTCGGCTGCTTTAATAGCTGCATCAAGCCTTTCAGCTAGAGTCATCGAAGATGACTGAGGGACAGCTGATTCTTGCACATCATTATCTTCATCTGTCTCACTAGAGGTAGAATCAGCAGGTACTCCAAAAAGGCGATCTAACATCTGCTTTGCTGATGAAATTAACATTGACTTGGTTGGTAAGGCTGGCAAACTTCTGTCACTTGCGAAAGTTGCAACCTTTTTATAATTCTTTCCACTATTGAGGTATTGTATGAGGCCAGTCAAGTTCTCATTTCTTCTCTCTGTTATGCGTCGAATGAACGACTCCTTTAGTTTTTTGAAAAAGGTGTGTTTAGTTGATTTAGTTCGTTCAAAATGAAAGAAAAAACACCTTCTGATGAAAGTAAAGTCGATTCTCTGTTGCCCAGCTTTTCTGCTCCAACTTTTAATGGCTCCAGCGATGCCACAATGTCACGAATTACAGCAACTTCTTGTTTGTCAAGGTCAAAATTGTCCATATCTTTATTGCAGTCGATGAGAGCTTTCGATACGGATGACCTTATTTTGATAAATCGCTCCAGCATGGCTAAAAGACTATTCCATCTGGTTTTGGAATCCAGCAATAGATGCAAACTTTTTCCTTGTTCCTGTTGAACATATCCTTGTAAGATGTTATTCTTTAAAGGTGATTTGCGAAATTTTTTTGCTATTTTTCTGACTTTATTGATGATTTGAGACACGTTGATTTCTTTACCTACAGTGTCGTGCGATCCAAATGAAATATCTATCTCGAACGGATCCTCATCAAAGCGCTCAAACAAAACACTTTCAAAATCAATACTATGATTGAAATCTTCTTCATCTATGTTGTCATTATGTTCGTCATCTTCAGTTTGAATTTCTTCAGAAAGAGTGATTGCAAGTGAAGTGGTTGACTTCTGGTACAAAACATCACATACCGCGAAGTGGATTCCGTGTGCATAACACAATTGATGCTCACATTCAATTAGCCTTCCAAATTTCACCATCATAGCTGCACCATCAGTAACACAAGCCACCACATGTTTTTCTAAAGAAATATGAAATTCCTCTAACTTTTCTTTGATTACTTCAACAGTAGTTTCAGCAGGTAGAGTACTAGAAATCTTCACCATTCCTAAGTTCCAAAATGTTCCGTCAGTTTTGTGTATTAATATTTAAATACCGGCGATTGTTTAGTGAGGTGTATTCATCTAAGGATAAACTAAACCTTGATCCTGCATTTATTGGCTGGTAATTTCAGAATTTAAGCGTTCTTTTATTTGTTTGTACTGCGAATGAACGAGATCCATTACATGTGATGGATTTTTTGGTAAAGTATATCCTCTGTCTGTCAATGATTTTCTGATGAACTCACTTTTTGTAATAGAATTGATAGAGATGCCATCTAGAGTGGCTAGTTTTGTTACTATTTCTTCACATGTTTCTTTCTTAATGAAAAACGATGTTAAGGTTTGTTGAGAGGTTTGTCGCTTGCTACCAGTTGCTCCATTTTCCTCGGCTGTGCGCTTAGCATTAGTAACAGATAACTTGCTAATATTATGCTTGTTAAGCAAATGTCTGATAAGACCGCTTGTAGACCAACATTTACACTTTATTTGAGTTTTGCATTCTTTACAGGTTGCAAATTCTAGTTTCGAATCCTTCACGAAATATTTCCAAGCAAATGATTCTGACATTCTTGATTGAAGGGGTTCGTTTCGAACAAAATAAATTAAAACATACTATATATATATAGTACTAGGCTAGTATAGGAACTACAAAGAATCTTGTCACAAATACTCACAATATAAAGGAAGTGTGACACTTGCACAATGCACAACCTGGCGTAATGCAGTTACTGGAGCTACTGAGCGTGGTGACAAATTAAGACAGCATCAGCGCAATTACGCAAGATATTACAGGTCCTGACAAGTAGTGACAATCTGTGACATGCCATAACAAGCTGAAATTAAAAAACAAAAAACTAAGCAAGCTTAAAACTAACAAATACAAACGTATTCTGACAAGTTATGGGTTAATTAAACTTACTATTAGCAAAATTCCCCAGTCTTAACACAAAATAAGCAAAATTAAATTTTTAAGAAAATATCCCGGGATTTCCCGGGACGGAGAATTTCCCGGGAAATTTAAATTAGCTAAAAATCTACCGGGATCCCGGGATCCCGGTAAAGAAACCCTACTACGTATGCTGAAGGAAGAAGCATTTCCCAGTGTCTTGAACGAAGAAGGAAATTTCCCAACATGGTTCCAGCAAGACGGCGTTCCTGCACATTACAGCACCCAAGTAAGGGAATACCTGTACCAACAATTCCCTGGTCATTGGATAGGACGTCGAGGGCCTGTGGAATGGCCAGCTAGAAGCCCGGATCTCACGCCACTAGATTTTTATCTCTGGGGCCACTTGAAAGCGCTGGTATACGCAGAGAAAATTAGGAGTGTTGAACATTTGCGGCAGCGCATTATTGGGGCATGTAACACCATTACTCCTGACATCATTCACCGTGTGCTTGCTGACTGGGTATCACGTCTGAATTTGTGTATTGAAAACAATGGTGGACATATTGAGCACGTTCTGTAAATAAAAGCTTTTGTTTTGCCTTTTTTTATTATTTTTCCTATGATGCCGGACTTATGGGACATTGTATATATATACACCGTGGTAACCTTTGTTATATATATAATTTTTTTGTAACCTTGATTTTGCTTCATTGTGACGACGGTCAGACTTGTTGCCCCCACCTCAGACCTACAGTTTAACGTGGAATCCGAACCACGCCGCACCAGTAGCCCAGCGTCTTAACCACTAGGCCACCAGGGTGGTATATATATATATATATATATATATATATATATATATATATATATATATAATTATGAATTTAATGGCAGGTATGTAGCCAATTTAATGCGTAAATCAATCGGTACTATAAGGGATGATGATAATTACGGTTATAAGTGATTGTTATTTATAGTTAATGATAGTTAAATGCTTGGGCCGAGGTCACCAGATCTTTTCAGATCAAAGAATGTTATTAAGTTATTAATTAGGTTGAATGATAGAATGAGGTTTGTTCCTTTATTACACAAAATAACGATTTATGAATGAGTTAGAAACATGTCGTTTACAGTTGCAATAATGTATACACTTGAAGTAATAACGTGCGAGGTAAATGATTAGTTTTTATATAAAGTTCGGTGAATGACACCAGGTCAAAATGGGGCCTGCACGAATGATGTTTACATTGTGGTAGCTCGTGGGTCAATGAAGTGGTGTTCGAAGGTAGAGAAGTCGAGGTGCGTCCAGAAGGCCTTGTAACGAAGTTGAAGCGTGGGGCAAGGCACGAGGACATGCCTTGAGTGAATCCTCGCGATGTGACGTCATCTTAGTCGTGCTTGTGTGACTTCATCTTGATCGTGTTTGAGTTGTATCGCTAATTGTGTCGATGGCATATTGCAAAGGTGTTTGCAAACGTCTGTCACTTCAGTTGGTCACTACATATACTGTGTATATATATATATATGAGATTGAACTCAGAATGGGCCTCTCAGATCTTTCACGTTACACACAGACCATGCATGGAACAAGGAACGCTTCTGGGAAAATTAAATCCACTATAGTTCGAATAAGTAATGGTAAATGACAAATACCATAGTTTTTCTTTTTCATGATGTTAGCCCGACGTGGGCAAACGGGTCACTCGCAAAGAGGCCCCAAAATATAGCTTCCCTCACCAACTATTTGCCAAGCAGATAGGATCCAGCTTTGGAACAGGATCTAGGGTTTACAGCTACACCTAGCCTACTATATTCAGGACCTCAATATACGCAAGAAACTCGTTGCATTCACGTCGGATTGAATCCATCAAAGAAAAAGGGGTAACTATTGTATGTATTTTCAGCCAAAAAACAAAACTTAATGTGACATTTAGTTTTGCAATAAATACATCTGTCACCGAACTTTTTGATCAGCCCTCGTGTGTGTATATATATATATATATATATATATATTATATATGAAAGAGAGAGCGCTTTATGTAAATACCGGGTACAGGTGTACAGTATGTCTGCGTTTTCCCCTTAAATTTAATTGGTTTTTCTGCGGTGCTAGAATTTATAAACACACTGTATATTTAAATGGTTCGATGTGGAAGTACTGCAGATGTATTTATTTGCGTGTATGAATTGAGGATAGAGAATAAGTAAGCAGTTGTATAGATAATTTTTGCTTAAAAGATTCTATTTGGTTCCCTGTTTTTGCATGCATGCCCCGGGCCCAGCTTCTATTTTTAAGGGCTTCGACGCGCTCCCTGTATGGGTTGCACATTATGTATTCCGAATACTTGAAGGCTTATCTCTTACATGCATTTGTAGTTAGTCCATATGGCAAAGAGACATAACTGTTATATATATATATATATATATATATATATATATATATATATATATATATATATACCTGTCAACCTTTCCTGTGTTTCGTGTGGTGATTCCTCACCATATGTACAGTGTGTATATATATATATAGGGATGTGCGGTGTTGTATGTGGGTGTATACACGTAATGGCACTGTAGCACCACACCTACTGTCACATCGTCGTGTCGTTAAAGCAGTTCCTTAACACAATGGACGAAACGTTACGCCCGACCCCCAGAGTCATTTCAACAGTTCACTTTGATTGCGCCTTAATGCCCCGACGAGAGATCTTGTCAGCGAGCGTCAGTCCCTAACCCGCTCCTCCGTCAGCGCCTTCTTCTGATGGATGATGCTGATGGTGTGGTGGTAGTTGTAGTTGTGTTTCGGTCGAAAGAAATAGCCCGTCATCAACCCAATCTTAATGACGTAGGCGGGGTGAGTCCATTCACGCCGGGAGGGGAGGTCACGTAATACTCTCCTCTCCTTCAAGCTTCGTCTCGTTATGAGAGGATCCCAACCTGAGGAAATTCTGATAATGGCATCTTTTCGTCACGACTCGGAATGTATTTTTAAAGATTTTATGAAGACATCATCGAAATCTGAAAAGTTGAGAAAAAATTATGGAACTTTTTTAAAAGACTTATGTTTCGGGACAAAAATTAAATACTGTGTCAATAAAGGAACGTAAAATGTAAAAAAAAAAAGGTTTATTAAAATTTATTAAAATTTCATTAGTTTTTAAACTCAAAGTACAATATATATATATATCAGGGATTTCAAAAAACCTTAGCCCCCCCTCCCCATTTGCAGCTTACATGTTTACTTATATCGAAATAGTTTTTAGTGATTATAAAAATATATAAAATTCTTTATTTATTGCAAGTATTAAAATTACTCTAGCTGATAAAGTGATAATATAATGGCTTCTCAATTAATTGGTGATTCGGAGAGGCAACGTGTGATAGATCGCATACGAGCAATAACATTTCGGGAAGCTCGTGATGCTGGAGCCACCTTTATAACACGTTCATGGGTTGCCAAAAAGTTGCTAAGAAGTGAGGACTTCGTCAAAAGAAATTGGAATAAAACTTTGGATACAACCAAATCTGGGCGCCCAAATTTGCCACTCTCTCAGGAAACAGAGGACATCATTGAAAGCGGTACGCGTAAGAGGAAAAACAGCTGTGCTAAACTTTCTAGAGAGATCGAAGTGTTGAGAGGAAAGATCGTTAGTGGTGAGATCATTCGACTGTACAGTCATAGGCAAGGTTTAAAGCCTTGGCATGAACTTCCAAAGCCAAGAAAAACTCAACTTAACATCAATGACAGAATGTGGTTTGTCCATTATCTTGAAGATTGGGATGTGGATGATTTCATGCATTTAGCTGTCTCCGATGAATTTTTTGTTTACGTAACACGTCGGCCTAACTACCAAAATGATCGAGTGTGGGCCACAACACCAGATGAAATCGATGACAATGAACATTATCGCGAATTATTAAAAAGTCCAGACTGTGTTGGTGTGTTTGTTTTGTTCACTGCAAAGAAGGTCGTGTGGGTGCTGAAGCCAAATGGTCAGAGTTGGGATGGACGGTATTTTCGTGATATTATTCTATCCCAGCGTGTCATTCCTTTTCTAAGAAACCCAAACAATGTTATGGATGTCGATCAGGTCACACTTCCGCACGATAAGGCCCCCTGCTTTAAGGCATTAGCCACTCAACAGTTGTTGCGGAACCATGAGATCGATTTCTTTGGAAATGAAGAATGGCCAGGAAATTCTCCTGACCTGAACGTCTGTGAACACATTGGATCAGTTATAAAGGACAAGGTTGAATGTCTCTTGTTTCAAGAACCTGCAGCAAATCAATTTTCGAAGAATACAATGCCGCAACACATTGAAACTGTTTTAGCAAATTTGCGTAACGATCAAGATCTATTCACGTCACTTTTGGCAAGCTACCCAAAGCGAATTCAGGCTGTCTTGGAAGCCAATGGCGGGAACACCAAGTTTTAATTGTTTCTCATTAAATGCAGGATTAAATTCTCTTTTGTAAGGTATATTTAGTTTTACTGTACCTCTAATGGTTTAGGCCATGGGCGGGGGGGGCTAAGGTTTATTGGTATATATATATATATATATATATATATATATATATATATATATATATATATATATATGTGTGTGTGTGTGTGTGTGTGTGTGTATATATACACATGAGGGTAATTCAGTAGTGTCCGCACTTTTTATTTTCACAATACGAATAATGATAATGATAACCTTGAACATTATCTAGAGCGTGGAACTACAATAACAAGTCTATAGTATTCTGACATGCTTCGGAATGAGTTAAAGCAAGCAATTCGCGCAAAACGGAGAGGGAGATTGTCGGAAGGTGTTATTCTGTTACACACGATAATGCGCACCCTCATACCGCTGCACAGACTAGAAAATGCCTTCAAGAACTTAAATTTGAAGTTTCTGACCATCCAGCCTACAGTCCAGACCTGGCACCTTCGGATTTTTACCCGTTTGGACCACTAAAAGACGCTTTGAGAGGTCAGCGATTCCAAGGCGATGATGACCTGAAGGAGGCGCTGCATGACTGGCTACGCACACACCCAAAAACATTCTTTTGTGATGGCATTAGGAAGCTTGTAGATCGCTGGACTAAGTGTATTGAGAAACAGGGAGAATATGTTGAGAAGTGATGTGTTTATAATTAATCTATCAGATGTAAAAATAAAATTGTGAAAATAAAAAGTGCGGATACTTATTGAATTACCCTCGTGTGTGTATATATATATATATATATATATATATATATATATATATCGGGTCGGCAAAAAAAAAAAAAAAAAAAAAAGAGGGAGACCTCGAACTTTGGCTGTAAAATCCAAAGTTATAGTCGGATTTCAATATTTTTTCACACCCCACAACTAAGTAAATTTCCTATACGGTGAGCGGATTTCAAAGAAAACTAATGAAAATTACGGATTTATTGAACATTACTTTATGCCACTGGAAATTCTCCATTTATTGAACATTACTTTATGCCACTGGAAATTCTCCATTTATTGAACATTACTTTATGCCACTGGAAATTCTCCATTTACACTACTACTGCATTGTATGTGCAGATAAAAAGTTACAAGTACCTTGAGTCCTTGATGTTAAAAAAAACTGCTCGATATGTTTACCACGAACTTCTACAACCTTTTTCAGTCTAGGACGGAACTCATCTATGGCTTTGATTTGTTCTTATGGTAGCTCATCCCATTTTTTCAGAAGTCGCTGTCGTAAATGAGCGACATTTCTCTGTGACAAATTTTCCCAAAGGTCGTAATCGACAGGATTTAAATCAGGACTGTTTGGTGGCCAAATTTAATACTGCTACCTGGTATTTTTTTGATATCTCCTGTTTTATCGATTTTTTTGAGAAGCTTGTCCAAACCTCCTGCAGTTGGCTTACGTTAATTAAAATCGCTTTAATTATCAACTTGAACCTATGATTAGCAAGATTTTTCTGGAATATTCGCCATAAATCCAATTTCTCAGCAAAAATGCTAAAAGATGGCATATAAACCACAAAATTACCTAGTATTAACATACTAAAATTTCATGGTTCTATGTACCGTATTTGCCGACCCGAAAGTCTGGATCCATAGGAAAATATTTATTTTAATACATAAATTACAACAAATGGTAAATACTTAAAATGAATATCAACTTTAACTCGTAAATGCGTATCCGTGATACTGTACAGTAGTAGTTCGTACTCCAGTATAAATACTCAAATACTTTTTTATTTCAGCCCAGAAATGGCTTCGAATCTAACAACAGAAGACCGGGTAGAACTTGTGCTCATGTACGCAAGACAGGGCGCTACACACAGAGAAGTTGCTACCGAATTCAATAGAAATCATCCTGATAAGCATCCAGTAACACATGCGACTGTTGGCAAGTTGTTTAAACGTTTCAAAGAAACAGGAAGTGTACATGATCGACGGCGTTCTGGTCGTCCAAAAACTGCAACTGATGAAAATACCTCTGCAATGGTATGTGAAACTTTAACGAATAGTCCAGTAAAGTCAACAAGAAGATTATCAAATGAAACACGCATCTCGAGAACGTCAATTCGAAGAATTATTAAAAATCATAAATTCCATCCCTAAGTGTGTCGATTTCAGAGGCCGCCAATTTGAGCATTTGTTATAATTTGTTGTTTATACTGGAGTACGAACCACTGTACAGTATCACGGATACGCATTTACGAGTTAAAGTTGATATTCATTTTAAGTATTTACCATTTGTTGTAATTTATGTATCAAAATAAATATTTTCCTATGGATCCAGACTTTCGGCCCACCCTATATATATATATATATATATATATATATATATATATATATATATATATATATATATATATATATATATGCCCCTTGGTTAACCTTGGTTTTGCTTCCGCCAGAGTTGTTCATTCTGACGAAGGTCAAGCTTGTCACTCAACCTTAGACATACAGTTTAATGTGAAATCCGAACCACGCCCCACTAGCATCCCACCGTCTTAATCACTAGGCTACCCAGGGTACCCATTTATTTCCCAATCATTTTCTTTGTGTGGAAGGATGAACAGCTGGGTTTTGCTGCGCGCCCCCTGCCGTCACCGGGTCTCGATCCCGGGCCGATGTATTGTAGTCAGCGACGCTAACCACTACACCACCGAGGCGCATATATATATATTATATATATATATATTATATATATATATATATATATATATATATAATGAATTTCACAATTAAACACGTGAAATTAAAAACTGTTACGCACCCACAGGAAAAAGTGTATAGGCCTACAGTATAGTTTTATAATTTAATTTTATTTGTAATTTATTAACTGACGAGGTGTTAAAATGCATAAAAGGCCTTAGAATCGCTTTTATTTACCTTATGGCTATGGGTGCGTAAAACACACACACACACAGGCCATATATAATATATATATATATATATATATATATTATATAACAACCAAGTATAAAGTTGGTAAGGTTGTCGAGTGAATATAGTAACCAGTTGTAATTCTGAAGCACGCAGGTTCGAATTGTTTCGGGTTTTGTGACTACAGATTTCATCGATTGAGGCGCTTCTTGAGAGTCTTCTTTGGTGGTCCGTGGTTCGGGTTCCACGTTAAGTTGTGGGTCCCTTCTTGGGTATCAACCGCTCGATACTGCAACGCAGGTTAAATTCGCATGAAATAAGTAAAAAAAAAATATTGTATAATGTGACCACCTCTAACCGGATCTAAATGATCCACTCTTAATAGAACCTAACGCAAGGCATCCCAAATTAAAATACCTTAACCACATATCTCGTTAACTTCATTGGTGTTCCGTGTGTTGGTCTCTCTCTTCACACGAAGGTCAAGCTGATGGCCCCGCCTCTAGGGATGGCTTCGTGGAGGAGCGAGTTGCTCTCTTGCGCTCTCTACCGCACATAGCCTGGTACACCCGGCTCATCTGGTACCGTCCTGAGCCAGGGACATACACATGCATCAAATTAAAATACAATAACCTCATCAGAACAAATAAGAGTTAATCTTAACCTGACCATCCTAATATAACCAAATCTGAACATAATACACACACACCATAAATAATATACAGGGTGTTCAAAAAGAAACAACCCATTGGAGAATGCACATATCATTGTAACCTAACCCTTTTCTTTTCGGTTTGTTTCTTTTTGAACACCGTGTATAATATAACCCTCAAATAACAACCTGATCAAGAAAAATACAACCTTTATAATTCGCTTGACTTAAATAACATTTTCCTTTATCTGTTCAACTGGTCGGCTCTGCAACAACCTTCCTCAATCCATCTTCCCTCCTGTTTATGACCCTCCAATCTTTCAAACGCAGTGTGTCCAGGCATCTCGAAAACCCTGGACCTTGATTTTGGCTCTCCTCTTCTTCTATGGGGGAGGGCATTTGTGCTGGTATACGCCCTTGGCCTCCTCCTTCAAGCATACAAGTGTTAAAAAATGAAAGACAAATTGGTTTTACCTTTCCTTGCAGCTGTCCCTCTTCGATTTTTCGAAGGTCCACGCGTCCCAGTTAGTTTCAGTGAATTTAATCCCCTGTTATACGTTCCGTGTGCCCCGAGTGAGGAAGTTCTTCTAATGAAGCTTAACCTCGAGAAAGATTTTTTTGTTTGAGTTTGGTTTCAATTTTACCTCGTCGTATCCTATCTCCTGAACCTGTTCTGACCATATATATATATATATATATATATATATATATATAAAACAAACTATAACAAGTTTTTGGGTATTCAGGTATTCGTAGCTTGGGTATACGTCTGAAAACATTTTCGAAACTCCTTTTTTCGCGCAATGAAAAATGGGGTACGCTTTGAGTCTTTCACTTAACGATCACTGGAATGCCCTCAAACCATCCCCCTTTCAGAGGGGGGAGGGGAATTCAGAAGTTAAGAAACGAAATGAAGTGACAGGAATCCTGCAGGAGGACTTACTAGAAGACGAAATTAAAATTTTTAAGAAAACTGTTTCATTAGAACCACCTTTAGATACTCCTCAGTCATCTTAGTTTCTCTCCTGAATCGAAACGACAACTGCAATGGATAAAATTTCCACAGTTGCGTGAAAGTGGTCTGTCGTAAGCAACTGGGGCAGTTCGAACTGTCATCAGACTGTACCAGTAAGAGAAAGAGGACCAGAGATAGCAGTCAGTGGCACAGATACAGGGGATAGTACACTAATGGCCTTTATCGAAATAGTCTCTCGCCCTTCTGGTTTACACCGAAGTGGCTTTTTCTTATCACGGAAATTTACGAGAGATTTTAGCTTCTGAATTTTCGTCCCCAAATTGTTACTAAAGATAGCTTCTCTTCTGTAAAAAAAAAAAAAAAACCTGGACGCAGTGTGTGTGTGTGTGTGTGTGTGTGTGTGTGTGTGTGTGTGTGTGTGTGTGTGTGTGATCCTTCAATATATATCGTAAGCAATTACGAAACATTTTAACCTTTTTTCCAAAGAAGAACGTAATTAAAAATTTTAATAATACTTATCCTCAAAGCTTAGCCCCCCCCCCTCCCCCTCTCTCCCCCCTCAGACCCCTCCTCCCCTACTTATAAAAATAAAAATAAAAGTTCTTTGGTGAAAAATTGATGCGTTCGCCTCATCCTTTAAAAAGGAAATTATTATTTAAAAATTCATGACAATTGCTTTCCAAAGCCTTGTGTTCAGATGTGCTCTTTTTCTGTACATGAGCGATACAATGTCTGTGTGTGTGTGTGTATATATATATATATATATATATATATATGTGTGTGTGTGTGTGTATACGTGTCCCTTACATACAGGTATAGCCGTATAGACAGTGAGTTTCTGTGCGCGCATGCGCGATGTCGTCAGACGATGAAAATATGTTCGGTTCGCCAAAGGCAAGAATTCAATTGCATTTCTACGATTTGTTTTTATTTCAATTTGTTTATCTTTCGCCAACACTTAAAAACCTGCACCACTTAACACACACTTCTCACAATGATACATTATATTATATATATATATATATATATATATATATATATATATACACACACACAGGGTGCTTCAAAAAATGTTACCACTTGGTAGCCATTTCCATTGAATGGGGGGGGGGGCGTTTAATCACTCGCGCAATCCCAGAAAACCCCCGACACTATTATTAAAAAACAAGCACGTAAACACACACGTAGTTACATAAACAAAAAAAAACGAACAACCGCAAAGTATAAGTGGTAAGCAATGAGACATTAACGCCATATAAGTGGTAACAAAATTTTGAGGAACCCTGTATATATACTTCAGTGTGTCTCAGAAGTCGCGCGACATAATTATAGGTGCGCATGGCCTGAATCTTGTGGTGTGCGACTTCTGACATCATCCTACAGAATGCCCGTTGCGCCTTCAGCAGCAAAAGCCCCGCCCCCCCATTCCCCCACCCCGAAACACAAACTCGGAGGGGAATGGAAGAGGCGGGTGTGTTACTAAAACCTTTCCGGTTCTCTCTTAATATATATATACACACCAAATTTGATACAGATTACCCTAGCCATTTAGGCATGTATAAATGAGCAGACAGACATCATCATTATCATCATTATCATCATCATTATCATCATTATTATTTTTGCGTCTCCTTTCACTTTGGATGCAATGTTGAAATTGCAGTTGGGTGAAATTTATATAATCTTTAAAATTATCTTTAATTAAAAAAAAAGGATTTATTTTTGTTGTGTGTATATATAAAATACGCACATGCTTGATGTCGTACACATGGCGTACGTGAAGTTATCGTATGAATGAAATTAAGTATTATGGTATTAGTGATATTGGTTCTGCTATTACTGATACTATTAATATTACTAGTAGTATGGTAGGGGTTATACTGTAGACGTGCCCCCCATTCTGCCTCATCCGTGTTCGATGCACCTCAAATTTTCACGGTGTCTGACCAGCGCCGAGCATCGGACTCAACTTTGCATGCTGTGTGTGTGTGTGTGTGTGTGTGTGTGTGTGTGTGTGTGTGTGTGTGTGTCAGAAGGCCCCCCACGCGTGCATGTGCAGATGTACACGTTTCTCGGTAAGTGGGTATATACACGGTACTTTAATACTGAAGAATGGTAGCATTTGGCAGTTGGGCATTTCTAACATAAGTTTCACTTGACCTCTTTTTTTACCCATAATTATTGTTATTATCGTTTTTGAAATAGACGTTGTTATGTATATATTATATATATATATATATATATATATATATATAGGGGGGGGGGAATATGGTTGAAGGCTCTGGAATTTGCGAAAACGGCTTTGACCATAAAGAAGTTAGGACATTTATATTCAACTTTAAACGTTCATTTCCATAACTGTGCCCTATAATTACCTGAGAAGTAAGTTAATTAAAGCTCTTCGGAATATCCTGGTTGGGAACAGTTATAAAGATAAAAATCCGAAGGTAACGACGTCGTGGGTGATGTCCTAACACCGCTTCCCGTCGATCAGCAAAGTTAAAATAAGCGACATTGGGTATTGGGTACAGCTGTAGGTAGATAGATGGATGGGTGATCGTCCTCTCTGCTGCGCCCAGATTACGTAGCGGCCCGTGGCTCGGATTCCACGTAAAATTGTGTAGGTCTCTTCAGTCATATGACCTTTGATATTAAATCAACCCAATGAACCACTGTGTAAAGTTTCCAAATACTAATTAATCGTACCCACAAAAAAAAAGATGGGCATGCATTTTTCATATATCGTTTTCGCGCTCAATTTCTCCCCCCGCCCGTCGCGAAGAATGCAGTAGTAGTTGTATCGATGAAGAAAAAAATGTCCGGCGTTTCAAATGTTTGTTTGCTTTAACGGATCTTCCGACCGAGTATTTTGAATCGCGTTTCCTTCCGATTGGCCGTAAGAAATAACGAAACGGAAGAAAGAGGATGAAGGCGAAGGGTCGAAACGTTTATTTGACCATACTTTAATTTATTGTTTGAACCGAAATGCAAAATTTTGGGGGATTTTATTATACTCAAACATTCTAAATAACATGATCGAACGCGAATCGTATACCGGATTGGATTAAACCGATAAACCGATATAGAAATGACAGAAGAAGTAGTAGTATGGCGATATATTCTCTTTTTTTTTAATTATATTATTATTTCGTTCATGGCGAAATAATAATATTAATGATGATAATGATAGTATTTAATTAAGTGACCAAACTAAAACCTAACCCAAGTATAATGATCATTAATTGAAATAGATCGTATTTTTGGGTTTGTGCATGGAAAAGAAAAAAAAAGGTGGTTCCTTTTACCATACGTAGCTTCACATTAATTTTTGGTATCATGCTCAGGGGAGGTCTCAGTGGGTGGCCATCTCAATCTCCCAACTCCTCTGATGGAACTGTATAGTCTGCCTACTTACAAACCAAAATAGATTTTTTTTTTTTTAAATATTCTGAATAATGGCTGAGTTTTGTAGTTTTTGCGTAGATTAAAAGCAATATATATATATATATATATATATATATATATATATATATAATAATAATAATACATAAAATTCGCCTCGGTGATATCGTGGTTAGCATCGCTGACTACGAATCCATCTACCCCGGGTTCGATACCTGGTGAGGGCAGTCGGCGCGCAGTAAACCTAACTGTTCATCCCTCCATATAATAAAAATTGGTTGGTAGATAAGTGGGTAGCCAGGTGGTTAAGACGCTGAGATGCTGATCTGAGGGTCATGAGGTCGAGTCCGGGCGAGGACTTTTGTAATTTCTGACCACCCGTGATGGGTCGTGGTTCGGATTCCACGTTAAACCGTAGGTCTAAGGTGGGGGCAACAACCTTGACCTTCGTCACAATGAACACAATTCGGGCGGAAGCAAAACCAAAGTTAACCAAGGTTATTATTAATTTTATCATGGATAATAATCTAAGTTGGTTGTGTAAAAAGAGATGATGTTGCTTTTACCAAATAGCCACCTTTTGGGGGTGATCGGGTAGGGGGAGGTCATGTTTCATCAAATAATTTCATTTATATTTTAGTTTAATAGAGAGATTATGGGGGTAGTTTCTCCCTTAAATTGGGTTGCAAATATGGGATTAAAATTTTGGGTACTTTTCCGTTATCTGTCCCCCCCTGCATTATTGAATGCCCGTTAGGTCAAGTGTACGCCTTTGACGATTGGTTAGGTTAGGTCGTGATATTTTTGTTTAACGAAAATATCACGACTTAACCTAACCAATCGTCAAGGGCGTACAGTTGACCTAACCGGGCATTCAATAATGCAGGGAGGGTCGCAGATAACGGAAAAGTACCAAATTTTTTTTTAATTGAAAAAAGCCGTTTTCGGAAAAACTTTCAGCAAGTTAAACCTCCAATCTTGAAATTCTCTCCTCCGTATTTTACACTGAAATTTGGTATATGCAAGTGAATGTTATATATTTGAATTTTTGTTGATTCATAATAATGATTGCAGATATTAAGGACAGTATTGTATCATGCTTCGCAGATGACACAAAGATATGTAAGGAAATATTGAACGAAGATAACATAAGAAAATTACAAAACGACATTGAAACATTATTCCAGTGGGCAGAAGACAACAATATGAAGTTCAACGAAGAAAAATTCCAACTTCTAAGATATGCTAATAACAAAGAGCTACAGAAAAAGGGTACAAAACTCCGCAAGCCAAACAGATAACACCAAATCCACAAGTCAGGGATCTTGGAGTAATAATGTCGTCGGATGCAGAATTCAGAGAGCACTATAAAATCAAAATGGCAACGGCTAGAAAAATAATGGGAATCATCTGGAGGAACTTCCGCAGCAGAAAAGCAAACATCATGCTTAAATTATGGAAGAGTCTAGTCCTACCAATAATTGAGTATGCTCAGTACTCACAAGCCCACACAGAAAAAGAGACATTGCGAGCATTGAAGCTATACAAAGGACTTTTACATCTAAGATAGAGGAAACGGAAGGTGAAGACTACTGGTCTCGACTACAGTCCCTGGAACTCTACTCTCTTGAAAGAAGGCGCGAGGGTACACAATAATATACATATGGAAAATACTTGAGGGCTCTGTCCCTAACCTCAGAAATGAAATAGAAACAAACTGGAATGAGAGAAGAGGCAGATTTTGTACGGTCCCAGCTGCGGTGGGACAAGGGGCCATGAAAACGAGGATGGAAAATGCCCTCAGAATACGAGGCCCAAAGCTTTTCAATGTCCTTCCAAAAGAAGTGAGGAATCTCCAGCATACCGACCTGAATTACTTCAAAAACCAGCTGGACAGATTCTTGTGCAAAGTCCCTGACCAGCCATGCGTGGCTGGTTACGAGGGCAGGAGGAGATCAGAGAGCAATTCCCTCCTTCACCAAGTCCCGCATATGAGGCGGGATGCTGCAGAGGGGTCGACCGCAGGTCGATCCTGAACCGTCGTTCAAACTCAACAAAAGATATACATATATACAGTATATATAATGCGAATACTTGCAGTTTTTGGTCCAGTTTGTGTAGAGCAAGTTAAGGTAGTACGAGTATGACTGGTAGATACAGGTAAATTTGTGCTGCCTTGGGTTGGGGAGGAAACCTAAACTTGCGGTGTATCTTGCTCATGAAGAATCGTGCACCAGGACTTGATAATAACTGGGGGGGGGGTGTGTCTGCAATACAAACTAACGAAAATTACAATACAATGAATACGGGTATGGATGTTTTTGGACTAGACTAACACGGACCATTGTTGCTTTCAGTGGTGATGAACAACGTACTGAAAGCCTGCTCGTACTCTAAAATGGGCGTGTGATCGGCGGAATGGTGCTCTATGTGAAAAGATGTTTAATTCTTCATATTTTTACTTAAGTCATGACAGCATTGATGATTCAAGCTTGTCACTCCACTTCAGACCTATAGTTTAATGTGGAATCCGAATCACGCCCCACCGTGGATAGTCAGAAATTGGAAAGTCCTCGCCCGGACTCAATTTCACGACCTCCCGATCAGCAGCCCATCCTCTTTTAAGTCTTAACCACTGGCTACCCACTACCCAGGGTACCCATTTATCTACCAACCAATTTTTATTGTGTGGAAAGATGAACAGCTGGGTTTTGCTGCGCGACGCCTGCTGTCACCGGGTCTCTATCCCGGGGCCGATGGATTCGTAGTCAGCGATGCTAACCACTACACCACCGAGACGCGCATATATGAAAAGAAGGACCAACACAACAGCAAAATTTTGTTTGCTGTTGTGTTGGTCCTTCTTTTCATCTGTAAGTTTCGTTTTCCTAAGAAGTCAATAGCTTTGATATATATATATATATATATATATATGTGTGTGTGTGTGTAGAAGAAAATAGACTGGAATAAAATGGGATTTGATTTCATTTTAGGTTAGGTTAGGTTGACCCTAACCTAACCTAAAATTTATTCAATTTGACCTCAATTTATTGGTTTAATTGAGCTTTCTCGACTGTATGTATGTATGTGGGTATGTATGTACGTATGTAGTGTATGTATGATTGAAATAGGTTAATTGCTCCTATATATCGGGCACAGAAATCCAGCGCGACGCGAGCATACAAATACACCGTTTGTGCATCGCTCACTGTCGCTGTCTCGTAGTGTAAGTTCAGAATGTGTTGAAATTCGCGTCGTCAAGCCTTCGAATGTCTCCATTAGGAGCGGTGGTTGGTCGCTGATTGCTTTTGTTTTTCGCTCGATGGGCCGCCGCCGGCGGGCGACACACACACACACACACACACACACACACACACACACACACACACCACACACACACACACACACACACACACGGGTTTATTACCACTGCTCTGCACAAAACCTAAAATGTGTTTCTGATTCTGGGATCGAATTTCATCTCGTGAGAGAGATCAAATTCTTCGTCCGAGTTTCCTGCGCAGAACGAGTTCGAAATTCGGGGCCCCGAGTTTGACAATGTGTAATTTGGCAAATTTACCTTCCGGCCTCCAACAGGTGTGGTTGATTATTAGCGTTAAATAATGACTCGTGTGTACGCTTCATGCATTTTTAAATTGAGGTCTTCAAAACGTGTCTTCCTTTCAGCTATAAGTTACGCAAGTTTTGTTTCCAATAAGCCCAGCCTTCATTCATTAAGCCTTGAAACGCTTACCAGTCTGAATAGCGGCTTTGACTGCAAATTATTTGTTTGTAGCAAGACTTTATACACACACACACACACACACACACACACACACACACACACAAAATAAGAGGCTTTAGTTGGAAGATCCGACTTTATGAATTGGTGTGAATGGGATATTCTCGGGTTTTAGCGTGCAAAAGGTATGATTTACGTGGCTTTTATTGTGGCTCGATGTCTAAGCGAAATGTCTTCATTTAAATTAGAGTTGAAGATCAGCATTGGAATGCCTCGTCTCCCCACGGGTGGTCCCCTGCCGCAACGCAAGGACAAAAATCCACCTGGAACTAATACCATACCCAGCCCCGAGGATACATCATGAAGGCAATCGAAATGGGAAGATCGAGCAGTCGTCTTTTGGGGCTTTGAGGATAGCGTATGAAAACTCCATTATATATATATATACAGGGTGAGTCAAAAGTAGCGCCCGATTTCTGTCAGTTGATTGTTTGTTTGCCATTTGTATTACAGTGTACAAGGAGGTAGAAATAAATGAATGACATGTTTATCTAACCATTTATTCGGGGGAAAATTATTACGGAACTGTACCAAGCTGTTTTACTTGCAATTTCAAAGTGCCCTTCCTCGTGATCGATGCACAATTGCAATTGCAAAAAACAGAAATCGGGCGCTACTTTTGACTCACCCTGTATATATATATATATATATATATATATATATATATATATATGTGTGTGTGTGTGTGTGTGTGTGTGTGATGAATCTCACACTTAAAAACGTGAAATGAATGAATGAATGATGCAAACCCACAAGGAAAAATAAAAAATGCTTTATGTATTCAGCTTTCTTGATGCTATTTTTCGTTTCTCTGAACTGCACTGTAGTAACTGTAGTTCTGAAATGTAGTGAACATTAACTGGATGAAGGAGCTGGGGGTTTTTGTTTGAGGGGAGGGGATCCGCCGGTCGTCAAACTAAAAAGCTACCTAGTCTTTTTTTATTTCTCTGTTCTAATGTACTTAGGTATATATTTCCGCCATCTCGCCTTTTTCCCTTTATTCCCTGACGAGGTGTATTGCTAAATACACGAAAGGCCTTGAAATAATTTTCTTTTTCCTTGTGGGTTTGCATCATATATATACACACACTGTGTGTATATATATATATATATATATATATATATAAATATATATATATATATATATATATATATATAAATAAGTTGCAGTGGAAGGCCACAACGGCGTCTAATTAGGGAGACAGACGATTTAATTCATTCGTGATCGTTCGTCAATTAAATAGTTTCAGGAGGGTTTTATTATCTTTACGTTAAAGGTTGTCGTAAACGGTGACTTCTTTCGTCTTGCATTCCATTCATTTTGAATGGAAGTCACTATGATGCAGGACACACAAGAAGCAGGCGCTGTAGTTTACACGCGTGTTTGGAAGGGTCCCCCCCCCCTCTTCGTGATCAATAAGGACTTTATCAATAAAAGATAAACAGTCTTATATATATATATATATGAAGAATTTATAACTTTAATTTGAAATAATTGTCGCCTTTCATATTGCCTTTGACTGTGCAGTGGATTCATATTTTATTAATAGCAAGAACCGCGGCATTGAGATTAATTAAACACTTATTTATTTTATATCTTAAATTAAAATATTTTAATATATATATATATACAGTATATATTGGTCGATGAGGGCCGCATTTATTGAGGTAATGACTTTTCTTGAATCGTTCGTCTCCATGAAGCTTGTACGATGGTGGAAAAAATATCTCCCCCCCCCCCCCTCTCCAAAACAACAACCTCGAATTAGTAATTGTTAATTTTGAACCCTTTACATCATGTTCGTATTGATCAATTGATCTTTAAAATTGATCTTTAAAAGAACAACACTAATAATAATAATATTTAAACCCAAGAAAAATACAATGATTTGTTGAAAAGAAAATGTATAATGATTGGAGTTTTGATGTAATTTTTGTTTACATCTCGCTTCCATTTATGGTGTAATGATATTTGTTATATGAAACGTATATTGTATTGGAAACTTTAGCGGTTTTCTTATATTTAATTTTGTTTAACGGTAATGACTCGGGTAAACGTCTGTTTAGTTTGGCCGAACGGAGGGGAGACCGAAACACGAATTACATTTTATGCGATTTTATTCAATTAAAGTTTTGAATCACGGTGATTAAAGGCGGGGGCGATTAAGCTAAATAAATACGAGAGAGAGAATTACAAGGAGTTACAAGGAAAAGAAGTACCTCAAAAGGCCTTGCGGCCCATACCGAGGAGGTACCAATGGCAACGGGTGCCAGGGAAAATTTTCTACACACTCAAATAGTGTGCAAGATTTGGTCTAACCTTTTCTTGAACTGATCCACAGAGGAACTGTTCACAACTTCCGAAGGTAACCTGTTCCATGTGTCACAGATCTTATACGTAAAGTAATTCCCACACACACTAGTCCTAAACCTTTTCAAATCCAACTTCCAACCATTGTTACGAGTTGGGTTATCATTTAAACTAAACATACTTCTAAAATCGACATCGTTGAACCCGCGTAAGAGCTTGAAAACCTCGATCAGTTGACCGCGCAGCCTCCGAGTTTCAAGCGAAAACAAGTTCAGGGCGCGTAACCGTCGATTGTAACCCATATGCCTAACGGAAGGGATTAACTTTGTGGCCCTCGCCTGCACTCGCTCCAGCCTCTCAATATCTTTCCTGAGGGTGGGCGACCAGAACTGCACAGCATACTCCAGGTGCGGCCGAACAAGGGAATTGTACAGTGAGAGCACAATCTCCTTGTTCCGAAACTGAAATTGCCTCCTGATATAACCCAATAGTTTCTGGGCTTTCTTTTCCACCTCTACACACTGTTTCGTAAACTTAAGGTCGCTGCTAATTAGCACACCCAAGTCCTTTTCTAAATCAGTCACCTCGATATTACTACCCAACATCGAGTAGTCCGACTTGGGATTGGCGTAGCCAATGTGCATCACTTTGCATTTACCCAAGTTAAACGGCATTTGCCATTTTTCGGACCACTCTCCTATCCTACCTAGGTCCGCACGCAGTTCCTCGATCGCTTCGGGCGTCCCAACATTGGCCCCAAGCTTCGTGTCATCAGCGAATTTGGCGATCCGACTGACGATGCCACCGTCGATATCATTTATGTAAATGATAAACAACAGTGGCCCCAAAACGGAACCCTGAGGAACCCCACTAGTGACCGAGGCCCAACCCGAACTAGCACCTTTAATTACCACCCTCTGCCGCCTATTCCTCAGCCAGTTTTCAATCCACCTACCTATTTCCCCACCGATACCCAGCGCGCGCACTTTCGCCATTAGCCGGCGGTGAGGTACCTCATCAAAGGCTTTCTGAAAGTCGAGATAAAGTATATCAATCGCCCTACTCTTATCGTACTCACTCAACATGACGTGGAAAAACTCGAGCAAGTTGGTGAGACACGACCTATGCCGTCTAAACCCATGTTGGAGTCCCCAAGCAGCTTGTACGAATCCAAATGGTCAACGATCCTATCAGCTATTATCCCTTCTAATAATTTACCTACAACTGAAGTGAGACTAATGGGACGATAGTTCCCTGGACTTTCGTGATCCCCTTTCTTAAAGATAGGGGTCACGTTGGCTTCCCTCCAGTCACCAGGCACCTGGCCCATCTCCAACGATTTGTTGAAGACTGTAGCCAGGTGGGGAGCCACCTGGTCGCGCACTTCTCGCAACACTCTGGGGAGAAACTGGTCTGGCCCAGGAGCCTTAAACGCGCTCAGTTTGTCTATTCTATCGGCAACGACTGTCGCGGTACATCTAACACTATCCAGGCCAGCACCTTCGTGCCTCACGCCTGGCTCGGGGATGACGCGGGTATCCTCCCTGGTGAACACTCCCGCAAAGTACTCATTAAGCACATTAGCGATGTCCGCGTCGGAGGTCCGCAGAACGCCGCTTCCGTCCTTTAACGGACCTATCATGCTTCTAATGGGCTTTCTACTATGAACATAACGAGAGAGAGAGAGAGAGAGAGAGAGAGAGAGAGAGAGAGAGAGAGAGAGAGAGAGAGAGAGAGAGAGAGAGAGAGAGAGTCTAAATACTTGTTGATGTTGATGTAATTTCCCTAAATTGTAAAGACACGGAAATACATCACACAAACGCTATGAAACACACTAAGTCTTTCGACCATGATCCTTAGCGAAAGTCAGTCGAGACGTGCTCCAGGTGCCAAGCGTACCAACTGCACCAATTGGAGGATTTTTAAAATCTTTTCAGCTGTTAATATAAAATATAATTTTTATTAATAATCCTGTTCTTTTTATCACGAGTAAAACGAGAGAAGCACAACTTCATATTATATTAACCCATTAGTGTCCAGAGGTCTTTTCCGAGACTGAAATTGTCTGGCGTTCGCCTGAACAAAATCAGTAAAGTGACGCTGGGCACTAATGAGTTAACTTTATATACAATACATAGTATAAAAAAAATTAACTGAGCAGTCCTGTTAATAAGGCTTTTTGATCCTTAAATCAATCGGTTAATCAATCTATTATTCGTTGATCAATTGATTGATCAGTTGGAAATAACTAATACTGATAGTGAATAAATAGTTAGTACACGAATGGGAATAATACTATAGAACAGTAGATACGTAACACGCTTCAAATATAATTCAAGGGGTGGTATAATGGTTTAATCCTTTACCGCCGAAATCGACGAATTTGTAACGGTTCAAATACACGTGCATTCGTAAGTTAACCCTACGACAAAGGTTTAACATAAAGCAAACTACGTATGTTAATTAGTAAATATGTCGGTAAATTATTTCAGAGTTTTATTGAGTTAACTATACAACAAACCGGTCGCGTTTATGAATCTTAAATGGCAATCGTACTTAATAAATAGGTTAAGTTACCCACACACAAGGAAGGCGATTCAAATACGCAAACATTTTTTTTAGATGAAAACGTTTTCATATTGACCATGGAGGAGAAACCATTTATAAAAAGCGGTCCTATTCAAAGGAGTGACATAACGAAGGAGTGACATAACGAAGGAGTGACATAACGAAGGAGTGACATAACGAAGGAGTGACATAACGAAGGAGTGACATAACGAAGGAGTGACATAACGAAGGAGTGACATAACGAAGGAGTGACATAACGAAGGAGTGACATAACGAAGGAGTGACATAACGAAGGAGTGACATAACGAAGGAGTGACATAACGAAGGAGTGACATAACGAAGGAGTGACATAACGAAGGAGTGACATAACGAAGGAGTGACATAACGAAGGAGTGACATAACGAAGGAGTGACATAACGAAGGAGTGACATAACGAAGGAGTGACATAACGAAGGAGTGACACGAAAATACCAACAAAGAAGAAGAAAGAACAAATCCAGAGGGAAGAGAGGCTTGCAACTGTTAGGTTAGGTTAGGTTTCTAGTTTTTTAAATAAAATCTTAATTTTAACAATTCTGTCACTCCTTCGTTACAGTATTTATGTCACTCCTTTGTTATGTCACTCCTTTGAAATGTCACTCCTTCGATACAGACCCATAAAAAGGCATATGAAATTTGAATTATACGTGTTATGTAGTAAGTATATTTAGTGAAGCATATAACTCAACTGTGTGTGTGTGTGTGTGTGTGTGTGTGTGTGTGTGTGTGTGTGTGTGTGTGCCGCCGCCGCCTTCCAGGAGGAATGCGTCCTCCTAAATCGTGCAAAACTACGCTTTTTTGACGTGAAGGTCGGAATGTGACGATAAAATCCATTCGTTTTTCTGTATTCACCCGAAGAGGGATGCCAGTGATCATCGAAACTGTTGTGGAAATAAACTCCGTCTATTAGTGTGAGTTTTATTGTCACGTCCTAAATCACTTTATTTTGACTAACTTGTTACAGTATAGCGACGACAGAAGATGCTGTACACTGCCCCACGCGACCACACGATCGAGGACCCGTGTTTTAAGTGCGAACACGCAAACGCAAAGTAGAGAAGTTTAAACGCTTATGACCAGGTCATAATAACTTCTTTAATTTTATAATAATTATGAAAACTCAACACGGGTGAGCAGCACACCCAGAAAGGGGGAAAGTTTACGAAAACAAGAACAAGAAGAACAACAACAACAACAACAACAACAATAATAATACGGTGGGGATAGGTGCAGTGGTGTCTAATTATTCTTGAAATAGCTGAACAAACAAATATTAGCCCAAATTTTTAATTTTTACGTGTATGTGTGAAAAGTATGTGCTGGTTTTTGCATTTTAAATTTGTCTTAGGTTTTTGAGGACAATTTTTTGGCCAATTTACCTCAATTACATTAAGAAAAACTAAGGAAAAAAAATACTTGCCTCTTCGTTTGAATTGGAATAGTCCTTAAATTCGCCCTTGGCCCCTCCTTCCTGTATCAACTCCCCCCCCCCTTTTATTCACTGGAAAGGAGAAGAGACACACACCATTATTTACATTTGGAAAATAATGGAGAAATTAGTCCCTAATCGAACCCTGTAACTCCCCAAACAACAGTGAAAAGTAGAAAAGGAAGACTGTGTCGTGTTCCCAAATTAAAGGCTAGACAGGGAACATCCTTAACCCTGAAAGAAAATAGTTTTGTTTGTGAGAGGACCAAAACTGTTTAATCAGCTGCCCAAAGACCTAAGGAACACGAGTGGTGTTGCAGTGGACATCTTCAAAAGAAGATTAGACGCCTGGCCCAGAACAATCTCCGATGAGCCGGGCGTACCTGGCTATGTGAGGTGGACAGTACAAGAAATGAACTCGCTACTTCACCAGGCTAACTCGAGAGGAGGGGCGACAAGCTTGACATTCGTGAAATGAGGAATCATCGCATGGAACATTTGAAAGGTGTATATATATACACACACATTTTAACTGCAAACAACACTCAGTATAATTAATGTAAAGAACGACGCTTGTGTAGAAGAGCGTTCCGCACAAGATGAGGAGGGAGAACGAACAAATGAAAAATGAGGTACCACCCGGGAATCGAACCCGGGATCTTCCGATTGCCGGAACGCTCTTCTACACAAGCGTCGTTCTTTACACACACATATATATATATATATATGTATGTATGTATGTATGTTCCACGCGAACAGACAATTTTGTTAACCAATTTTCCATTTTTGGAACAATGATGAAAAATGGAATTATTTTGAAAACATAATATTTATTTACATTTGGTTTCCACTTCATTGCTTCTAGAATTCAATCAATATACATAAGGGCCAAAAGGCAAATATATATATATATAAAGAGAGAGAGAGAGAGAGAGAGAGAGAGAGAGAGAGAGAGAGAGAGAGAGAGAGAGAGACCCATAAGTCCGGTCTAATAGAAAAATAAAAATTTATTTTAAGTTAAATTTACAAAAGTAATACATTAGAACCAAATCAGAAGGCCTCCGGAGGCCTTTTCCTCACGAGTGTAACTATCTTCCATATTAGCTACTGCGTATTATTCTACCTGGAACCCCAAAAAAAAAGTCCCAAAACAAGACATCAATTTGAACATTTGTAAATTTTCCTATGAGACCGGCCTTATGGACACCCTGTATTTTATTTTCCTTTCGAGAGTTCCTGAGAGCTAAGAGTTACTGGTTCCATAATAGCGTTGGTGCTGGAATGTTAATGAATTCCGAGTCTTTATTCTGGATGTTGCCATAAAAATTTATATGTCCATTAAACGTTCAGTGGTAGCCATTTTGTTCTGTAAATTTCTAATAATTTGGCGAAATATATTTTGCGCATTTGTACATATCACGGCAGGAAATATGCCATATAATAATTTATCTTGACAAGTCTCCGGCGTCGGCGTATGTCCATAAAAGATTCTCGAGTTGTTAAAGAAGAACGCGTTTTCTTTTTTATGTCTTCCTTCATCGTTCGTTAATAATTGTTGGTAAAAAATTGTAGATGAAAAATAAGAACCAGGAAACTCATTTCCCCTACGATGTAGAGGTGGCGTGCCTCAAGGGCCACTTTTAGCCCGAGGAATTATAGGGTAAATGACCAACTCATCTCAACTTAGGCGCCAGCGGGCTGGAAGGAATCGAAGCCTTATCGTATCCATTGAGCTGCACCGGGTGTCCTAAAATGTTTTTAACGACTATAAAAATACTCGTCCACAGAGGAAATAGAAAAGTATTGCGTTATAAAGGTTTTATTATAATATGAAGCCCTCCTAGGAATAAGTGGCTAAGCGACAAAATTTCTATTGTAATAAAAGGAAAAGTAGCCAATTTTACTTTCGTTGTATATACGTAGGCAGACCCTGTAAAATGAGGAGAATGTTACTTACTCTATATTTTATTTTATGATTTTATTTTATGAAGCATTTTTTTGAAGTATACAAGTATATACAGGGTGATTCACTGGTTGGTAGCCCTAGAGTATCGCTAATACGATAGATACTCTGGGGCTACCAGCGACTGAATCACCCTGTACCTCATATTATAAGTTATATTAAATCACTAGAATAATTAGTAGTTTCGCCTCACGAACCAATGACGCCTTTTCTAGTCTGCTGAAAAGTATTCTAAATGTCAAAATAACTTTAGTGTTTATCTTGAGTACTATTGGTTTGCTTAGCTGAGTTTCTAGTGTTAAGAGTTAGAGGTGTCAGTGGCTTTTGGCGGGAAATTTTATTTATTTTTTTTTAAGTGATAGTTATCAGTGATTTTAAGTTTCATGCATTTGGGACGATTGCTGTTAAGTGTTTTAATTATTTTATGAAATCATATAAAATTAATATGCATTTTTGCCTTCTAAGCTCAACTAGCCAGTTTGGCGATGTAAGCCTGTAATCTATACTATAAAAAGGCAGTTCTGTTCGTCTGTTGACGCCATGTATTTACTATTACCCTTTCATACCTGATTTACCTTTACTTTTCATGCCAAAACAAAACTTACGTTATATCTCCATAAGGATTAAAATCTTCTAAAATGTGATGGTCGTATTTACGTCTCTACGGCATGAAAAAGGGTTAAGCGATTCTGAACATAGAAATAAATGCGTTTTGCTTTGGCGTTAAGATTTTCATTGATTGATACAATGGGTCGGATGTGAAGCTTAAGATTTTCATTGCTGCGTTCTTTTCTATAGTTTATTCACGAGGAATAATTGACCCACCCAATTACTGAGGGTTCAATTATTCCGTCAATAAAACTATAGAAAAGAACGCAGCAATGAAACTCTTTAGCTTCACATCCGAACCCATTGTATCAAGATTTGTGAAGCTTAAGATTTTCATGGCTGCGTTCTTTTGACCGAAAACTATTGACTTCCCAGTAATTGGGGGTGCCGCAGGTCCCCCAATTACTGAGGCCGAAGGTCCTAGCATCGCAGGTCTAGCTAAATGGGCCCGTAGGGCCCACTTTTGCTAGTCTTTATAAATTTTTAAGCATAAGGCTAAGACTTAGGGACTTCCTCACCTAGTAATGATGAGGGAGAAGTAAATATGTATGGGTCAGAGTTTTCCTGATGGTGTCAAATGTTTTGAACATGTAAGCTTAAGTTCTTCATCGATGGATATTTAGAGGAGCTTCTTCACTGGTTATAACCGTGAAAATATTTGAAAGGGCTAAATACTATTTCTAGACCAGATCCGCTGAAAACCATTGAGATTTATTGAGATACACCGTGGATCCCAACCGTGAAATATAATTCATATCTAGAGGGGCTACGTCGTGGTCAATGTCGTAACACCGCTTCCAGTCCATTAGCGAAATTAAGCGACAAGGTCTGATGGTAGTTGTTGTTGTTGTTGTTGTTTAGCCGATCAGCCCACCCTGATCGAGCAAGCCGGCGGCACGCAGGTAACCGATCGCCCTCTCCGGAGTGGACCAGAGGTTCAGCGCACTAGTGATGTTGTGTTGTGTTCGTTGTTGTGCTAGAGCGGTACAGTCCGTCATAATGTGTTCAATTGTTTGTGGTGTGTCTTGGCACAGGTGGCAGGTGTCGTCTATGGAGTTGTCTAGTCTGTGTTTATATATATGTCCGTAAGATTGGGTGATGTCCACATCGGAATCGTGCTAAGTTAACTCGATCCGATCTGCTCAGGCTGATCTCTGACCTGTTAATGGGTGGCGGCTTCGCACCTAGGACCGCATTCGGACCGAGTCGTGTCAGTGCTTTGGGTTAGATGTGTGTGTATGTGTTTTCTGTACTGTGTGATGTCTGTGGGGCGTGGTATGGAATGGAGTATTTCTTATAATATCTCTCTGGTGTTACCTAATGGTGCGAGGTGTTGGTGCATGATTGTACATGTAGTGGCAAGGGTGTTGTGGGTTAGTTGTCGCTGCTGCCATGAATTGTGTTCCCTCATGTCTAAATGTTCCCTAACTTTTAGTATTTTGTTTCTGTGTGCAGGTGTTCTATTGGTGTTGTTTGAGTGCATCCTGTAATGATACGAAGTGCGTTGTTTTGTATTGTTTGTAAGGTGTTTATGTGTGTGTTTGAGATAATGGGTGCCCAGCATGGGCTAGCATAGTCCATAACTGAGCGAATATTATTGTTTGTATATGAGTGATTTGTTTCCTGCTGGTGTCCAAAGTTTGTGCCTGTTAGTACCCTAAGCGTGTTAAGTCTTGACGTACATTTGGTTTTAATGTCCTGAATGTGGTTTGCAAAAGATAATGATGTGTGTATGTGACACCAAGTATTTTGGTTCTGTGAGTGTGTGGAATGTTGATGTTGTTTAGTGTAAGCTGTGGAATTACCTGGTGTTCTTTTGTGTTGCTTGTAAGCAAGGTGATGGTTGATTTGTGGGCGCTACTTTGAGTCTATTGTGTGTGAGCCAGTCTTGTATACTGTTTATGTATGTTTGTAGGTTATTTGTAGCGGTGTCGATGTTGTTGTGGGTGGATGTTAGAGTGATATCATCTGCATATGATGATAAGGTAAGCTTGTTATCTATGGGTGTTGGAATGTCATGCATGTATAAGTTGAAGAGTGTTGGTGAGAGAACAGAGCCTTGAGGGACCCCGTTCGGAAAAAGCTTGTTTTTGGATGACTTGCCATTAAATGTGACATGTGAGTATCTTCCTGAGAGATAGTTGCTCAGCCACCTTTTGGTGTTATTGTGCATGTTTGTGTTGAGTATTTTGTTTATGAGAGGGAAGCGTGGGATAGCATCAAATGCTTTACTAATGTCTATTGTTGCTAATAGTGTACGTTGAGCTGGTCTTCTGGAGTTGATGCCATCCATGATGTGCTGCGTGAGGTTAGTGAGTAATGTCGTGGTTGAGTGGTGAGGTCTGAATCCATGTTGAGTAGGCGATAGTGGTATGTGTGGGTTGGTGATTTGTAAGATTAGTCTTTCTGTTACTTTGGAAGGTGTGCATAGTAAAGTAATGGGTCTATAGGAAGCTGGTTCTGTTGGATTTTTGTTTGGTTTGAGTAGTGTAATAATTTTACCTTGTTTCCATATGTCAGGAATAATACAGTGTTGGAGGACCGTCTTCCGCGTTCTGATGATGTAGCGACCCCTGGTTCAGATTTCACGTAAAGTTGTAGGTCTCTTCCGTATTATGACCTTTGTTGTTACGAAACAATACCCAAGAAAACAAAAAATCATTTCTCGAGCGTTGCGGCAGTCCTTAGTCGAAACGTTTTGGCTTGGAAATGACCCATTTTGCAAGTTTCATATATAATTTATGTTATTGTGGCGACAAATTAAAAAATAAACTTTTTTAAGTCTTTTTTTACTTAATTTCAACTCCCATTTCATTATCTGAATAAATGTTCAAATAAACTCTATTTAATTCACTCAAACCGAGTGTTTTGCGTATTCAGTGTGTAAGTAAAATTAATATTTAAATAGGAGTTATAATTCGTCTTTTTCGGTGGAGTTCATGCATACATAATTAGCGTACAGTGCATATTGGAAAGTTTCAAGTTTATTGAGAGAGAGAGAGAGAGATGCTCTCTAGGTTAGCCCAATAAAGAAGAAGAGAAAAAAGAAAGAAGTGTGAAAAGGAATACTGTAAGCTTGTACCATGCTTACACTTACGGACGCGTAAAGCTTTCGTAGAGGAATAGTCGTAATAGTAAAGTATAGAATAGACAAGGCTCTCTCCCTCCTCCGCCAGCCACTACTGAGAGAAAATAGTTGCGAAAGAAGATTCATAGGACAGTAAGAAAATGTATAATGAAAAGAATCGTTGCAGAATTCATTCACACGATGCGTACACTTGTCTCGTGTAACCAATTACAATTACGCATTAGAAGATGGTAGGAAATAAAGGATAGCATGAACACTAAACAACTTAATTCACTCTGCCATACATTTTTTTTTTTTTTTTTTTTTTTTTTCCCCCCACGTACAAGACTTCATCATTTCATCGTTGCATCTCTTGAGTGCCGAAGTCATTGTACCGAAAGACTTGCTTTTAAAATTTTACTATTTTCATTGTCATCTTTCGCACTGGAGTTACTTAGATGAAGGGGCACTGATCCAGAGGGGCCTTCAGCTGGTCAACACGCATCAATTTAAGAATTCCCACGAAAGTGTACATCAAGAAAATTATTACTGTGTCCCCCTTTTTGAAGAAAGATTTATCATATCTTAATTTATATTGCGTTCTTCTCGGAATTGCTTAGATAAGGGAACATTGTTCCAGAGGTATATACCTCCAGCTGGCCAGCACCTCCGAGTTTAAGAATTCCCCCAACAGAGTATATGTGCATTTTTTTTTTTACTAAATTCTATTACACACTATTTGAAATTAAAATTTTGCTGTAGCTAAGTAACTTCCCTGAAGAAGATGAAAATGTTTATTCGGAAGTTTTGAGTCCCGTGAGTTCTCATCAAACTTCCTATCATCTCAGAACCCCTCAATTGCTCTGAAACCAGACCAGACCAACGCTTCCCACTACGTACATTTATTGCAAAATGAAACATCACTACTACTATATAAAGCTAAAAAGTACTCTAGCTAGCTAAGTTAAATATACCACAATTTTTCTAAGTAGTAGTACGAGCACTAACAATTTTGTACTGTGTACCCAAGTAGCATTCCTGAAATTGAAGTGTCTATTCAGAGTTACAGGCTAACAAAAATCCTAATATCCACTCTAGGCTAGCACAAAAAAGCAGGGAAAAACAGAAATAAAGCAAATAAAAATTTTAAAAAGGCTAGTATGAACCATTATATTACTTAATCTAATCTATAGCATGCATTTTTTTAAGCATCTGTTTATTTATTATTTACAAGAAGTCATCATTTCTCCAATGAGTGCCACGGCACCGCGCTGAGAGACTTGAAAATCAACCGTTTACATTACCATATTTCTCACTGGAATTGCACTGATCCAGAGGCACCTCCAGCCGGTCACCACACCCGAATTTAAGAATTCCCACGAAAGCGTAAATCAAATGTGTGATTTCTCCCACATTTTAAGACGATTTATTATATCGTAAGTTATATTACGTCCTTCACATAGAAATTACTTAGATAAGGAAACACTGATCCAGAGGCACACCCAGTTGGCCAGCATATCCCAATTTAAGAATTACCCCGACAGATATATATACACACACGAGTATGTATTTTTGCGAAATTTTTATGCACACAAAATTGAAGTTCTACTCAGTCTAAGTTGCTTTCCTGAAGATGAGTTTGTCTGTGCGGAGATAGTTTTGACTCCCGAGCGAGAGTTCTCATTAGGCTTCCCATTATGGAAGAGCTCTCGGTACTCTGAAACCAGACCCGGCCAGCGCCTCCTACTATGTATTGCGAAGGGGAACTTCGATACTTCTGTATAAGGCTATAAAACTTTCTCTAGCTAGCTTAGATATACCGCGATTTACCTAAAGAGTACTAATGATCCAACACTGAACAGTGACGAGTGAACACCCAAGTAGCGTCTCTGAAATTGAAAATGTCTGTGCGGAGGTTTTCACTCCCTAGAGATCCCATCAAGCTTCCCTTCTTTACCAATGACGTATCATCTGAAAACTCCCAGTGCTCTGAAACCAGACCCGACCAGCGCCTCCTACTATATTTATTGGCAAAGGGAACATTACTACTTCTAAAAAGATAAGAGGGCCCGAGGGCACAAGTGTTGATATATATATAGTCTATAATATATATATATATATAATATATATATATATATATATATATATATGGGGGGGAAGTGAGTGTTGGCAAAAGGGGAGTGACTCCTTAGTTAACGCCTTTTAGAATCGTGAAAAATGATTCTGACCGGCAAGTATTTGTGACGCCGAGCATTCTTTTTGTCTTTAACCAACGTTCAACATGGTATTATAATAATGGGTACTGACAGTTTTCTCAAGGTATATTTACAACATAACCACAGTTGTTGACAGCTTCTTGCTTAAATTTGCCTTCATTTTTAAAAATGCGATTATTGTCTTTTAAAATAGTTAGTGTGTTGTGGATACTTGTGTGGCGGTGCAATTTATCGACAACTTTGTTATATTAAGTTTATTTGGGATATAAACTTGTACAGAGTGGCCACAAAATCCCTTTGCAGTGAAATTACAGTATATCTGTATGTAGCCCTTGTTTTTCATGGAAAGGGACTTTGTGGCCACCCTATAGGTGTGGTTAGATTATAATGTAATAATGTTTCAGACCAACAAAGACCCTAGGATCCACTCATGGCTGGTTTACCTAACTGTGTTCGTAATTGTGTATTGTGCATGTCCTCCGTGGTGGCGGAGGGGACCTACAATTTTACGTGGGTTCCGAATCACAAGAACATAAGAACATAAGAAATTTTTATAGTGGGCACACTAGGGGCCACTTCGGCCCATCGAGGTGGCTCCACTATGTAAAAACTGCCTGTACATTGGCAACGACCAATTTTTACAAAACTAAATAATTATCAATTTAAAACTAAAGATAGAATCTCTGGATCCAGAGGATCAAGTCATGATAGACTACTATCCACAAATATGTTACACACTATATCTATTTATAACCGACATGCAAATATATCAGATCCAAAGAATCCAGTCAATTTCATTACGGTATCCATGTCAGTTCATCCAAGTTCATCCACGTCAGTTCATCCAAGGTTTTGACAACCCCAAAATACCATGACATAGATCTGTTAATTTTTACCTCATATTGTGTTCTAAAGAATTAAAATACAAGGTGCAAAATGACAATGAAATATAAGTTTGTTTATCCTACTTTTAGGGTTTTGTATTTTAAAGCATTTCGCATTTAGTATATTTAGTGTATGGTCTAGCGTAGGTTAGGTTATGATCTAGCGTAGGTTAAGTTAGGATACAAGTTTTAATATAAATGTCTAAAGTTTTATTTAGGTAGTTTTGAATAAGATAATTGTGTGATTAGCCCAGCGCGTGTAATCTACATGCTTTTATTATTTGGAAAAGCTTGACATTTATACATATATAGGTATACCAGCCCGCTACCGACTTAGGCCTTCAGTACCACATTATTATTATTAATTAATCCATCTTTCCTCCTGTTTATGACCTCCCATCTTTCAAACGCAGTGTCTCTAGGCATCTTGGAAACCCCGAACCTTGATTTTGGCTCTTCTTCTTCTATGGGGCGCTTTCGCTGGCATTCGTCCTTGGCCCCTCCTCCCTGCATAAAAGAAATTAATAGTAGTGTCGATAAAATTAGTTCAGATCAGTAATTTTAAGCTATAAACTTATCCAATATATTAATTTCGCTGAAAATATGGATAGGAATGTCCAGAGATACAGTAATTAATTAGAGCAATGGTTTTTAACCCCTGGGTCATGACCCAAAATTGGGTCGCCAAGCAATTTTGATTGGATCATTAAATTATCTATTATTTATGTATGTTATCCTTGATCATTTTACCATTAATTATGTATTCTACTTATTATGAGTGGACTATTTGAGGTGTCCGTGGTCCTAAAGCGAGAATGTGCGAAGTGAGAACCCCCAAATTTGGTGAAGAATTTCCTCATTTACGAATGAATGAAAGTGAATGGAACTGCGTCGATTTGAGAATTGCACCCCACACCCCCCCTTTTTGAGATTCCCACTCTTTAGAATCGTCATTCTCACGCGAAGAATGAAATGGTACTGATTAAGTGGTTACCACTTAGACACTTCCGTAAAATGTAGAAAAACCGGTCGGTCAATAAATTTACAAAATACTATTACATCCATCAAAAGCTTCACACTTAAAACCATTGGTCAAAATTGGTGAAGCTGCATTTAAAATTTAAGTGTCTCGTGGGCTAAAAAAAAAAGAAAATGTTTCTCTCTCATTGGCTGAGGTTTCTATTAAAAAAAACTTTAATATAAGTTTCTTTTTCATGTTATAATAAATGCGAGCTCGCGGAGTGACTAGGGAATCACTGCCAGGCGTAGGGTGTCATTACACTGTATACTCGGGTGACTCGTACGTTGTCTGGTCGGTAAACAATGCAATTTCTTGTATCCAAATGAGGAGCTCTACTGATTACAATATATATATATATATATATATATAATTCATGTGTATTAGGCTTAAATCTTTAATTATCAAACTTAATTAATTCCAAAATTCTAAAACGAATTCTTGCCCCGTGTAACGAGCATTTATTATCTTTGATATCGCGCAGTAATCTTCCAGGTGCTGCGGAGGTGTGAACTGGAATCCTGGAAAATTAAAAATTCTGGAAAGCAACGAAGCAGGGCGTCGTCATTCCATTTCGATAAGAAGCTCTCGTTTGTGTGGTCGAATGAGCAAAGCCCGATTACGGCACCTGCTTCGTCTTCCACGAAGGAAGAATCGTCTTTTTGGTGGATTGCAAAAAAATGGTTCCAAATAACCACCAAAGAGTTTGAAATGAGATTCTATTCTTTTTTTTTTTTCAAAAGTCCAAATGGAATTTCGTCCTTGATTTCCGATTTTTGGGTCTCAGATGAGATAAGCGGTCCGGCGCGAAATCAGCCAAAGTGATACATGGGGGATAAGGTGGTCGATTAGTGCGCTTTATAATGTTAATTAAGCGTTTATACGTGTTTTGAATGTTTATAAATGTTTACAGCGTTTATGTATGTCACCCTTGAATATGTGTGTGTGTGTGTGTGTGTGTGTGTAGTTCTCAGTTTTAACTAATTTGAATTATTTTTTCATTTAATGCCCTTGGTTAAAAAGCGAAAAGCGTTTATTAAGCCGAATGGAGTACATTTTGGTTAAATTAATTCCAATTAACATGTAGTTATCTTAGGAAATTGAGGTTAATGTATTGTAAGGTAGGCTATAAACTAAAAAAAAACTATGCAAGATGCTTTACAAGAAAGAAAACCGAGGATATTTAATCTTTTTGAAGCAATTCACCAATTTTCTTATTTGTTGATAACCAATTTTACATGGCTTCATTTAGGCTAGGTACGGTTCCTTCTTTGGAATTATCGTATTGGCAGAAACTAGTCTTTTCTGAAGACTTAACATTTATATTGTATACACAGAGTATACTGCTATAGGTCGATGACGCGAGCCAAAAATTAGGCATTATTTTTGTTTGTTTGTAGCCTAATTTCCTTGTTTTATTTGAAATTTTTTTTTTACAAATTAGTTTGAGAGAGATTCTTAAATATTTTAAAAATGAATTCGCACTAACATTGCATCCTAATTGTACTTTTAAGTACCCAAGTACGTTCTAAAGCTTCTTATAGAATCTGGGATGAGAAGTTGGTTGGTATGAAGATAGATTCTATAGGCGCGATATAAATATATTTAGAAGTCGTATAAGGCGTTATTATTACTAACAACAAATATGAAATATATTTCTGTCTGTCTGTCTGTCTGTCTGTCTGTCTGTGTCTGTCTGTCGTACGAAAGGCGTCGACCCGGTACCATCTCGCCCATATCCACTATTTACATATTAAATGATTCTTTTTAGTAGTACACTATGCAACTACACTACTTTACGCATACAAGTGTAGTACTTGTTTGTGTATCTTATATGTACTGTCTATTTTAAAGATCTGTGTATATAATTATGGAATGGATAAAGCTTCTATTTTTTATTTTTTTTTTTAAAGTTTTTAGTTAAAGGCTTTTATACAGAGGTTACGAGTTTTGGTCCACCAAATGTGCATGTTTTTGGGATATAATAATTAATAGTGAAGATTTATCGCTCTAAGCAAGACATTTATGATTTAAATTACAATAATTATATAATTATGACGTCACAAGTAATAAATTATGAAATTTTGAAGTGACCGTTCTGATGCTCTGCTGACCTTTATCTTTTTTCTTTTTTCTTTTCTGAACTGATTTGTGCTTTAATAATTTCGTCCAAAATTTTTGTCATTTGGAGGGGGGGGGGGCCTAATTTGTGTGTGTGTGTGTGTGTGTGTGTGTGTGTGTGTGTGTGTGTGTTTTTGAAATAATGTCAGTCGTCTATTTAGTTCTTTTAATTAAAGAAAATATGGAAAATATGATGTAACTGTGAGTAATTCACTCGCGTTATTCTAAGCTTCCTTTTTGTACCAGATATACAGGGTGTCCCATAAATCCGGTCTTATGGGGGGCGGATTTTTTTAAAATTAAGACTAAATTTACGAAAGTAATACATTAGAACTAAAACAAAAGGCCTCCGGAGGCCTTTTCCTCACGAGTGTAACTTACTCGCATATTAACCATTGCGTGTTATTCTACCTGCAACAAAAAAAAAAAAAGTCACGAAGAGGAGTGTGGGTCACCCTGTATATACGCTTCATCTCGCGTATTCGTTATAAAAAGAAGCAAGTTGAAAATTTCTTCTTGCCGAATTGATTTTACCACTTAATGTATGCATGACAGGTTTATATCCTGTACCCGTAAATTAACTGGAGGCGTTATTTTTGTATTTTCCTGAACTGTACAGACTGTATATGTATGTATACCATATTCAGATACCCTGAAGACTTTTAAGAGATTATAAAGCCACCCAAATAGCCGTCATACGGTACGCTTAATAAGCGAAGATCCTTTAGTACCAAGGAAACAATAGATATTGGCGTGAATCATTAAATCCTTCGAGTTAACGTCAATATAATAATATTAATTAAGACTTAATGAGTGTCTCTTCTGATCCTTTTTCATTGAATCTCATTTTTCAAGATGACGAGACTTCTCTTTACGTACTAATTATTGTCTGAAGGCCGTAATGAAAAAACTGGAAGAAAATGTAAGAAAATTGGACGAGTTTTGAAAAATGAAAACTGTCTCGTTGTTTTTTGGTCGCCATCTTTCTTTCCTTGTTAAGATTTTCATCTTTTAACTGTATGGTTGGTGGTACTTGTTAAATTTTGTGACCAGCTATTTGTTCATTGGTTTTACTTTAATGATATGTCCAATGCACTTAATATAAATGCTAAATAAGTATTTCAAGTACTTGAAACGGTGCTTGAATGTTTCAAATATATATAAAAGGCGTAGAAATTAAATATTTCATTTGTATAAACTAATAATGCTCTATTCTTTGCGCCTAGGCGCATGCGCATTGGGGTTAAAAATGTGACGCAGTTTATTAGTGTTTGTATTTATAGGCTATCTCGAAAAGAGGAAGAATAATTATTATATTTGTGCATTTATTTATTTTTACTAACTTTTAAGTATTTTTCATACATTATTAATGTTATTTATTTAGATAGGCCTTAGCTAGTAAAGTTTTTTGTTTTTTTTTTTTTTAGGATTAAGAACCAGCCCGTGACAATAACCGGGCCGGGGCGTGACATTGAACCTAGTTTTAGATATACAGTAAGCCTACCCTAGTTCAATTTATAAGTTAGACAGCCCTATACATAAGAAATGACGGAGCTATTGAAGAATAGGGACCCCAGCCTTCTTTAGTTAGGCTTATAAGGCTAACTAACGAAAATATCACGACCTAACAACCAATCGTTAGGTTAACTGTACGCCCTTGACGATTGGTGAGGTTAGGTCATGATATTTTCGTTAGTTAGCCTTATAAAGCTCACTAAAGAAGGCTGGGGTCCCTATTCTTCAATAGCTCCGAAAAGACACTAATAAGTTAGAAAGGTTCGGGCTAGAGCAACTGAAATGAATCCAGAGCTAAGAAATAAGATATTTGAGGAAAAATTAACTAGACCAGATATGTATTCGCTTGAATAGAAGAAATTCATATTAAAACTGACTAAAATTTTCATACTGTAAATCACATTACGTTTTGATAGGAATCTAGAGTCAGTTACGAGAAGAAATGGATATAAATTGAAAGTCAAAATGTCTTTACGGGTAATTGCTGTGAAGCAATTCTTTCCATATTAAATTTAAACTTCTTACATTTTCATTGTTAGGCATTTTCATTGTTAGGCATTTTCATTGTTAGACATTTTCATTAAATAGTTCGTTGTTAGACATTTTGCATTAGTCTTTTCAGTTAAAAAATTGTGACATCTTAAACATTTCAGTAATTGACTTGCTGAAATGTCTAACGCATTAGACATTTCAAAATTCACAAAATTGAGACAATGAAACGTCTAACAAAACGTTTGCTGCTTCTACAGGGTGATTTACTCGCTGGTTAGCTCCAGAGTATCGTATTAGCGATACTCTGAGGCTACCAATGAGTGAATCACCCTATACTTAGTGTAATTAAAGTCATATAATAAGTAAGCCATCTTTTAAAGAGATTTTTGAGGATGGTTTTTCTCAGTATTAGAGTAACTGATTCACCCCCCCTCTCCCCCGGGGCTCCCCATCTAAAAAGGGGGGTTTTATATAGTAGAAAATGTCGGTATGCATAATAATTTTTCCGCTGATTAAAAATGGTCAAGTGGCGCATGACTGAAAAACAGTGAAAATGCCCTGTTTGTGTCAGACCATTAACGACGTGTAAGGGGAACTTCGACCACAACAAACAAAAGATAAACGAAAAGCGAAATAGAGATTACATTACACCAGTAATGATTTACATTGGATAGAATACCTCAAATAAGCCAAATCATTCGCCATCATAAATGTGTGTATAGTAATGTTTACGTAACATTGTAATATCTTAAAATGTAAATTTGCTTAAGAAAGACATTAGGGATTATGGGTAAGATGCTTGTTGTTAAAAAAAAAAAAAAAAAACAATAACTTTAATGAAGTTATTAGAGAAAAGCAAATTATACACCATTTATAATTATTTATAATTATTTTATGCAAATTAAATTTATCTTGAAAGCTTTTATGGTTTGAAAATAGAGGGAGATTGCGGAGCGTCAGATGGAAAATTGTAATGCACAGACAGAAGTAGTAATTTCTTATTTATCGTTCTGTTTATACAGGGTGTGTCTAAAGTAACGCAAGTGAAGGGACAAATCCGATTTGAACTGGTTTAATAAACTAGTTTCAACTCGTTTTTTTTTAAACTCTTAAAATCATGTTGTACAGTTGTTATAAAGTACATTTTGTACATTACAGTTGTTATAAAGTATATACATGTACATTACAGTTGTTATAAAGTAAATGTAATAAATATTACTCGTCCATGTTCACTGGCGTTAATATAATTCAAATCGGATTTGTCTCTTCACTCGTGTTACTTTATACACCACCCTGTACATGTGTGAACGAGGAACTTAGAACAGCAGATAACTTTGAGTATAATTTTGAGTACAAATCGCGCGATATTATAGTTCCTCTTTATAAATCATTAGTTAGACCCCATTTGGAGTACGCGGTCCAATTTTGGAAATCCGCATATGCGCAAAGATATAGACAAAATCGAAAGAGTTCAAAGACGAGCCACTAAGATGATTCCGTCGCTTAGGTCAAAGTCGTACGAGGATAGGCTTAAGGAGTTAAAATTGACTACACTCGAGACTCGGAGGCTAAGGGGTGATCTAATCCAGGTGTTCAAAATTATGAATGGGTTCGATAACGTAGATAGAGATAGCTCTTTCGAAATATCTCAATATAATAGGACTAGAAATAACGGGTGTAAGTTGACAAGTAGAAGGTTCGAGACAACAGTTGCCAAAAACGTTTTTACGCATAGAATAGTAAATAGCTGGAATAGTTTGCCGGTAGAAGTAATTAGTAGCACGTCTATAAACATGTTTAAAAATCGAATAGACGCATATGTTGATAGATTGGGTATAGTTTAAGGTAGTAAAATTAAGGCTCTGTGGTGATAGATCCCACAGCTCAACACAAGTGTTGTGGGATATAGGGAGGCAGCATCTTGGGTTAGGGAATACTCTCTGTCTTTACACACCCCATTTAAAGGGATTCCTCTGCCGAGCGGTGCCCCCCATAGTACTGTGGGGTATTGAAAAACTCATGATCTTCACTTGCCCCACAAACACCTTTAAATGGGAGACCCAAAATGGGTGCACACACATTTCTACATTACTGTATAGTCTTTACAGCCACACCTACACTTTTCCTCCTAAGTATATATATTGTAATGTATATGGTTGTAAATTGTGACTTGGTCCGCAATTGATATGGACCGTGACTTATTTTTGGTTGGCAAGGTACTAGTATTGATGGATACCGTAATGAAATTGACTGGATTCTTTGGACCTGATATATTTGCATGTCAGTTATAAATAGATATAGAGTGTAACATATTTGTGGATAGTAGTCTATTATGACTTGATCCTCTGGATCCAGAGATTCTATCTTTAGTTTTAAATTGATAATTAATTAGTTTTAAATTGATAATATAATTATTTAGTTTTGTAAAAATTAGTCGTTGCCAATGTACAGGCAGTTTTTACACAGTGGAGCCACCTCGATGGGTCGAAGTGGCCCCTAGTGTGCCCACTATAAAAATTTCTTATGTTTTTGTGGTTCGAACCCACGTAAAATTGTAGGTCCCCTCCGCCACCACGGAGGACATGCACAATACACAATTACGAACACAGTTAGGTAGACCAGCCATGAGTGGATCCTAGGATCTTTGTTGGTCTGAAACATTATAACATAACTTTTATTAGCAAGCAAATTGTATGGTTTTTTTTTTCGGCCGAATGAGGTTACCTGACAAATTATTTCGGATATTGTAAATCGGTCGTTCTTAACCTTTTTAGGCTGCGACCCAAATTCTGGTCGCGGGGCTAGCTCGGCGACCCATGCCTTCAAACAGTTCATTCGTAATAGATAATAAAATAAATAATTAATGATAAATTGATTAGGGATAACTTAAATAAATGATAAATGACAATTTAATGACCCAATCAAAATGGTTTGGCGACCCAATCAAAATGGTTTGGCGACCCAATTAAATTGGGTCGCAACCCACCTCAATGTTCTACACTTAAATTAAAAGGATGGATAAGTTGTAAAAGTACAAATATGATGGGTTAAAGACGCTGCGTAAGATAGCTTAAAACTCCCGCACAAATAATTGGACATAACTTTTATTTAATATATAAACCCGAACTGAGCTTGCGCATTCTATTTCTAGGTACAGGGTGTTAAAAAAGAAACTCAACCCATAGGAAAATGCATATATCATTGTAACCTAACCCATTTTCTTTATTTCGGATTGCGTTTATTTATGAACACCCTGTAACCTGTATATAATATAAAGTCTATATGTACAATATTATATAACCTTGACTTTGTATAAACATTAATGTTTAACATTTTGACCTTACATACCATTTTCTATGGCTGTGCAAGGAAAAGAATTTATTATCTATAGTATGGTTTGAGAGAGCTCATGAATTTATCTCCCATGATAAGTTACAACAGTAATGATGATGATGATAATGTGCGGGATGAGTCGTCACGATTTGCTTAATTAACCTTGGTTAACCTTGGTTTTGCTTCCGCCCGAATTGTTCATTCTGACGAAGGTCAAGCTTGTCACTTCACCTTAGACTTAGTTTAATGTGGAATTCGAACCACGCAACACCAGCATCCCAGCATCTTTATCACTAGGCTACCCAGGGTACCCATTTATCTACCAACCAATTTTTGTGTGTGGAAGGATGAACAGCTGGGTTTTGCTGCGTGTCGCCTGCCGTCACCAGGTCTCGATTCCTGGGCCGATGGATTCATTGTCAGCGACGCTAACCACCACACCACTGAGGCGAATTTTACTTTTATTAAAAGGAATTTTTATTTTGTCTTTTTTCATAGATCTGTCGTATATTTAGAACTAGGATTTCCTTTATTCTATATATTTTATTCCTTTTATTATGCAAAGGTGAAGTATATGTCAGTTGGGTAGGAACACACACACACACACACACACACAGTTTGGTGTTTCTTCTTTTCCCTTTTCCCCCTTTTTTGAGGTAACTCAGTATGTTGCTTCGTTGCCCCTACAGCCGAAGTGTATACCGCTTACTACTTACGGGTTCTTCACCGATTTCGATCTGACTGCAGGCATCGGACAACACTTTATGCGCTCGTCTTAAATTTCTGAAGTTGCATTTGGCAATACTGGAGAGAGTCGTTAGGCTGTTGAAAGGTTGCCAGATATCTACTGCAGAAATCAAGACAATTTATAAAGTGTTAAAGATTAAACGACCAATATCTTAATTTATAAATACGTAGGCCTATAAAATAATGAAATTTAAACTTTAACAAAAATAAGAGCTAAGTTGTAGTCACGTTGCAATAAACAACACCGCTTCCCGTTTGATCAGCGAGGTTAAGCGACGTTGGTTGGGTCTGTTCAGTGGTTTCATAAGTGACTCCTCCGCGTTCATAACTTTATGAACGAAGGTCTTTATTTTTTTAATTTATTTTTTAATTTAATTTTTAATTTAGGATATTAAATTAATTAAAAATTAAAGATGGCAACAATTATATTTAAAAAAAAAAGTTTAAAATCTCGCAGTTTTAAAATAATTTTTAAGTGTCTTTTTTAAAATAATTTTTAAAACTAATTTTTTAATTTTTTTTTTTTTATAAAATGTCTTTAAAGGTTAGTGAAATTTTAATTTTAGTTCATTTAATTTATTAATATATATTAAGTTTAATTATTTTAATAAAGATATCATTTAATTTTTTGCTATAATATATATATATATATATGAAAATTTATTGGCGGGCTATAGTCCATATGACAAATTATTAATACAATGACATTTCACATACTAAGGATAGAAATATATACAATTGATTAGAAATAATACTGTAATGTCGAAGTTAAGTGGAGCTACAGACAGACGTTTTCGTACCAAGAATTCCATAGCTTAGCCTTAGAGGATAAATGGCAGGACTCATGGATAGCTTGGATGATCGGGTTGGTTGATTTTTTAATTCTTTGCATCAGACTGTATTGAGCACGTCTTGTTACCTCCGGGAAGCTCGGGACATTGCGGGTAGCAAACATTTGCGAAGCTGAACATCTCGGGGGGGGGGGGGCTAATTTATGTAAGAGTCTAAAAGACCTGTTGTACGGCAAATTTAGGGTTCTGCCAGAACCTTTTTTTTTATAATTCACCCAGAGTTACTGTCCGTATATATTACTGCAGAAAGCACGAAAGAGAGTGTCTTTAGCTTCACTTATACAGAACCAGAAGTTCCTTATGGTCATATTCGCTTTAGCACAAAGGCTTCAAGATTTTCTTCTTATATCCGAGTCATTACTTAAGGAGCTGGTAATAGTTTGACCCAAATACTTAAACTCTTGTACTTCCTCAATTACTTCACCATTCATTTTAAACCTAATATCAGCTGGCTGATTACAGCTTTTAGGATGAAATTGCATAACCTTAGTTTTTGTAACATCAACAGTCAAACATCGTGAATAATATTGAATTATTATACATAATATTGAAATATCATAAATAATATTGAATTATTATACATAATATTGAAATATCGTAAATAATATGAATTATTATACATAATATTGAAATATCGTAAATAATATTGAATTATTATACATAATATTGAAATATCGTAAATAATATTGAAATTATCATAGCATATTAAATATTGTAGTATACATTGCTTTACTAATTATATTATGATATATGTCAATATTTTTCTGAACTTTTAATCTTCTTCAAAATTTTAGCTCCATCTTCTGACTTGAAGTATAACTGAAATTCTCAAGTTGTATGGTCAAGCAATCGCAGAATTCACATTAATTCAAAGCTTACAATATAACTACAGCCGAAAACTGCCAACTCGTGGCCAAACACAACATTTTATAAGCGTTATGTAATTTCTAGGATGTTCTAGGACATTCAACATTACTCAACAGAATTCTACAGGATCCTACATAATTCTAGAAAATTCTAAATCAGTTCATCCGAAAAAATTTGTTTAAAAAATATTTTTTGAGGGACATTTTGAATACAAAGCGGGACGTGGGATTTGCGGGACGTCTGGCAACCCTACCCGACACCCCATCGATTGTCGGAGGGAGGACACGTTTGACACCCGTTTAATTCTTAACAAATTTCCAAAATTTGTCGTTATCGTTATTTATGCGAGCTTCACAGACTCTTCTTCCTGTTTACATACCCTTATGGCCGCCTTATACTGACCCCTACTTCTACACATATTCATGTATACTGGTCCTAATCTGGGTCTACCATGAAAGCACCACAAATCGTAGGCGTCTTTCGATTCCCTCTTCAGGGGGGCAATAAAATCATTCCATCCAGGAATAATCTTAGTACGATAGTTGTAAGATTTAATGAGGGGGCTTCCTGCTTCTCTTGACAGGGATACTATCTTACTATAATACCTATCTATGAGTTTACATGAGAATCATTTGAGCAAGGATTATTACGGGCAAGGTGCAAAATTTCTAAATTATTAAAGAGGTGACTTGTTCTGTCTTTGTATTCTATTCTCTGTTGCATATTAACATTAGACCAATCGACGCGATTATTCTTACCCATTGTATATATATATTAATATATATATTATATATATATATATATATATATATATATATATAATGTTATTGCGCCTCGGTGGTGTAGTGGTTAGCGTCGCTGACTACGGATCCATCGGCCCGGGATCGAGACCCGGTGACAGCAGCCGGCACGCAGCAAAACCCAGCTGTTCATCCTTCCACACAAAGAAGTGGTAGGTAGATAAATGGGTACCCTGGGTGGCCTAGTGGTTAAGACGCTGTGCCTGCTGGTTGGGGCATGGTTCGGATTCCACGTTAAACTGTAGGTCTAAGATGGAGTGAAAAGCTTGACCTTCGTCAGAATGAACAATTCGGGCGGAAGCCAACCAAAGGTTACCAAAGGTATACACACACACACACACACATACACACACAGTACACCCTCTTTATTTCATGATACCCAAAATTATGCCAATTTTTTATATAGTACGGTCCTAAACACTATTTCACTGTAATATATAGAAATTCTACAGGGTGTCCCGTAAGTCTGGACCCATAGGGATTTATAATAAATTTTTTATTATGTTGCAGGTAAACCATGTCACTGACTAGAGAGGAGAGAGTTCAAGTTATTTTGCTGGTCGGGACCCGCAGTCACCGGGAAGTGGCCGAAGAATTCAACAATATGCATCCAGACCGCGCACCAATCACATACAGATGTGTTGGCAAGTTGATAGCCAAATTTAAGGAATCTGGATCCGTAGCTGACAAGCCTCGCAGAGGACCTTCAATGACTGTTACGGAAGACGAAACCAGTACCAATGTGTTGGCTAGCTTCGCTGTCAGTCCCAAGAAGTCACTTCGACGCATGTCCAGCGAAACTGGGACTATTTTGTAATTTTATTAATTTTTCCCTATGGGTCCAGACTTACGGGACACCCTGTATATATTGTAATGTATAGAACAGTATTTTGTGGTAATTCTCGGTTCCAATCTCGCGAAATGACGCCCTCTAATTAATATATATACAGTATATGTGCCATATTCATGGACATTTATGGACAAAAGTAAACTTTGAATTTACTGGATTCTTTTGAGGATAAATTTAATTAATAAACTAATTAAATATTAATTAAGGCAAAGTATTTGATGCTGGAATGAAAACTAGCTCTTTGCTACCATGTGAAATGCACTCTTAAGAATTTAATATTTAAAATGAAAATATTTTTGCTCTAAAATGTGTGTATATATATATATATATATATATATATATATATTATATATATATATATATATATATATATATATATTATTTATTTATTTATTTATTTATTTATTTATATATTTATTTCTCGTAAGCAAGAAGAACCCCTCTCAGCCCCCTCCTCCATCGATTTTTTTTTTTTTTTAATCCAACCCAGCTCTAAATGAAGGGTATGTCCTAACCAATGGTTGCGATGTGACCATGTTGTAATCCCACTTCTAGTATGTTCAACGAAATTAAACGACATTGGTTTTCACTCGTTCGATTGTTGACCATCGGATGATGTACCGATCTACAGTTTAGGTTTCGCGTTAAGTAGTAGGTTTCTTCTGTTACATGACCTCATGTTTGTACCGAGGGGAAGATTAAGTAGTTAACCAGTCCACCAAACTTTGGTGAATATCGATTTGGAAAAAATGTGTGAAACGAATGAAGTAATTTGACACTAATCTAATGTGCTAATCTCTCTTATTTCTCTGTTCCATTGTATATATGTATTTTCGTCATCTCGCCTTCTCTCTTCATTCCCTGACGAGGTGTACTGCTGAATACACGAAACGTCTTGGAATAATTTTTTTCTTTTTCCTTGTGGATTGCATCATTCATTTCATGTGTTTAAGTGTGAAATGCATTCCACATATATATATATATATATATATAATATATATATATATATATTATATATATATATATATATATACACAACTGTGTTGTACGTTAAGTGAAGTTAATGAAGTATTGCTTAGGTGATTTCAGAGCTGGGCAGTATTTAAATACATTTGTATTTAAATACGTATTTAAATACATTTGTGTATTTAGAACTGTATTTCTAAATACATTGTTTTTCATGTATTTAAATATAGTATTTAAATACTTTAATGAGTATTTAAATACAATGTATTTAAATACTCAAAATATAAAAATGTAAATACTTTTACTGGTTTAATACACGTTCTGTACTAGCACAGTACGACGCGTCGACAGTGTAGTACAGCATGGTTCATGTTTCAACAGTTTGGGAAAACATCCTCTCATAAAAAGACTGTTCCTCCGCTATAACACGACATTACCATCTTCGGCACCGGTAGAACGAATATTCTCATTCGCGGGAATCACTTTGACTCCCAAAAGAAACTCTCTTTCAGACAAAACTTTTGAAAGATTGGTTTTGATCCGCAGCAACCGTGAAATAAAAGAGAATTCGTAAGGTGCCTTATGTTTATGTTTACGTCTTATGTTTACGTTTATGTCTCATCTACTCATTAATTGTTACTCATTTTGCAATGATATAATGAGTATAATATGTCACTGGTTGAACATCGTAAGTTCTAAGTTCTTTTGTTTTTGTTTTGTTCTAAAAAGGGAAATATATAATCGGAAATCAGATTGTACTATTTCTTTATCCTTTATCAAGCATTTTATATTGTTGTTACTCATGAATTAGTGAATGCATATGTTAAAATTTGTATGTATTTAAAATGTATTTACAAATGTATTTAAATACAATTGATGTATTTTGTATTTAGTATCTAAATACATTCGTAAAATGTATTTAGTATTTAGTATTTAAATACATTTCTCCCATGTATTTAGTATTTAGTATTTAAATACATTCAATGTATTTATTGCCCAGCTCTGGGTGATTTACGAAACGAAATTAATGATTGTGCTTGTCTGACATTTATAGGTATAGAGTTCCTTATATCTGCTCCTTTGTAGGAGAGAACATTTCCTGCAGTTCGCATTGAATAATTTGGTTTGTGTTGGAAAATAATTGGGAAGTCTTGTAGTATTATGATTATGGTTGATCTGATGCGGGTACCGCCCTGTGAATAGGCTGAGCATAGTTCTTAATGTTAGCAACTTTGTACATATTGATACCGATAGTTAATTTGTATAAGTCATTTAGTTTCAGAATATTTAAACCTCTGAACATTGGTGAGGTATGAGATTGCCTGTTATCATTGTTTGAGAGGTCCTTAGCATTTTTTATGGATTACTTTTAGCGGATATCTTATATAATTCTTTGTACTTACTCGTACTGTACAGGGTGTTCCATAAGTCCAGCATCATAGGAAAAATAAAAAAAAGGCAAAACAAAAGCTTTTATTTACAGAACGTGCTCAATATGTCCACCATTGTTTTCAATACACAAATTCAGACGTGATACCCAGTCAGCAAGCACACTGTGAATGATGTCAGGAGTAATGGTGTTACATGCCCAATAATGTACTGCCGCAAATGTTCAACACTCCTAATTTTCTCTGCGTATACCAGCGCTTTCAAGTGGCCCCCGAGATAAAAATCTAGTGGCGTGAGATCCGGGCTTCTAGCTGGCCATTCCACAGGCCCTCGACGTCCTATTCAATGACCAGGGAATTGTTGGTACAGGTATTCCCTTGGGTGCTGTAATGTGCAGGAGCGCCGTCTTGCCGGAACCATGTTGGGAAATTTCCTTCGTTCAAGACACTGGGAAATGCTTCTTCCTTGAGCATACGTAGGTAGGTGCTCCAGTGACATGTTCATCGAAAAAGAGGGGGCCTATGATGCGAGCCTTCCAAATGCCACACCATACCATCACCCGAGATGCACCTCGTTCCTTTGAAGAGGTATACCAGTGAGGGTTGTTTTGAGACCAGTAGCGGGTGTTCTGTCGATTTACCTCACCATTTCCATAAAAAACAGCCTCGTCACTGAACAGAATGGTGGACGGGAAATTGGCATCCCCAGCATATGAATTATGGTTTGTAGAAATAGAAAAATATGAATTTCTCCTATGATGCCGGACTCATGGGACACCCTGTATTGTGATTCCATACTGTAAGTGTGGATGAATGAGTAATACAATATGAGGAGAGCATTTTTGGGAATTGATTTTTGGAGTTTGAATATTATATATAGAGAAATGTATATATTTCCGATTTGATATGTTGTGTGTGGTTTTTGAAATTTAATTTGTCATCTAACTTGATGCCAAGAACTTTAACTTCATTTAATTCTGCAAGAGAAGAGTTTACAATTATTAATGGAGTGTTCGCGATTACAGCTTTTTAGTTACAATCATATATGATGATTTTTGTTTTAGGTTCAGTAAAAACTTGTTTGCGTGTATCCAATTATATACGTTGTAATTGTCTATCCGTTTCACTTATAAGAGAGTTGATATCATGGTGTGTAGAAGCGAGTTGATCGATAAAAATCATTTACACGCATTAAGAAAAGTAAGGGTCCAAGGGTAGATCCTTGTGGAACCCCAATTTCCAATACAGCCTATTCTGATGAAATGATATTTACTTTAACATACTGGTGACGATTATTTCCACTTGTGCCGTACGTGCTTAATTTATCTCGTAAAAGATCATATGAGAACGTATCAAAAGCTTTCGACAGATCGGCGAAACTAAGATGGTGTGTTTATTATAGTTTAGGTTTTCAGATATTTTCTAATAGCACGTTGATAGCGTCTTCTGTGGTGTAACCTCGAAATCCAAATTGTATTTTTGCTGGGATGTCGTATTTGGCTAAGAATTTGATTAGTCTATTGTATGCAAGTTTTCCAAATACTCCACTTAAAATTGGTAAGATAGAGAGAGATTGGCCGGTAATTGGCTGGAGAATCGGAGCTGCCTGATTTTGATAATGGACAAACCCTGGCCATCTTCACGTAATCAGGGAATACACCATGTACTATTGAATTCGTGAATCTTGCGAGTGAAGTTACTATATCATCTGATATTAGTTTATATATTTTTACTGGAACTGAGTTCATAGCTACGCTTTTATTTTTAAGGTTTTCAATGTGGCTGAGGTTTCGTTTGGCAAAATTGGTTCAAAGAAGAATGTATTTGGCGTGGGTTATGGCAGGATATATTGGTTGGTAGCGACTCTCTGATTCTAGAATGGCTGCTACCGTTTTGCGTGTGGCTTCCTATTTTTTTTAAAAGAAATTATTTAATAAATTAGCCAAATTCTTGGGATTACTTTGTAGGAAATTTCGTCCTGTGATAACGAAGATACGGGATTTGTCTCTTCCTTTTTGGCGTTAACTAAAAACTTTGAAGTATCCCACACACCTTTTAGGATTAATGTTTTTGTTCGGTAATTTTAGAACAATGGTTCGTTTTGCTGTTTTTATAAGTGAATTTAGTTTGTTACAATAACTTTTATGTATTTGTTCAGAGTGATTATTTTTACCTGTTAATGGTTCGATACGGTCACTTTTTTATAATTAGTATAGGGTGTGTATAAAGTAACGCAAGTGAAGAGGCAAATTCGATTTGAACGGGTTTAAACTACGTTTAAACTTTTTTTTTTTACTATCGAATATACAGTTGTTATAAAGTACATGTTGTACATTACAGTTGTTATAAAGTACATTTAATAAATATCACTCGTCCATGTTCACTGGCTTTAATATAATTCAAATCGGATTTGTCTCTTCACTCGCATTACTTTATGTACACCCGGTATCTGTGAAAATGCTTTCTCCGTCTCGCCTCTGTTATTGTTTCTATGTTAAAGAAATTTTAACTGAACGAAAGCAAATTGAATAAAACATCAACGCAGCGGTTGTTCAATGTGTCCTCTATTATTATCAATGACCAATTGGGTTACGTCATAGTGTTGTAACACCGCTTCTCGTTGATCAGCGATGTTAAGCGACATTGGGTCTGGGTAGTAGTTGGATGGGACACCGTCCTCCGCGTCAAGGCTATGTAGCGACCCAGGATCCCACGTAAAGCTATAGGTCCCCCTCCGTTATATGAGCTTTTAAGATGTTGCGAAGGAGGTTAACCCGTTTGCTCTCGCTTCTGACCATTTCTGCGCAGCCCCGTATATACACTGGTTTAAGCTTTAACCCTCTAACGCCGACTGGGTCGAATACGTACCGTTTCAAATACACGCATTTAGACTTAACCCTACAAAAACGTTCGGCGTTAAAGGGTTAAAATGAGATATCTCTTTGCGTAACCCGTGTTTTTGGTCTGACTCGTATGTAACTGGGCGCTCGCGCAGTTAACGGGTTAAATAACCCCCATCATTACTCAATGATCAATTGTAGTTAACTATTTCATACAGGAACATTTAATTAGGGGTGTAGTGGCAAATTTTAAGGTGCCGGATCTCTAAGCAAATACCGGCATGTTGGTACATAATTTTAAATTGTGCTATTATTTCCGTGTACCGGTACACCAGTTAATCAGGTTACTCCCCAGAATGAGCGAAAAGTTGAATACACAAATTTTACGTTAGTACATCGAGGCGTAATAATTAACTCATCCAATTTTTGCAATTACAAATCACATTTCAGGGGAAAATTTGGCTCCCTATTTCAATAAAAATATGCCTTTTAACTAAGTAAACCAAATTTTAAATCATAATTAGAAGCCAGTGCTTTCATCTCAATTTGTTTGTTCCCAACTTCCAAGTGTCAACTGAAAAAAAATTTGAATGAATGGAGGTGCAAAGTTTACAGACAAAATATTCAAGAAGTCAATCAATTTCGAGAGTGTATTTTAACAGCATGGAATGAACTCGATCAAGACAGAAGTAGTACAGTGGTTCATCAGCAGTAGTACAGTGGTTCATCAGCAGTAGTACAGTGGTTCATCAGCAGTAGTTCAATAGTTCGTCAGCAGTAGTTCAGTAGTTCGTCAGTAGTAGTACAGTAGTTCGTCAGTAGTAGTACAGTAGTTCGTCAGCAGTAGTTCAGTAGTTCGTCAATGGCGCGCAAAGCTACAATTGGTCATTGATAATAATGGAGGACACCCTGAACACTTGCTTTATTTTATTCAATTTTTGTTCATTGTAAATTTCTTTAATGTTCACCCTAAGTCTCGATTTACCCTCCTCGTCAGCTTGATTTTTTTAACAACTATTGTTCAAATTGAATTTGTAAAAAAAACTACAGGGTGGCCATAACGTCTGGAAACATAGGAGCTTGTTAAAGATTTATTAAGATAATGTACATTCGAGGAAAAGAAATATTGTAATATATCCTATGTTTCCAGACTTTGTGGCCACCCTGTACTCATTCGTTTTAAATAAACCACCTCTCATTTCAAGAACAATATATTTAAAGGGTTTAATTTGATTTGTGCTTAATTTAATTATCCTTGAAATTGTGGTTTCGTGGCCCGGTGAAACAGGTGGTCACTTTTTGGGACACACACACACACACACACACGCCATATATATATATATATATATATATATATATATATATATATGTGTGTGTGTAAGTCTTTTCTTCACGAGTGTAACTCATTTCTATATTAGCCAGTGTGTTATTCTACCTGCAACAAAAAAAAAGAAAAAGGTCCCAAAACAAGACATCAATTTGAACATTTGTTTTAGTTCTAATGTATGATATTACGTTTGCAAATTTAATTTAAAATATATTTTCCTATAAGACCGGACTTATGGAACACCTTATACATATATATAGGGTGAACCAAATGTAGGTGGACAGTAAATGATAACGTTTATTTTGAGAATACATATTTAATTTTTTGTATACTATAATACAAAATAAAATTTAAATAAATTTAGTTATAATATTTAATATAATATAACACAAACACCATAGTTATAATGAACACCATAGTTATAATATAATATAACACAAACCGTATTCAACCTACTGTCCACCTACTTTTGGTTCACCGTGTATATAAATATAATCTTAGGTGACTTTTCGTTGGCTGGAGGGCAAAATTTTAAGATTTTTATTGAATAAAAACCTCGACTCCAAATTTCATGATTATTTGGGGTGACTTGCATTATTTTGCGTATGCTTATTTTATGATGATGGGGATCTGATTGGGGTGCATCGGGGCTTGCCACAGCGAGATAAGTTTATTGCCCTCACTGCGAAAAACGGATTAAATTTTAAACGTACTCGAATTTAACACGTTAATTCTTGTTGAAGTTTATTTAGTTTTACCCCCCAAAAAAAATTGTATTCCCTAAAAAATGTATTTTACCCCCTAAATTTTTCCCCCTAAATTTTTTTTATTTATTTTTTTTAATATAAAATGTAATGGCTCATATTTGACGGTTCTCGATAATAAGAAAGGTAAACAGTGTATTAAAAAAACATATGCATGAGTCGTAAAAGTTTTGTATTACATGTCAGAGCGTTGACACTGAAATGGTGGACGCGGCAAATTGTTTAAATATAAACTTTTTATTATTGTTTTTTTTATTTGGGGGGGGGGGACCGAGTGATTTTTCTTTTTGGTTTTTTTTTAACTGATATTTGTGTAGAAAAATCTCGGTTTTTTTTTTTTTTTTTTTTTTTTTGACAGATAGGTTTATTGTTAAATTTCGCAGAAAGTGAGTCTTTATCCGGTATTTTTTTTATTTTATTAAATAATAATAATGATGACGAAATCGTTATTGCTATTATTAATGATGATAATGATAATTAATGATTTATTAAATGAATCTTTACAAAATAGATTAAGAGGATAAAATCAAAGCGACTTAAATTGTGGCCTATCTGCGTGGTCCATGAAAAGTCAACTCAGGTGGTTCATTTCTACTAGTCGTGAAATGAACCTTTGGGTATGGGTATGTCCCGTTTGAGATTCTCATTATAGAGTTTCGGTTTGTTTCCACACTAGGTCACGAAATATACACGACCTTCCAAACTGTTATACAATATTTGAGAAATGCTTCAAGGTCTACTTGAGAATGGTATGAGAATATTTAGGAATTCCTTCTTCCCTTTTGCTTTCGTGGACTGACTGACCGAGAGAATATTTTCAAGGTAAAATTATTTGATTGTTCGTAACGCTTCAATATCAGCAAGTCCGATTTCTTGAAGGAACAGAGAAGTTAGCTTTTATGGGAAGAGAAAACTGAAATTTGGTGAAGTTCATTATATTTTAGCCCTTTCATGCCTGAAATATGAAATATTTATTCAATTTTTTCTCCCTGTTCAAGCCAAAATAACCTCTAGTATTCAGATCGCAAAGATCAAAATCGATTGTCAAGCTGATGTTGCCATAAGGTAACAATCGGCGTTAAAAGGTTAAAAGTAAAACATGATTAAATTTCTTATAAAACTAACAGAAATATTTTTTAACAAAAACTTCACAAACTCTACAGTAGCTATGTCTGAATTCCTGCATCTTTTGTAGGATACAGGGTGACGTCAGTGTATTAACTTGTCAAAGTATAATAATAGTAAAGAATTTAAAAGAAAAGTCGCTTTAAATCAGCGATGTAGGGCTCGACAACGGTCTCCAGACCTTTATTTCTGGTCTCAGGTCTTGGTCTCGGGTGCTTAGGTCTCGGTCTCAACCATGGTGTTTTCGACTACATCACTACATCGATACTTCGGTACATTCAATCTCTCAGAAAGTGCTTTTCAGTTCTGCGCTTTCTGTCGAATGAATCCGCCTCTTTTCTGTCTTGATTCTCTCTCTCTCTCTCTCTCTCTCTCTCTCTCTCTCTCTCTCTCTCTCTCTCTCTCTCTCTCTCTCATTTCCTCGACCATATTTCATGCGTGACATTTTACTGTGAATGTTGTGGCCTTTCCACTTGTTGTGTTTGGCGTTGTTATTTTCCTTGTTGATGTTTCGTCGTTGTGGTCTTGGTGGCGTTATTAAGGTTCATTATATTTATATAGGCGTCATTTGGGGCGTCATTTGAGGCTCAAGATGAATCGTAAAAGAAATCCTCTGAGGCTTTATTTCGTTCCTTTGCCTTATATTTTTATTAGAATCCCATTTTGTTTTCCTTCTGTCCTTGTACATAGCTCATATGTCACGTTATATATATATATAATGAGAGAGAGAGAGAGAGAGAGAGAGAGAGAGAGAGAGAGAGAGAGAGAGAGAGAGAGAGAGAGAGAGAGAGAGAGAGAGAGAGAGCAATAAAAGTTAATTCGCCTCAAATATAAGAACAAGGCCAAGTATCACGCCTGGATTTCAAATAGATAAAGAGCGTGGCCATAAAATTCAATTTGGCTGAGACGTCTATCTGTGAGGCTACGAAATATATAAGAAAACTGAAACCAATTGGGGACCATTTAGCTCTCGTTACCTGGGATTGCATAGCCCGCAAACACCATTGAAAGCATTCCCCCTTGCATCTTAATTCCGGGACTCGGTAGGGTGGGAGGAGTGGCCCCCGTCTGTGGGGTATGTTAAATGGTGAATACGCCTCTTAAATGTATTGCTGCGCGGCTGAGTTATGGATGCAGCCTTTGAGACGGGAAATATTTACGAGCTAGATAAAAATTGCCTTTTTACTGATATCATTCTTTCTTCACATCAAACACTCCCGGTCCGGAATGTGAATCATTCATTTACCGGAGAAAGAAATCCGGTAAGACAACCATCGATGCATATTAATTAAAAATAAGAATAAATGAAAATCATACCCCGAACGAGTGATGCATTATGGGGTCTACTTTCCACTTCTTCTTTTTCATTTTTCAAGGACTCACTCACTCACTCACTCGCTCGCTTCGCTCGCTCGAAATTTAGCCTCATAAACAAGTATATAATTTTAAGTACTGTCGGTTGACTTTTTTTTCTGCATATTGTTAATTAAAATGTATTCGTTATAGAGAGGTTTCACGCTCTGTTACTCGGAGAGAGGTCGAAACGAAAATTACTTTACTACTTACCAACGAGAATTTGAAGCTTGGCTGAGTTTTAGGGGAACCTTTTAATAGCAGAATTATCTTCTGCATGTCATTAAGATGGGCCGATAAAATGGTTGTTTTGTTATGATTATTATTTATTATTATTATTATTATTATTATTATTTGTTGTTGTTTAATTATTTTCTCTTCTTCACCACCTCCTGTAGTTTATATCCGGGTTGTTCTTGCTTTCTCACCCCAATTCGTTGGGAAATGAATTTTTTTTTTTTTTTTATAATGTACTTGTTTTTGAATTTACTTTAGTTACCTTTTCAAAAGTTAGATATATACCTAAAACCCAGGTTATACCCAGGTTATACCCAAGCATAAGAAATATTTCTTAATTATTCCATAATGATAGTGATTTATTGGTCTACGAAGCTATTGAGTTTAAATTGTAATAAATCTCGGGCTACAAACCCCGCCCCCCTTTTCGTAGCTTTTATCGTGCGTACGATTGAAACTTTACTTGGTTGATTGAATCGCCTTGCTACGTTCGTTGCAGGTAGGGAAAATAATTATGGGGTCGCTCTGCGGGGGGGCGGGCGGCTTAAACCCTTCATTCCACCATTCTGAAGTTGCTGGCTGTTGCATGCATCAGAATTCTTTAGAGAGAGATTTAGTGTGTGGCGGACGGGGTATATCTCCACTCTCACCTCCCCTTTATCTCGGTAGGGGCTCCACAGTAAGGGTGCATAATTTCAATTTACTCCTTTACATCGGGTTACAATGACATATTGCCCACTTCTTTTGTGGGTTTCTTCCCTCGTAACGCATAGAGCGAAAGTTTCATTATAGTGTCGCTAATGAATATTAATGCTTTCATTTATTATATAGTTTTACACCGTAGATAACGGTAGACGATGTAACGGCCTTAAATTCGTTTAAGGGTTATTATTATATTATTATTATTATTATTATTATTATTATTATTATTATTATTATTATTATATACCGTCTGCCCCCAAAAAAGGGTTCACTCTAAAAACATCCATGGACATGGCCGTAACTACCTATGAGGTCACCGAGGTCCGGACCTCGGTAATTATTTCCTAAAAAAAAAAAAAGAGACTGAACCGTTCTCCGTGTATGAAACGCATATTACCGCTTTTCTTTTGAAAAGAGGGAGCGTCGAGCGTTTTGTGTTTTGTGTTTAATGTATAGCTTGGGTTGTGTTTGTAGATGTCATTTTGGTCTGAATTTTGCTCGTCCCGCCGCGCTCGAAAAAAATCTGGACCTCACTAATTTCTAAACCCTAGTTACGGGCCTTGTCCATGGAATGAACATTTTTCAAACAATCAGTATGAAACTTATACACGTAAAAGATACATAAAACACCTACCTGTAAACCAAATTTCAGTTCGAAGCTATCAAAAATAACGATTTATTAAATATTTCTCTAATAATATTACAACTGATGCTCGACAAACTAATCGAGAATCCTTTATTTCCATTTTCACTTTTGTAAATTCTAATATACGATTTTTTGTTTTTGTGGGGTTATAAAATATAGTGAATATGCTATTTTCAGAGGAAGATAAGATTATAATTAAGCATTATAGACTAGAAAAGGGATATGGACGAACGAAACTACTCTCCGAATTCCTCAAAAAGGATGCTTTTGGTAGTTTGGGAAAGGTTCTTGGAGAAAATTGATGAGACTGGGGATATCAAAAGGAGAGGGAAGTGGGCGACCAAAAACTGTTCGCGTACGAGACAGTATTGACGACGTCGAAGAACGTATATTAAAGTCAGGAAAACCAGTCAGGAGCCAATATGACACCAGCTCGCGTATCAAAAGAGTTACAATTATCAGAAACTAGTGTGAGATGTATAATTAAACAAGATCTTCAACTCAAACCTTTTAAAAGAGTGCGCGGGCAAAAGATTACTCAAACTGATGAGCAGAAACGAGTTCAAAGATCAAAACAAATCTTACGGCGAGTAACATGTAATAAACTTTCAAAAGATTTGATTCACTGTGGAGCCACCTCGGAACAGTCAAAATGATAGAGTTTACTCGCACGTCCAATGTAAGAATGAAATACCTGATAGCAGATTTTTTGCAACCCGAAGTCATTTCTCAGCTAGTGTCATGGTGTCAGTTGGCATATCAAAATTAGGAAAAACATCCATTCATTTTATTGAGCCTGGTGTAAAAGTCAATGCCGAGTACTATCGAAATATTCTGCTGCGAAACATGCTTTCCGAAATGCAAAATCTGGCCAACGGTGGTTATTATCTTTTTCAGCAAGACGGAGCAACGTCCCATACAGCAATAGCAACTGTGGAATACTTACAAAATAATGCCCCAGAATTACTTGAACCCCCCCAAATTGGCCACCTAACAGTCCTGACTTGAACCCTGTTCACTATATGGAATCTGGGAAAATTTGGCACAGAGAGTTTACAGGAGCAGGGTGAGAAATGTTGATCACTCGCGTCAGCTTCTTATGGAGAAGTGGGAAGAGATACCACAGGAGCAGATCAATCGAACCATTGATAAATTTCGTCCAAGATTGAAGAAAATTGTTGAAAGAGAAGGGAAACGCATTGAACAATTTTTTTTAATAGGAATTCCAAAAGAGTAAAATGTTAATTTGATTTCTTTTGTAAACTTAGGATTTAAGTTCTGTTTCGAAATTCAAAATCCTTTTTTTTTATTTTAATGTTTTTTTAATGGAGACATTTCCTATATTTTATAAATGTTATGATGTATTTTATAACTAAAATGAAAATAAAAATTTTATTACCAAAGTTTTACCGCCTTTGTGGACTTCCCAGAATTCAAAACTGGAGCGCTGTTCACCAACAAAATTTGTTGAACATAAACAATCCTCATTAAATCATTAATTTTGAATATAATAATCTGAAAATTGGTGTACATATATATTGTTTACATAGTATTGCTCTTTATGAGTTTCATTATGATTGGTTAATAAATGTTGATTTCATGGCTGTTTTTAGAGTGAACCCTTTTGTTTTGGCAGACGGTGTATATATATATATATATATATATATATATATATGTGTGTGTGTATTTTAGTTTCGAAAAAAGGTTCGCCTATAGACGTAAAGTTTCCAAAAAGCATAAAAAATGACTAATTATTTTATTAATGACTGGGTTTTTTGTTTTTGAAATTTTATTAGTATCACCGAAAATTAATATAAATATTTAAAGTACAACAAAATATTGCCAATTAATAATTTCTTATATATATGTATATATATATATATATGTATATGTATATATATATATATATATATATATATATATATTATATATATATATAGATATATATATATATATATATATATATATATGTATATATCTATATATATATATATATATATATATATTATATATATAATATCTATATATATATATATGTATGTATATTATATATATATATATGTATGTATATATATATATATATGTATATGTATGTATATATATATGTATGTATATGTATATATATATGTATATATACATATATATACAGGGTGGGCCGTAAGTTTCCATACATAGGAAAAATAAACATTTTTTTATGGACAACCATTTTTTATTTATATATATGCTCTACATGGTTGCCATTGTTTTGAAAACCATTTCAATACGTGTTCCCCACTGTTGATGAACACGCCATTAGCACAGTTGACGTTATGCTTGTAATGGCGTTGGTGATACGTTCCTTTAGATGATTTATGTCTCGTATCTTTTCCTGATACACCATGGCCTTCAAGGCCCCCAAAGATAGAAATCAAGGGGGGTGAGATCTGGGGATCTGGGAGGCCACTCCACAGGACCACGCCGACCAATCCAAGCATCCGGAAAACTGCTGCTGATCCAAATACCGACGCACGTGAAGACCAATGAGGTGGAGCTCCATCTTGCTGGAAGTAACTGGGAAGTTACCTTCCTCGTTTAGCAGGGATGGGAAAATCTCTTCTTCTGCAACATGTTAAGATACCTTTCGGCATTAAGATTTCCACTGACAAAAATTGGTCCAATAATTCTGTCACCCCATATCCCGGCCACCCCATCACTTTACCGGCACCTTGCATCTTCGTCGGACTCAGCCAGTTAGGGTTAGCATTACATAACGTATGTTTTGCCGATTAACTCTCCATTGACGTAAAATTTGCTTCATCAGTAACAAGATCTTAGTTGAAAAAGTTTGCATCCCTCGTTCACTTTGGTTAATGCCCATTCACAGAATTCATCCGTCTATCCGGGTCGTCTTCACTCAAATGCTGTGCCATATGCAATTTGTATGGATGCCATTTTGTTTGCTTTCAAAATGCGCCTGATACTCGATCTGCTGACACCACTTTCTGCAGACAACCGTCGTGTACTTTTTCTGGGACTCCGTGTAAGCGCTGTAAGTATCGTAGCTGTTGTGTCTTCATCGGTGGCTGTACGTCTTGGACCACTTCGCGGTTGATCTGCAACATTTCCAGTTTTCTGAAACTTGTTAATAAGTTTTGCCACAGTGTCGTGTGTGATGTTCGTTCCATGTTGTCTGTTAAAGTTCATTGCAACCATGCGACTGCTTCCCGACCCAGCCATCAGTATGATTTCAATTCGTTGCTCTTTCGTCAAACGCATATTCTTAGGGTATCTGAAACATAAAAACAAACGTTTAATTTTTCCTATGTATGGAAACTTACGGCCCACCCTGTATATATATATTATATATATATATATATATATATATATATATATATATATATATATATAAATATATATACCTATATAATTTTTTTTAATTTTTTATTTGTAGGCAAACTTTTTTCCCCAAATTGTGTACATTACGTTTCAGCTAAAAAAGGGGACAAGAAAATTAAACATTTACCATTGAAACGATTCACCTTTTTTAACTTTACATCTCTATTATTATTTTAATAATAAGAGCCCAGTAAAGCCTATTAAAGCTTAAGGGCCAAATTAAATAAAATAAATAGTCGAGCTTCACAATTATTCATGTCATTGTAAAATGAATGTATTTATTTTATTATTAATAAAGGTTATTAAATTATAAATATAAATAATGAGGATTGGTGTAACAACTTCGTCTGAATTGGTGTAACAACTTCGTCTGAATTGGTGTAACAACTTTTATTTTTTTAATTTATTTTTTTATAAAAATCAGGTTTTATTTAACAAAATTGGTTCGAGATATTGTTTACGAATGTTAATTTTGTATACTGTACAAATTGATTGAGCTAATACGCATGTTTTTAACTACCACACACACACACACACACACACACACACACACACACACACACACACCACACACACACACAAGCGGTTCTTTTTAACTCCGATCTGCGTAAATTTCGTACCCATTATTGCTATATTTAAAGGAAATAAAAATATTGTTTATTTTAACCGGATTTACAATGCAAACTGAGTTTAACTTTATGTATTGCGGTTAAAAATAATTTAACCCCTTCAGACGTGGCGTCCAATATTTTGGGCAAAATGTATACCAAAAAGTATAAGATTTATTATTTCAAAACCAAATATTTCACTAACTTGCCCCTTACTTTATGCGCATTTTGGCTTCCTTTTTCCCACGACTAAACTAAGCCTATATTATTAAATATAGGCCTACAGAAAAATTTGTAGAAAGTTGCATTTTAGTAAGATTTATATTATCGTGATTTGTATTATTATTATAATATTCACTTTGTCTGAAGGGGTTAATGTATAGGGTGGCCACAAAGTCCCGTTACCCCATGCCCCATATCATTGTTATACGATTCATTTCTCTGGGGGGTAATGGGACTTTGTGGCCACCCTATATAATGGAATTTAACGTAATTTATTTCGACATTAACTTATAGGTTAAGGCCGGCCCGGCCATACACAGGATCGTCTTGCGACTCATGATTCACGACGAGTCGCGTGTAATTTTAAATTGACAGAAATGGGAGCCGTCGCGGTCGCTGCAGTATGTGGGGCTCTCATTCTGTCATGTAAAATAACGCGCGACTCGAGTCGTCACGACTAAGTCGTCAGTCGCAATACGATCCTGTGTGCGGCTGGTCCAAGAGTAAAAAAGAAAATTGAGTCAATGACTCTGTATTGAGTCGCTGTGATATTTGAGGAAGTTTATTGGGTAATGCTCGCTCCATTTTGTATTTTGAAACTGAAATCAGAATTGTTTAATATATTTTAGACTTTGAACTTAATAAAAATTGTAAACAGGACTTTGTTAAAGTCTTTGGAGTGATGTGAGGGGCTGGGGGTGGGGTGTTTTGTACGTTTCTGCTTCATTTTCGTCTTTTATTAGTACATTATCTATACACCAAAAAATGTCGGTGCTACTATAGTATACGGTCTACCTACGATTCGGCGGTCTCCCTTTTAATTATAGCTTCTTATCTTGTTTACTAATTGCTTGTTTACATCCCAATATCAATCGCCCTTGACGATTGGTTAGGTTAATCATGATATTTTTGTTAGTTTTAACGAAAATATCATAACTAAACCTAACCAGTCGTGGGTAGACCGCATACTATAGTAGCACCAAAAAGTCTTACACACACACGGTGGCGCAAAAGTCGCGCATCATAGGAATTTTCAGTGTTGGCTATAATATATAATTTTTTTTCTTTTAGGTAGGGGATGGCTGCGAAATTAACAATAGACAAATCGATGAATCGGTACAGAATTTAAATTCTGTACCGATTCATCGATTTGTTGTACCTGGTGTTCCATTCATTAAAACCAAGCTCACCTTCTCGTCTATTGTTAATTTCGCAGCCATCTCTTACCTAAAAGAAAAAAAAATATATATTATAGTCAACACTGAAAATTCCTATGATGCGCGACTTTTGCGCCATCCTGTATATATATATATATATATATATATATATAATTATATATATATATATATATATATATGGCTATCGTAAAGTGGTTATTTTGAAGAGAAAGGCGTCTCCCTGTCTGTACGCATCGCGAAATGTATATATATATATATACACACGTCAGTAGTATGCAAAAATGACAGGCGCTGACGAGAGTGGTACCGTCATGAAGGTCTTATGGAATCCTGGGACACGGAATAACAATGATAATGGCCACGTAATAATGGCCACGAAAGATTTCTGTAAAGAATCTCTCTCCTAAATTAATGCACGAAAGAAATAACACTCAAGGCATGAAGAGCTGAACTGTGATATTATTATTATTATTATTATTATTATTATTATCATTATCATCATCATCATCATCATCATTATTATTATTATCATTATTATTATCATTATTATTATTATTATGATTAATGTAGTTCGTTCTTAATTAATTCGAATACAAATCTAATTTGTAGGGGTAAGTTAAGAATTTTTAGCCAGATTTTTGCTGCCGTCTATATCACGATTTACAACATATAATCGACTTGACATTCTCTCGACAAGTATATTGTGGGTTAGATTAAGTTAAGATAGGTTAGGCTTAGTTCATTTTTTTTTTAGTGTTGATGTTTTGGTTTTGTCCATTCGATGAATGGTCATAGTTCTTCTCCATTTACGAGATTTGGTTCGTTGAAGAAATGAATCCATCTAATTCGTGGTGGTGATGGCGACGCTTCGTGACTGAAATGGTTGCATGATTTTATTTCACAACCTCTTTGGTCATGCACGCGTACATACTACTACTACTACACCACATTCGCCGAGAGAGAGAGAGAGCTATGCTTTTCCCAAACGTCTTGTAAACGACACGCATGGACGTAAGTTTGTGGTTAATATATATATATATATATATATATTTTTTTTTAGTAATTATCGTAATATACCGGGTTTGGATAAAGTAACGCAAGCGAAGGGACAAATCCGATTTAAACTGGTTTGAACTATCATAGTTTCAACTTGTTTTTTAACTCTTTAAAAAGAGTTTCGACACCTCTTATAAAGCTTACTATCGATTATACAGTTGTTATAAAGTTGTTATAAAGTACCTGTTGTACCTTACAGTTGTTATAAAGTAAAGGTAATAAATATCACTCGTCCACGTTCACTCGTGTTAATACAATTCAAATCGGATTCGTCTCTTCACTTGCGTTACTTTATACACACCTGGTGTTATGCGTATATAAGCCGCTGTTTTATACAGTCTCAGTGTATTGATAAAATCTCTCTCTCTCTCTCTCTCTCTCTCTCTCTCTCTCTCTCTCTCACACACACACACACACACTGTATATTGTGTGTGATGAAAATAACCACGAACGAAAAAGGGAACGTGGAATGGTGCTCAAGCGCTTTCGTCTAATGACATCCTCAGGAACACTAATATACATACAGTATATATATATTTATATATATATATATATGTGTGTGTGTGTGTGAAGTGGTAAATTATCTTCACACACAAAAAAGGACAGGGCTACCAACCTAACTTCTGTGTGATGAGGGATCGTTGCACAAAACTGCTAGGTTATCAGATTATGTAGTTTTGGAAAAAAGTTCGTCTATAAACATACTTATGCCCATCGGATCGGATCGACAACACCAACACCAACACCAACACCAACAACTAACTTAACCCAACGTACCTAATTTAACTCAGTCTAACTCACGATATCCTTGTTGATAGAAAGTCAAGCTGACGAGATATCGTTCGTAATGACTAAAGCATATTTCTAAAAAGCATGAAAAATTGCTAATTGGTATTAACCCGTTTTCTTTGGATATTTTGTTACTTTTGGTGACACTGTATAAAAACAAAAAAGAAACCCAATCATTACTGATAAGTAATTATGTCCCCGACCAAAAAGTTTGGAGGGGCCGTACTGGACTGCACTCGTCTGTGTCCGCCTTTTCGTCTCACTTTTGTGTCCCAACTGCAACTTTGGAACCCCTCAACATAAATTGATGAAACTACATACAGATATGGATCATTAACAAGACTATGTCTCACGAGCAAGAATCAGATCGTTGTATTGAAGGTTAAGGTCACAAAGAGAAGGCAGAGTTCAGATGGAGGTTTATATAGCTTTTGAACCGCTCTCATAATCTAATGAAACTTTGTATATATATATATATGGATCATCAAAAGATGGTGTGTTTTGAGCACGACTCAGGTCCTTGCATCAAAGGTCGAGGTGACAAATAGAGGTTAAAAGTCAAATGGTGGTCCACGCCATAATTTTTGAACCACTCCGCATAAATTGAAGATTTACATACATACGAGTATATGAATCACCGCAAGACTTACAAAGCTAGATTCAGGTTTTTCACAAAGATTTTTTTTTGTTAGAAATTTTAGGTTTCTAGGCGAACTTTTTTCCGAAATTTTATTATACACACACACACACACACACACCTTTGGTTAGTTTCCGCCCGAATTGTTCATTCTGACGAAGATAAGCTTTTCACTCCACCTTAGACCTACAGTTTAACGTGGAATCCGAACCACGCCCCATCAGCAGCCCAGCGTCTTAACCACTCGGTCACCTAGGGTACCCATTTATCTACCAACCACTTTCTTTATTGTGTGGAAGGATGAACAGCTAGGTTTTGCTGCGCGCCGGCTGCCGTCGGGTCTCGAATCCGGGGCCGATGGATTCGTAGTCAGCGACGCTAACCACTACACCACCGAGGCGCATTTATATATATATATATATATATATATATATATATATATATGATGCACACCCACAAAGGAAAATGAAGAGCGATTACAAGGGCTTTCGTGTATTCAACAATATACCTTGTTAGGCCTTGGAATAACTTTTCATTTTCCTATGTGGGTGTGCAACATTTACTTATTGGGCGTGTTTAATTGTTAAACTCATCCATTAATATATATATATATATATATATATATATATATATATATATATATATATATAACACCGGGCAAAAATTAGTCACCCCTCTCAGAATGTACCTAATAACGTGTGACGGCGCCTCTGGCCTTGATAACCGCACGAATCCGGCGAGGCAGAGACTACGAGGTTGTGCATGTACTGAACATCGATTTGCTGCCACTCGTTCATCAGCCGGTCCCGAAGTTCCGCCAGAGTCCTTGGGTGTCTATTCCTGCGCTTCACTTTCTGTTTCCAGCCTGAACAACAACACCGACGCATTCAGGATTAAAGGCTTCATTGGACCTGCGATGTACTCGTCGCCTCCCATCATTGGAGAACAAACAAAAACGGGACTCATCGGACCAAATTACACGTTTCCAATCTGCCGCAGTCCAGTTTTTGTGCCTCTGAGCCCATTTATAACGTGCCAATTTGTGACTTGCTGTTAACAGCGGCCTCTTCCGTGGTACCCTGCTCCAGATGTCCATCGCATGCAGTTCTCGTCGCAATGTCCGTTCGGAAATTGGTCGCTGGAGAACCTCATTGGTTTCTTGGAGCAATTGTTCTCTGGTTTGAAAACGATTTGCAGTTACTAGACGAGAAACATGGCGGCGGTCCCTATTGTCGAGAATTGTTTTCCGGCCACAGTTACGCCGTCGATTTTCAGTTGATTGCGAACTACACCACTCTTTGTAAACTCGCTGGACAGTACGCGTTGACACACCAACAAATTGGGCTACTTCAGACATTTTGTGTCCGTGGGCTCTGCCAAACACGATGGCTCCTTTTTGCCACTGAGTAACGGCTGCCTCACGACCCATTTTGCAGACTATATCCACACACACTTTGTTCTTCACCACCTCACGAAACAGATCTGATCCTGTGTGCTACGTCACCGCTACTTGTCACTTACCAATGCTACATCAGCGCCCTCTGTGTGACCTTGAACTTCCTACTATCGGTGCTATTAGGGGTGACTAATTTTTTGTCCGGTGTGCTTATATATATATATATATATATATATATATATATATATATATACAGGATGGGCCGTAAGTTTCCATACATAGGAAAAATAAACATTTTTTTATGGACAACCATTTTTTTTATATAATATGCTCTACATGGTTGCCATTGTTTTGAAAACACATTTCAATACGTGTTCCCCACTGTTGATGAACACGCATTAGCACAGTTGACGTTATGCTTGTAATGGCGTTGGTGATACGTTCCTTTAGATGATTTATGTCTCGTATCTTTTCCTGATACACCATGGCCTTCAAGTGCCCCCAAAGATAGAAATCAAGGGGGGTGAGATCTGGGGATCTGGGAGGCCACTCCACAGGACCACGCCGACCAATCCAAGCATCCGGAAACTGCTGATCCAAATTTTCCTATGTATGGAAACTTACGGCCCACCCTGTATATATATATATATATGCGCCTCGGTGGTGTAATGGTTAGCGTCAGTAGTATAGCCGCAAAAGGGGAGAGTGCAAGAATGTTGCAAGTGATGACGTAATGTTGCAAAGGGGGTTGCCAAAAAAAAGAAAAAAAAAAGTACTGGCCTTTGTTGCCAACCTAGGTTGCAAGGGGCATGCAACTTGGGGGCCTCCCCCAAGCTATTCCCCCCAAAGGGCCAGAGAGAAAGGAGGAGAGGTGTTCACCTGGCAGGAGCCAAGTGCATATTAAGACTTAAGCCGAGTAGGCGTTGTTTTATAGGCTCCTAATCAGCCAGTTGACAGCCAAGGGGGGAGGGGTACACCTGAAGGAGAGAGAGACACCTGAAGAAGAGAGAGACACCTGTAGGAGAGAGAGAGAGAGAGAGACCTGAAGGAGAGAGAGAGAGAGAGAGAGAGAGAGAGACACCTGAAGGAGAGAGAGGAGTTCTCCCTCAAGTTATTTTCGTTTTCCTAACCTAAGAGGCCACTAAGGGGTTTTACCAAAGGGCCTGAAAGAGAAGGACCAGAGTCCTTGCTCGGCTGGGAGCCGAGCTTGAATGAGTCTTTCATCAACTTCTCGGTCTTTTATAAGCCTCTATTCTGGCTGAGTTGCCAGATAGCGCCATGTATTCAGTTGCTGAGTTGTCAGATCACGCCATGTATTCAGCTGCTGAGTTGCCAGATCGCAGCATCAGATAGCGACATGTATTCCAGAAAACCATATATTAATCATCCATTGTGTACCACAATTGAATCCAATTAAATTCTGTTTATTAAATAAATAATTTTTACACACTTAATTTTTATTATAAATATTGAACAACGAAACAATATGAGAATTTACGAAACAATTCAATTAAAAGTTGAAATTATCCCAAATACAATCCGCTATAACGGGGTCGGACGACATGAGAGATCTTCCTTCCAGACTGCTCTTGATATATATATATATATATATATATATATATATATAATAAACGAATAAACAACTCGCACACACACACACCTGAGGGTTGAGAGACCTTCCCCCCAATCCCTGATAAGTCTCCCTTCACTTCAAATGAAGAGAAATTTATGAAACACACGCTTGTCTGTGCACAAAGCATATAAAATACCATAATATATTTATATAGTTAATCGAGCCCCATCTATATATATGTTAACCCCCCCTTATGGCCCTTTGTCGGTTCGGATTCGAAGGGGGTTCTAGTTAGGAGGCTGCAACGGATGTTTCTTCTTTATACTTTTCTATAATTCTTTTCGGTCGCCTTAGGGGGTCGACACTCTGTTAATTCTTTTCTTTCTATAATTATCGACTTTTCTGACTAAGTTCTGAAGAGAGCACGGCTCGAAGGAAAAAGATAAAAACTTCTTAAAGGGTGGTTTACTTAAAAATTACAGTTGGTACTCTGAATTACAAGGGGTAGAGGTTCGACCTCTTTCGACCATGGCTCAGGCCCGAATCTAAAAATACTTAAGTTAAGGAGGCAAGGGGCTTCTGCCCCCTCCCGATGAAGTGCTAATCTGAAGAAGTCTAATGAGAAGATCTCTCTAGAAGTGCCTTAAATGAAGTCCTATAATGAAGTGAAGTATTTTTCAAATATACGTATAATATAATTTAAATGTTTGGGGGAGAACAGTTGAAGGTTAAATTTCCCCCCTTTTTAAACACATGATTTCAACTAAAAAGAATAAAAAATAAAAAAATAAAAAAGCAGTAGTATCGCTGATTCGACATTTATGGAGGCGATATTATTTCGTATTAGCACATCAGCACAATTTTGAGTACATGACTGAGTACGTATTAATTTTGGTTCATTACAATTATGATTACAATTATGGATTACAACTACCAATTAATTCATATTCACTTTTTAATTACAATTCCATTAAAGTACATTCTTACATTATAAATTAAATCATTACATTTAATTAGTTTCACTGAAGTACATTACAAGTTATTGTTCATTACAGTTTCATTAAAGTACATTACATCAATTACATTATATTAAAGGATTACATTTAATTACAATTTTAGCAAATTGTTAATTGACGTATCTACTACTGAAATAATATGCTATAATGTTATACATTCGAATCAAAGCGAAAGGAGACCTTTTTATCTTAGAAGCGTTCAAATTATGCTGTGATGAGTGGAATTTCTGATAATAACTTACTAAGCATTGTCTAGAGTTCACCTCGGGAGGTCAAATAATTTAAAAATAAAAATGAAAAAAATAATACGAGAACGTTTTTTCGCGTTCCCGAACGAAGGCAAAGGTTTTGCGTTTCATAGATTGACACGAGTAAAAATAGACTGATAAGTTGATAGGGCATAAGAAGACAATAGGTAGATGAATGAATATGGTTGAATAATAATATTTATACTACATAACATATAAATAATGACTTCTATAGAGTGTACAGTTTTTATTATGATGATAAAGAATTTTCATACATTGAATACTAGAGATATGATGAAGGGAAATTAATGACGGGAAAATGTGACGTCATAGTTATTGAATTTGTACGTATAGTACGAATCATTGTTAGGAAGATTTACAAGAACGAATTAGAGACACAGAGTGGGAACGTAAAGGGAATAAAGTTATTTTGTGACGTCATAGTGTATGTCATTATTACAAAAATCGAAATTTTACCCAAAACTCGCTTCTGCGATTTTGGCTTTTAACGTAAAAATGGACATTCGAACATAAAACTATTGTTCATTGTTCGCTTTTTACATATATATATATATACATATATATATATAATATATTATATATATATATTATATATATATACACACACACAAACTCAGAATGGTTCCCTGAGACATTATATGTTAAACACAAACCGTGCATGGAACAAGGAACTCTTCTGGGAAAATTAAATCCACTATAGTCCGAATAAGTAATGGTAAATGACAAATACCATAGTTTTTTCTTTTTCATGATTTTAGCCCGACGTGGGCAACGGGTCTCTCGCAAAGAGATCCCATAAATATAGCTTCCCTCACCAGCTATCTGCAAAGCAGACAGGATCCAGCTTTGGGACATGGATCTAGGGTTTAAAGCAAGCCTAGATCCCTACATTCAGAACCCCTATATAAGTAAAAGACTCGTTGCATTCACGTCGTGTTGAATAAATCAAAGAAAAAGGGGGTAACTATTGTATTTTTAGCCAAAAAAAAAAAAACTTAAACCTCAACCGGGACATTGAGCGTCCACTTTTCAAGGCACGAAACACGTCCGTTTAGTATACACAAACTCAGAATGGTTCCCTGAGAACATTATATGTTAAACACAAACCGTGCATGGAACAAGGAACTCTTCTGGGAAAATTAAATCCACTATAGTCCGAATAAGTAATGGTAAATGACAAATACCATAGTTTTTTCTTTTTCATGATTTTAGCCCGACGTGGGCAACGGGTCTCTCGCAAAGAGATCCCATAAATATAGCTTCCCTCACCAGCTATCTGCAAAGCAGACAGGATCCAGCTTTGGGACATGGATCTAGGGTTTAAAGCAAGCCAAGATCCCTACATTCAGAACCTCTATATAAGTAAAAGACTCGTTGCATTCACGTCGTGTTGAATAAATCAAAGAAAAAGGGGTAACTATTGTATTTTTAGCCAAAAAAAACAAAACTTAAACCTCAACCGGGACATTGAGCGTCCACTTTTCAAGGCACGAAACACGTCCGTTTAGTATACACAAACTCAGAATGGTTCCCTGAGAACATTATATGTTAAACACAAACCGTGCATGGAACAAGGAACTCTTCTGGGAAAATTAAATCCACTATAGTCCGAATAAGTAATGGTAAATGACAAATACCATAGTTTTTTTTTTTTTCATGATTTTAGCCCGACGTGGGCAACGGGTCTCTCGCAAAGAGATCCCATAAATATAGCTTCCCTCACCAGCTATCTGCAAAGCAGACAGGATCCAGCTTTGGGACATGTCCCAAAGCTGGATCCTGTCTGCTTTGCAGATAGCTGGTGAGGGAAGCTATATTTATGGGATCTCTTTGCGAGAGACCCGTTGCCCACGTCGGGCTAAAATCATGAAAAAGAAAAAACTATGGTATTTGTCATTTACCATTACTTATTCGGACTATAGTGGATTTAATTTTCACAGAAGAGTTCCTTGTTCCATGCACGGTTTGTGTTTAACATATATATATATATATATATATATATATATATACTCGTACATTCCCCAGCTGTGTTTGTATATGAACTGAAAATTATATTCACAAATCTACACACACACACACACACACTATATATATATATATATATATATATAATAAACGAATAAACAACACACACACACACACACCTGAGGGTTGAGAGACCTTCCCCCCAATCCCTGATAAGTCTCCCTTCACTTCAAATGAAGAGAAATTTATGAAACACGCTTGTCTGTGCACAAAGCATATAAAATACCATAATATATTTATATAGTTAATCAATCGAGCCCCATCTATATATATATATATATATTACACGTACATTCCCCAGCTGTTTGTATATGAACTGAAAATTATCATATTCACAAATCTACACACACACACACACACACACACACACACACACCTCTGTATATATTACGAAAATCAGGAAAAATGCCAAACGTGTATTAATTTAAATGATCCTAAACGTATATTATAAGAAATTAATTACTATTTTCACCTTTTAAGAGCCATTTATTATAAGAATTTATTTACTCAATATAAGAAATTAAACGCGCGCGTAATATATATAAAACAAAACACACGTGCCTGCGTTGAAACCTTTGAAAGGTGTGGGCGTTCACAGAGGAATTTTTGCTGGAACTTCCTCTCTCTCTCTCTCTCGTCTCCCTTCTCTCCAAATCTTAGCTTTCACACAAGCACGCACACACGCACACGAGGAAAAGGCGACTCTGCGGCATTTCGAATCGTGTCCCTAGAGACCTTTTCGGGCGAGGATTAATCCTTTCGTCCAAGATATTCGAGCAAAAAGCACCGTTTACTTCAAATATTAATATTATCATTATTATTACTTCTATATAACAGAATTAACAAAGTTACCCAATAAATAAATCGTTAGACTGAAAATTATCATATTCACAAATCTACACACACACACACACACACACCTCTGTATATATTACGAAAATCAGGAAAATGCCAAACGTGTATTAATTTAAATGATCCTAGAAACCTTTGAAAGGTGTGGGCGTTCACAGAGGAATTTTTGCTGGAACTTCCTCTCTCTCTCTCTCTCTCGTATCCCTTCACTCCAAATCTTAGCTTTCACACAAGCACACACACACCACACACACCTGTATATATATATCATGAAAATCAGGAAAATAACAAACGTATATTAATTTAAATGAAACTAACATACGAGCCTCATTCCCCAACCCGGCTATATATATATATATATAATAAACGAATAAACTCGTACACACACACACACACACACACACTAACCGGAAACCAATGCATTTTTTCATCTCCGTGGAGCAGAAAAAATATTACGCGCTTTTCATCTTAAAGTGAATTATAGCAATTTTATGAAAAAGAATATGAATTTCAGAACTAAGTTAACATTTATACAAGGCTAGAAGCTTTATCAACTCCTAATTTATTTCTCAATGATAACCTATATTTTTAATATTAATTAATTTTCTTTTTATCATAACTCAGCCGAGCAACGATGTTAAGCAACGTTGGAATCCAAAGGATACTTCCCTTACACTTTCCTCACCAGCGAGACTTTAAACTACGTAGGCCCACCACCCCCCAAACGGTATTTTGACTGTATGGGTGAACGTGAAGACTTTGATCGATACTACGACAGTTTTAATGAAAGTAACCCTTATAATATAGCTGATGAATGTGAGCGTTATTGCGTGAATGATGTGCGCGTGCTTAGAGTATGTTTCCATGCCTTTAGAAGAATGTACATAACCCGTTTCAAATGCGATCCACTGCAAGTCGCAACCACCATCGCATCATTATGTTTTACGGTGTTCAAGAATAACTTCATGCCTAAAGACACCTTAGCCATTATTCACCGAAACAACCCCGCAGTTACGGACACAAGGCTATTTACTAATAAAATAAATGTATATCTTGATAAATTTAATGTTAATGAAGTCGCCTTGGCAATTTCCAGTTCCGAGAAAAAGACTCGAAACCATTTCTCTCTTTGTGCATATATATTATTAAAAATGTTAATTGTTCTAAGACTATTTATAAAAGAAAATGGGATTTTGGCACAACTTGCATAATTATGTATTCTACAACTTGCTTATTGTAATTTTAAATATGTTATGAACGTTATACGCGTCACTATTAAATGTCATTTATATTTTTTTTTACTTTCGATTTGATTTTGGATTGTGTTTCAGCTTTGTAATTTTAATTTTTATTATTGAACAGTTTTAATTTTATACTTTAGATCTAGCTATCCACGTTTATATATTTTTGTCATTTATACATTTTTATCAGGCATTGAAATGCGATAGTCCCCCGAAACAGCGGATGCTGCCAAATATAATAACTTTTCTGCGCTACGTCATCGTCTTTATCCTAAATATAAAGTTTAATACAGTTCTTAGTACCTCTATCGTTCAATTATTAATCTTATATGTTATAATGTTTCAGAACAATCATATGATCCCTTTCCAGATAAAAGCCTAGTCCAAACGTATTTGGTTTTAAAATTTATAAATCTTAAAAAGATATAGGAAAATACAGAGAAAATGATTTCCTAACTGACGCATTTTACATGCAAAAATATACGTAGTAATAATAATAATAATAATAATAATAATGTTAACAATAAACATATATACTAATCAAATACTATGGGTCATAGGTGCCAGGTACTCATAGTCACTGTCATCAAAATGAATTAGCCACAGTCTACTAAGGGCCTACTAAAATCCCACCAAAGACGTCTCGAGTCTAGCATCAGACTTTTTAAATCACAAAGTGTGTGGAACTACATTTGCAAGCAAGTTAGAGGTCTTAGTGACAGAATGGGTTATCTGCTACCATCAAAGTAGTTAAACGGCAGTGAACAGTCCTCAAACAGTATGGACCTGGCAAGATTGTTGAAGCCAGAAAGTTCTCCATAATTAGTGATTGAACCATTCTTCTTATTTGAGTATACAAATCAGCGCCAGTGAATAGTCTTATGGCTCATTTTTAATAGAAAATATTGTTTCGGGCACTGTCTACAGTTTTCAAACCTAAGTGACATATTAGGTAAGAGCAGGAGTTTGGAACAGACTTAATAAAAATAAGTTTAACCCTTTCAGTCACACCCAAAATGCTTTTAATATAAGTTACCCAAATGTAGTTTAATGTAAGAGGGTTATTATGTGTTTTCTCACACTCAGTCATTTTACACACCAAAATACATTTTTCTAGTAGTATTTGATGTGATTTGTTCAAATATGACCTCCATTTCCGTCGGAAATGAGATCCAACAAAGTTTTAGTACTTTGAAGTTTGGCTCATTTTCAAGGGAAATGGAAGTCAAAATCTAAGCAAAGCATCAAATATTACTAGAAAAATGTATTTTGGTATTAATTAACCTAACAACCTAACCTAACCGTTGCTAAACGAGCCTAACCCTGGCTAAACGAGCCTAACCCTGGCTAAACGATCCTAACCCTGGCTAAACGAGCCTAGAGTATTACCTTATTATGGATTAGGTGTTGGATACAGACGAGAGCTCGTTTAGCCAGGGTTAGGCTCGTTTAGCCACGGTTAGGTTAGGTTAATTAATACCAAAATACATTTTTCTAGTAATATTTGATGCTTTGCTTAGGTTTTGACATCCATTTCCCTTGAAAATGAGCCAAACTTCAAAGTACTATAACTTTGTTGGATCTCATTTCCGACGGAAATGGAGGTCATATTTGAACAAATCACATCAATACTACTAGAAAAATGTATTTTGGTGTGTAAAATGACTGTGTGATATAAAACATAATTACCTGTAAGAGTAAAGTACATATACATATTGAGAGAATTGTTGGCCGTACCATTTTAAATTTTTACATTCAGGTAGCTATTATTATTATTATTATAGATTTTGGGCATGTGTGTTTTTTCACACATTAGGATCATTCTTTACAATTTTCTAGTTCATGTAATCATTGTATGAAAATTATAAGTATATTTATTACTTTTGACATGTTCCACATACTCTTTAGTTTGAGACTTAAGGTTTTACCCAAAACAAAATGTTTATTATTCTGTTAAAATGATTACAAAAGTGTTTCCAACAAACCAGTCACCTTCATAGAAACAGGCCACATATGTACCAGGTTTATATTGGTAAGCCACATTTTCTTTGACCAAAAATTAATTACTTTAGATGTCACAAATACAATTTTAAGGTATGTATATAGTATAAGGGGTTTATCAGCTATCATGTATTTATTTTGAAGTTGTAGCAAAGTTTGTTTAACCAGCTATTTTTATTTTTCTTGCTCTACTTTGCCCACAACAACAACAACCTTAAGGGTTTCAAATGTTCAATCAAGAGTTAAAGTTACATTTGCAGTTTTAAAACAGGTTTGTAATGGGTTTTTTTGATAACATGAGTGAAAGAGATAGTTTGTAGATTGTATATCGTGTATATCTTTAGTTTCAGTTTTGTAAGCTCTTTTGGTGGAAGTAAATAGTTGTATATTAATTAGCTAGTTTGAGATTGACATTTTACAAAATTTTATTATTATTAAAATGTAGCTGATGACTTGGATTACCTCAATAGGCCCAAGTGCCTTCATGTTTTCCAAATGAAATGTAATGTAACGTAATAACTTAGCTAAGAATACGGTATACACTATACACATTCACCAAACTATCTCTTTCATTCATGGAAGTGTCTAAATTTTTCTTAAATTTAACTAATGAGCTACTGTTTACCACATCATATGGCAAGTCATTCCAAAAATCTACTACTCTATGAGTAAAGAAGTATTTTTGTAGATCAAGTCAACAAGTCTGTTTTCTAATTTTCTTATTATGTCCACAAGTTATCCCATCAGTATCTAGTGAGAAAAAGTTATGTACATCTAAAGTGTCCAAACCTGAAAACATTTTAAACATCTGTATCATATCTCTTCATGTCTCTCAAAACTAAACATGCCTAGTTCCTTTAATCTTTTCCAGTATCCCTACGAAAAATAGGAAATATATTTTAATAAACCACATTTTATACAAATCTGCACAAGATAAAATATATATTTTCGTAGTCAGTTTTGAATGGCAATTCAATATATTGTATTGTTTACCTGCGCGTGAGTGGGTTAAAAGATGAATATTAAGGAATTTGGATTAAAAATGATGATAAAGAAAAAGACTTAGATGTCACTGTGACTAATGAACTTAAACCCTCAAATCACTGTATGGTAACCAGAAATAAAGCAAATGCTAGACTCAATCTCATGCAGACACACATTGAATAAAAATCACCCAATATTATAAAGCAGCTATACATTTCATATGAGAGACCCCTCCTTGAATACTGTATTGTTTAATAGTCCCTATTTGATACAAGATATTGAAAAACTGGAAAAAGTACAGAAATGAGCAACAAGAATGATCCCATCTCTAAGACAATTGACATATAAGGAAAGACTGGCGTATCTAAACATGTTCTCATTAAAAGGAGGAGGTTAAGGGGTGATATGATAGAGGTGTATAAAATGCTAAACGGGTTGGATAAGATAGATTTTGAATCTCTTTTCATTAAAGATCACAATAACCAGACTAGAGGTCATAGTATGAAATTATTTAAGCTAAGATGTAGAACAAATTTAAGAAAACATAGTTTTACAAACAGAGTAATTAAGTTTTGGAACAGTCTGACAGATAGCCAGAACAAGACCCAACCAGCTAATTAAATCGCAGAGTAGTGAAAAATAGCCCAACCAGGAAAAATATTTTTGAAAAAAGTACGTTATAGCCAAAACAGGAAATATATTTTATTAAAAAAGTACATTTTATACAAATCTGCACAAGATAAAATATATATTTTCTTAGTCAGTTTTGAATGGCAATTCAATATATTGTATTGTTTTAACCGCGTGAGTGGGTTAAAAGATGAATATTAAGGAATTTGGATTAAAAATGATGATAAAGAAAAAGACTTGGAATATCAAAGAAAATGGACAGAGAGAAAAATATAGTAGTCAATTTAGAGCTTGATATACCCATCTTATAGGAGTTGTTTAATCTACCCTTACATCTTAATAAACCATCTTTGTCAATGTAAAGATTCAAGTTTATTACCACAGAGGGTACTTTGTTCATTTGTTTACCAATTGTTAGAAATCTATTTCATTTTTGTATTCTGTTTGTTGTATGTGGTTAACCCAATTAGTTAATCAATTAGGCCTACAAACTCATAAAAATGAACAAGAATTGTGTATAACATCATTTATCAAAGAAAATGAACAGAAAGAAAAATATAGTACAGTCAATTTAGAGCTTGATATACCCACAGAGAATAAAACAACAAACATAGAAGCAGTAGTCATTAAACAAGTTGGTCAACAAAAATTTAAAATACCAAATTTAAAACAAGTAATACAACAACTTAAAAAGCAATATAAAATGGGGCCTAATCTTATTTCAGACCTTGTAAAATTCCTTCTAAGATTTAGATTAGATGACTATGCAGTTCAAAGTGATATAAGCAAAGCTTTTTTGAGAATTCATCTGAAAAATGACTATGACAAAGATCAACTAAGATTCTTGTGGTTTAATGATCCATATGACTTAAATAAAGGGTTTAAAGATGTTACCCTTACAAGTTTGCCAAAGTCAGAATAATTGTTATAATCTAATAGTGCTCAACTTTATTTGTGGTTATCATGTTAAATTTTACATTAATTTGTACGATGAAAATGATTTAACTGTTCATTTCTTGAAAGATCACTTCTATGTAGATAACCTTGTATAAGAAAATTAGAAAACAGACTTGTTGACTTGATCTACAAAAATACTTCTTTACTCATAGAGTAGTAGATTTTTGGAATGACTTGCCATATGATGTGGTAAACAGTAGCTCATTAGTTAAATTTAAGAAAAATTTAGACACTTCCATGAATGAAAGAGATAGTTTGCTGAATGTGTATAGTGTATACCGTATTCTTAGCTAAGTTATTACGTTACATTACATTTCATTTGGAAAACATGAAGGCACTTGGGCCTATTGAGGTAATCCAAGTCATCAGCTACATTTTAATAATAATAAAATTTTGTAAAATGTCAATCTCAAACTAGCTAATATACAACTATTTACTTCCACCAAAAGAGCTTACAAAACTGAAACTAAAGATATACACGATATACAATCTACAAACTATCTCTTTCGCTCATGTTATCAATAAAAACCCATTACAAACCTGTTTTAAAACTGCAAATGTAACTTTAACTCTTGATTGAACATTTGAAACCCTTAAGGTTGTTGTTGTTGTGGGCAAAGTAGAGCAAGAAAAATAAAAATAGCTGGTTAAACAAACTTTGCTACAACTTCAAAATAAATACATGATAGCTGATAAACCCCTTATACTATATACATACCTTAAAATTGTATTTGTGACATCTAAAGTAATTCATTTTTGGTCCAAGAAAATGTGGCTTACCAATATAAACCTGGTACATATGTGGCCTGTTTCTATGAAGGTGACTGGTTTGTTGGAAACACTTTTGTAATCATTTTAACAGAATAATAAACATTTTGTTTTGGGTAAAACCTTAAGTCTCAAACTAAAGAGTATGTGGAACATGTCAAAAGTAATAAATATACTTATAATTTTCATACAATGATTACATGAACTAGAAAATTGTAAAGAATGATGATCCTAATGTGTGAAAAAACAAACACATGCCCAAAATCTATAATAATAATAATAATAGCTACCTGAATGTAAAAATTTAGAATGGTACGGCCAACAATTCTCTCAATATGTATATGTACTTTACTCTTACATTAAACTACATTTGGGTAACTTATATTAAAAGCATTTTGGGTGTGACTGAAAGGGTTAAACTTATTTTTATTAAGTCTGTTCCAAACTCCTGCTCTTTCTTACCTAATATGTCACTTAGGTTTGAAAACTGTAGAGAGAGTGCCTGAAACAATATTTTCTATTAAAAATGAGCCACAAGACTTCACTGGCGCTGATTTGTATACTCAAATAAGAAGAATGGTTCAATCACTAATTATGGAGAACTTTCTGGCTTCAACAATCTTGCCAGGTCCATACTGTTTGAGGACTGTTCACTGCCGTTTAACTACAGTTAACAAATAGCTAAATAAGAGCAGATACAGTTATTTGAGGATGCAGACAAATACTGGATAGGGCATACAGAAAAAATCTGGGGTAACCTACTAAAACTGAGATCAGTCAGCTATCTACTCTGACGCGGTGTTAACTGTAGATAAATACGCTACTTTGATGGTAGCAGATAACCCATTCTGTCACTAAGACCTCTAACTTGCTTGCAAATGTAGTTCCACACACTTTGTGATTTAAAAAGTCTGATGCTAGACTCGAGACGTCTTTGGTGGGATTTTAGTAGGCCCTTAGTAGACTGTGGCTAATTCATTTTGATGACAGTGACTATGAGTACCTGGCACCTATGACCCATAGTATTTGAATAGTAATATGTTTATTGTTAACATTATTATTATTATTATTATTATTATTACGTATATTTTTGCATGTAAAATGCGTCAGTTAGGAAATAATTTTCTCCTTTGTGTTTTCCTATATCTTTTTAAGATTTATAAATTCTAAAACCAAATACGTTTGGACTAGGCTTTTATCTGGAAAGGGATCATATGATTGTTCTGAAACATTATAACATATAAGATTAATAATTGAACGATAGAGGTACTAAGAACTGTATTAAACTTTATATTTAGGATAAAGACGATGACGTAGCGCAGAAAAGTTATTATATTTGGCAGCATCCGCTGTTTCGGGGGACTATCGCATTTCAATGCCTGATAAAAATGTATAAATGACAAAAATACAGTGCCCGCGAAAAGTATCCGATCACCCTTGAAATTTGTATTTTTTACATAAAAAACAATGTTTAAATGTATACTAACCTTATATTAGTATTTTGTCATCTGTCCTTTGGTTTGGATGACTTGTTCTAGACGTTTTGGCATGGATTTAATCAAGTTTTGACAAACTTCCACTGATATTTCCTTGCACCATACCTTTTTGATGGCCTCTTGTAATTTTTCGACTGAGCCAGTGTCGTGGCATTCACCTTATTTTTTATTATTAGCCACAGATTTTCTATCGGATTGAGATCTGGACTATTACCAGGCCAATCCAAAATATCAAATTTATTGTCAGTAATCCATTTTGTCACTATTTTGGCCCTGTGACATGGTGCACCATCATGCATGTATGTTTTTTGTCCTTTGGATTGCCATTGCCATTAGAAGTTTATCCTGTAGCATTGCTAAATACCGTGCACCATTCATAGTTGTGTTCTTCGGAAGAAAATATAAGTTTCCACGCCCATAGTAACCGAAACAACCCCAAACCATCACACTTGGAGGGTGTTTCATTGTCTTTAGGGTGTATTTAGGTCCATCCTATTTGAGCCAATAGGCCGGCGAACCTTTTTTGGACAACTTCTGAATGTCAAAAATGTCGACTCATCGCTAATAAAACCTTCTTCCAGTCATCAACAGTCCAATGAATGTATTTTTTACAAAATGCGACACGTTTTTTACGCATTTTTTCATTAATGAACGGTTTCTTAGCAGCATGGCGAGATGGTAATCCGAGTTCTTTTTGGAGCCGCTCCTGGATAGTTCGTTCAGAAACACCAGATAACAAATTATTCATATTAAATTTTATTTCTTTCGCAGTTATTGTTGGGTTTTTCAATACTAAACGTTTCATAAGTTTGTCTGTTCGCGAATTTGTTTTTCTCGGTCTGCAGATCGTTTTTTAGGGACTGGCGTGGTTAGGCCACCATTGTTCTTAGCCCGTGAAACCCATAAATTAACGGTACTTTGGGATATGTTTAATTCCTTAGCTATCTGTCTCTGTGATTTCCCACATGCATGCAAAGCAACAATAGCACCTCGACAATCACTCTTAAGTTGTTTTTTAGCACACATTATATATAAATTTTATTTACACCACTTTCTGTAAAAAAAAAAAAAAAATCAAAAATAAGAAATTTACACAAACAGTGAAATCTGACAAATTTGAGACACAGCCACCCGCAACGAAGGCTACCAGAACACTAATTTGAGAATGCGTTGGATAGCTCTCATATCAGCGAGCAACCTCAAAGTTACCAGATGTCGCTAGAACAAATAGAAAGTGAATTACGTGTCTCTGAATATTAAGGGAAAATATTGTATTTTCTTGAGTGATCGGATACTTTTCGCGGGCACTGTATATAAACGTGGATAGCTAGATCTAAAGTATAAAATTAAAACTGTTTCAATAATAAAAATTAAAATTACAAAGCTGAAACACATAATCCAAAATCAATCGAAAGTAAAAAAAAATATAAATGACATTTAATAGTGACGCGTATAACGTTCATAACATTTAAAATTACAATAAGCAAGTTGTAGAATACATAATTATGCAAGTTGTGCCAAAATCCCATTTTCTTTTATAAATAGTCTTAGAACAATTAACATTTTTAATAATATATATGCACAAAGAGAGAAATGGTTTTGAGTCTTTTTCTCGGAACTGGAAATTGCCAAGGCGACTTCATTAACATTAAATTTATCAAGATATACATTTATTTTATAAGTAAATAGCCTTGTGTCCGTAACTGCGGGTTGTTTCGGTGAATAATGGCTAAGGTGTCTAGGCATGAAGTTATTCTTGAACACCGTAAAACATAATGATGCGATGGTGGTTGCGACTTGCAGTGGATCGCATTTGAAACGGGTTATGTACATTCTTCTAAAGGCATGGAAACATACTCTAAGCACGCGCACATCATTCACGCAATAACGCTCTCATTCATCAGCTATATTATAAGGGTTACTTTCATTAAAACTGTCGTAGTATCGATCAAAGTCTTCACGTTCATCCATACAGTCAAAATAACGTTTGGGGGTGGTGGGCCTACGTAGTTTAAAGTCTCGCTGGTGAGGAAAGTGTAAGGGAAGTATCCTTTGGATTCCAACGTTGCTTAACATCGTTGCTCGGCTGAGTTATGATAAAAAGAAAATTAATTAATTATATTAAAAATATAGGTTATCATTGAGAAATAAATTAGGAGTTGATAAAGCTTCTAGCCTTGTATAAATGTTAACTTCTGAAATTCATATTCTTTTTCATAAAATTGCTTTAATTCACTTTAAGATGAAAAGCGCGTAATATTTTTTCTGCTCCACGGAGAGATGAAAAAATGCATTGGTTTCCGGGAAGTGTGTGTGTGTGTGTGTGTGTGTGTGCACGAGTTTATTCGTTTATTATATATATATATATATATATAGCCGGGTTGGGGAATGAGGCTCGTATGTTAGTTTCATTTAAATTAATATACGTTTGTTATTTTCCTGATTTTCATGATATATATATACAGGTGTGTGTGTGTACTTGTGTGAAAGCTAAGATTTGGAGTGAAGGGATACGAGAGAGAGAGAGAGAGAGAGGAAGTTCCAGCAAAAATTCCTCTGTGAACGCCCACACCTTTCAAAGGTTTCTAGGATCATTTCGTTTGGCATTTTTCCTGATTTTCGTAATATATACAGAGTGTGTGTGTGTGTGTGTGTGTAGATTTGTGAATATGATAATTTTCAGTCTAACGATTTATTTATTGGGTAACTTTGTTAATTCTGTTATAGAAGTAATAATAATGATAATATTAATATTTGAAGTAAACGGTGCTTTTTGCTCGAATATCTTGGACGAAAGGATTAATCCTCGCCCGAAAAGGTCTCTTGGGACACGATTCGAAATGCCGCAGAGTCGCCTTTTCCTCGCGTGTGTGTGTGCTTGTGTGAAAGCTAAGATTTGGAGAGAAGGGAGACGAGAGAGAGAGAGAGAGGAAGTTCCAGCAAAAATTCCTCTGTGAACGCCCACACCTTTCAAAGGTTTCAACGCAGGCACATGTGTTTTGAGTTATATATATATTACGCGCGCGTTTAATTTTTTATATTGAGTAAATAAATTCTTATAATAAATGGCTCTCTTAAAAGGTGAAAATAGTAATTAATTTCTTATAATATACGTTTAGGATCATTTAAATTAATACACGTTTGGCATTTTTCCTGATTTTCGTAATATATACAGAGGTGTGTGTGTGTGTGTGTGTGTGTGTGTGTGTAGATTTGTGAATATGATAATTTTCAGTTCATATACAAACAGCTGGGGAATGTACGAGTATATATATATATATATATAGATGGGGCTCGATTGATTAACTATATAAATATTATGGTATTTTATATGCTTTGTGCACAGACAAGCGTGTGTTTCATAAATTTCTCTTCATTTGAAGTGAAGGGAGACTTCTCAGGGATTGGGGGGAAGGTCTCTCAACCCTCAGGTGTGTGTGTGTGCGAGTTGTTTATTCGTTTATTATATATATATATATATATATATATATATACATATATATACAGAGGTGTGTGTGTGTGTAGATTTGTGAATATGATAATTTTCAGTTCATATACAAACACAGCTGGGGAATGTACAAGTATATATATTATATATATATATATATATATATATAGATGGGGCTCGATTGATTAACTATATAAATATATTATGGTATTTTATATGCTTTGTGCACAGATAAGCGTGTGTTTCATAAATTTCTCTTCATTTGAAGTGAAGGGAGACTTATCAGGGATTGGGGGGAAGGTCTCTCAACCCTCAGGTGTGTGTGTGTGTGTGTGTGTGTGTGTGCGCGAGTTGTTTATTCGTTTATTATATATATATATATACACACATCAAGAGCGGTCTGGAAGGAAGATCTCTCATGTCGTCCGACCCCGTTATAGCGGATTGTATTTGGGATAATTTCAACTTTTAATTGAATTGTTTCGTAAATTTTCATATTGTTTCGTTGTTCAATTATTTATAATAAAAATTAAGTGTGTAAAAATTATTTATTTAATAAACAGAATTTAATTGGATTCAATTGTGGTACACAATGGATGATTAATATATGGTTTTCTGGAATACGTGTCGCTATCTGATGCTGCGATCTGGCAACTCAGCAGCTGAATACATGGCGTGATCTGACAACTCAGCAACTGAATACATGGCGCTATCTGGCAACTCAGCCAGAATAGAGGCTTATAAAAGACCGAGAAGTTGATGAAAGACTCATTCAAGCTCGGCTCCCAGCCGAGCAAGGACCTCTGGTCCTTCTCTTTCAGGCCCTTTGGTAAAACCCCTTAGTGGCCTCTTAGGTTAGGAAAACGAAAATAACTTGTGGGAGAACTCCTCTCTCTCCTTCAGGTGTCTCTCTCTCTCTCCTTCAGGTGTCTCTCTCTCTCTCCTTCAGGTGTCTCTCTCTTCTTCAGGTGTACCCCTCCCCCCTTGGCTCAGTCAACTGGCTGATTAGGAGCCTATAAAACAACGCCTACTGGGCTTAAGTCTTAATATGCACTTGGCTCCTGCCAGGTGAACACCTCTCCTCCTTTCTCTCTGGCCCTTTGGGGGAGGCCCCCAAGTTGCATGCCCCTTGCAATCTAGGTTGGCAACAAAGGCCAGTACTTTTTTTTTTTTTTGGCAACCCCCCCTTTGCAATATTACGTCATCACTTGCAACATTCTTGCACTCTCCCCTTTTTCGGCTATACTACTAGCGTCGCTGACTACGAATCCATCGGCCCCGGGTTCGAGATCCGGTGACGGCAGCTGGCGCGCAGCAAGGCCCAGCTGTTCATTCCTCCACACGATAAAGAAAGTGGTTGGTAGATAAATGGGTACCCTGGATGGCCCAGTGATTAAGTCGCTGAGCTGTTGGTGGCGTGTGGTTCGGATTCCACGTTAAACTGCAGGTCTAAGGTGGAGTGACAAGCTTGACCTTCGTCAGAATGAACAATTCTGGCGGAAGCTAAACAAAGGTATATAAATAAATAATATGCAGCACGCACCTCGGTGGTGTAGTCGTTAGTATAGCTGACTACGCATCCATCGGCTCCGGGTTCGAGACCCGGTAACAGCAAGTGGCGCACAGCTAACCCAGCTGTTCATCCTTCCACATAACAAAAATTGGTTAGTAGATAAGTGGGTACCCTGAGTAGCCTAGTGGTTAGGACGCCGGGCTGCTAATCGGGTGGTCATGAGATAGAGTCCGAGCGAGGACTTTGTAATTTCTGACCACCCGTGGTGGGTCGTGGTTCGGATTCCACGTTTAGCTGTTGTCTAAGGCGCGGCAATAAACTTGGACTTGCGTCAAAGAACAGTACGGGCGGAAGGAAAATCAAGGTTCATTTCTACTCTATATACACGTGTGTGTGGTGTGTGTGTGTGTGTGTGTGTGTGTGTGAGTAGATTAAAAAAAAAGAAAATGTAATTTAAATTTTCAATATTTAGTTATCGGATCGGAAAAGATTTCTTTTGTCAGTTTTTACGGACGGAAAAACATAAGAATTCTGCCCGAGTGTAAATCCGTGTTTATATTGAAAATATTGTATATTTTGTTGTATACGGTTTCACACACACACATACATTTTAGTGACATTAAGAGAGATAAATAATCTTCTTTTGATCAGTTCAGTGGTTGGCCCTTAAATAAGGTTTTGATGATCAGTGATCGTTCAGAGAGAGAGGGAGAGGGAGGCATTTCTTTGGCAAACACTTTTTTAATTAACATTTTTATAGATTTGTATCGATGGGAGGAGGGTTGAGACCCCATTTGAAATGAAGACGCCGTAGTAATTAGTGTTAATTATAGCCGTGAGGTCGGTGTTTAGCCGAGGCACCTTTTACGATGTTCATTTGAGTTAAGATAAAAAAAATTTATTCAATGTGTAAACATTTTGGAGTCGTCCTGCCACTCTTCAGAGTCGTCCTGCCGCTCTTGGGGAGTGGCCGAGATCAATAAATTATTTATTATAATTTTGTGAACATTTTTTATAAGACACACTTCATTTATTTTTCATATTTGGCATTTTGACAACAGGGTTTAAATGAATAGAAACTGTGTGTGAACTTTTACCGTGTGTACGAGATGTATGAAGGCAACGTTCCCTTCGTCTCTCTCTCTCTCTCTCTCTCTCTCTCTCTCTCTCCATTGGTACCTCCTCGGTATGGGCCGCAAGGCCTTTTGAGGTACTTCTTTTCCTTGTAACTCCTTGTAACTCTCTCTCTCTCATATATATATATATAATAAAGAGAGAGAGGCTAACGACATTTCGTCTTTGTGACAATTTATCGACGTGCTACTGTTTTGGGTTACGTTCAGGTTAGGTTAGATTAGGTTAGGTTAAGTTATTAGTGCTGACGATAAACTTCCCTATCAATGAAGTGTTCGTAGGTCCCCGTATAAAAACGCGGAAATACGACCATATTTCTCGTTTCTATATCGTTAAAATCCTTTCAAGTTTGGACGTTTTTGCGCACTCGAAAATCTATGAATAATTCGTGGAAAAAGATTGGAGAAACAATTCTTTTGAAGATTCAAAATGGCGAACTGGATATCTGGCGCCAAAGTCAAATTCATCAATACTTTTCGGATGTATCTTACTGAGGTGATTCATTCATTCAGGTTTGCGATCGGGGGTCAACCCCACCCACTGAGGGAGGGTCATTGGCGAGTGTGCAAAGATCAGAACAGATTCCAAACGGATAAATAGTTGACTTAATGGATTGTATGTCTGAAAGCCAGGTCTTACATCTCATTGAAGAGAGAGATTCTCCTTCTAGCTCTGATAATAATAATAATTATTATTGAGTCGACCATTTATACTACGGGGTGGGGGGGGGGACAAAGCGGACAGCTAATCTTTCTTTTAGTCGAGCACGGAGATCATTTTAGGATGCTGAGATCCATCCATAATGCTAAAGGGATCTGGATTTGTTTATGGTGGAGTATGATTTCTAATTTATGGCCTGTCGTTGTATTTGTCATGCGAGACGCCTTTCGAATTTTAAATAACGGGATGGAAATATTTCGTTATACACACACACACCACACACACACACACACACACGTGCGTATACGTAAAATATATTTGTTTATACGTCTTCGTGAGGTTTTTCACAAAAAAAAAAACCACTGTATCATTTGTCGAAATTAAATTTGACACTTTTTTCAATAAAGTCGAATAAAGAATGACTTAAATTCTAAATCTTAGAAAGCAGATCTTATTCATTTTTCACGCATACACATACGAATACACAACCTATATTTTTAATTATATATACAGTATGTATGGGATTGAACTCGGAATGGTTCCCTGAGGTTTTTTCATGATACACACAGACCGTGCATGGAACAAGGAACTCTTCTGGGAAAATTAAATTCACTATAGTCCGAGTAAGTAATGGTAAATGACAAATACTAAAGTTATTCTTTTTCATGATAGGAAGCCCAACGTATACATGTTACAAGGAATCTGTGTAACTAGGGATTTCATGAAATCTCTAAAATGCTCAAGGATTTCATGCAAGGTTAAGTCGTGATATTTTCGTTAGTTTTAACGAAAATATTACGACTTAACCTAACCAATCGTCAAGGTCGTATAGTTGACCTGACTGGGTATTCAGTTAACCGGGCATTCAATAATTTTCCCGTGGTTTAACGAAAATATTACGACTTAACCTTATATGAAATCCCTGAACATTTTGGGGATTTCATGAAATCCCTGAACATTTTGGGGATTTCATGAAATCCCTGAACATTCTGGGGATTTCGTGAAATCCCTGAACATTTTGGGGATTTCGTGAAATCCCTAGTTATACAAATTACTTGTAACATATACCTGTATATGGCTTTTAAACTTTGCTTTGTCACTCCATTAGTGCGATTTGTTGAGATATGTTGTAACGCACATTTGTATATTTGTATATAAAAATGGTAAAATAAAGACTAAAATGAATTTTAAAATCGACTTAATTTTATTAAAAAATTAAATCTTTAAAATGAAGTTATGAAAAACCGCTACTCGAAAGGGGAAGAAAACGAGTTGTTGTTTTGACAATCACAAGACCTGATTTATGTAACCCGCAATTAATCTGCCGGGAATATAAGAAATAATTTTAGCTTTAGGATCCTTTTCATTTTAAAGCTTGTAAAAGGTTTTTTTTTTTTTAATTTTGTTGGTTTTATTTTCCTCTCATTGGAGGAAAAATTCAATGTAAACATGCGAGATCTGTTTCACTTGCTACAAGTCAAAAGTTCGATTGGTTCAGAAAATACATCGCTAGGGGAAATCCTCTGAGAGAAATTTTAGTTTAATTTTTTCCCTACTGAAAGGCGGAGCTCATTTACAGCGAAGTTGAGGTTTGACCAATAAGAAACCGAAATTCTTGTACGATTGGCGTCAAGTAATGAAAATGTTTTTGATAGGTCATTTGGGTACTGAAGGGTGGAGTTTCTTTAATCTTAAGGTGTAATTTAGAGGGACACCTCAGTTGTAGTCTTACCTCTCCAAAGATGAAGTGTTGTTAAATGAGTCCTGAAAATTTGTGGCACCTTTTGATGCCATAAGCCGACTTCAATGTTGTTATTCGAATAATTTGAATTTCATTATTTCAGTGTTTCATATTTTGTTTTGAGAGTTTACTTCAGTTCAGACGCCCTTCTGTAAACGAGGTGGTAGTCAGCAAGAAAGACTGAAAATAATACCCGAAAGTGTCTGGCATATTTGAATTTAATTTTGTTCACATTTTCAAATTCTAACTTATAAACTTGCTCAGTTCATTGCGTTTTCTCTGGGAATAATTTTGCAATTTTTGTGTTGAGCAAATATCTTTTGGAGATTTTATTTTCCAAGAAAATCTGCGGATTTCGCGCAGAACTTTTGAAAAGTTTGTGAAAAAAATTAATTTGGCGGAATTTTTTCCGAAAGAATCGGCGCGGAGCTCGATTAACATTGAAAGTTTGAAATTAAAATTGGGCTTCAAGTAAGCCGAAGAAATTGCGCGTATAAAATTGAAAGGTTATCCGAGTGATAATTAAAGCCGTCCTGAACAAAGGAACTCGCGCGCGCAATAAGTGCAATAAAAAAGTGGTTGCACCACAAATAGTTCCTCCTCGCCCACGTAATTTGCTCACTCAGCTGGTCAAGAATCGGATCTACACACACACACACACACACACTTCGTCGGCGAAAAATTTCATCGACATTAATAACTTATCTCACTCAACGTAACTCAGTGTTAACCAAACTAAATCTGACCTAACCTGACCTAACTTAAACTTGAAAAAATTGTATCGAAGGAACTGTGGCTTAGCTCGAATTTGAAGCGTTGTGTGGTGCGTATCTTGAAAATTTTTGTTTCTTTATCATGGCGTTAAATATATATTTTTTTTTTGTTTCGAGTACTGAGAATTGTCTCTCCTTGTCGTCAAGGTAACCTCCTCCCGATGAGCGACGATGCAAAATCTTCACGTCCACGCATAAGTTATCATCTCACACACACACACACACACACACACACACACACACACACTCTCTCTCTCTCAAGTTGATTAGTTATGATTTTTATTCTTAGTGTTTTAGAGAAAGTTGTTCCGCTGTTCTGTATACAACTCGCAAGGACCGAGAACAAGACTTAATTACTGGCGAAATGAAGCAGATGAAACTTCTCCACAATCTTAGCATGACGTTAGTTCCCAAATTTGAATGTTGCGTCTTGTGACATTCACATTCCAGAATCTCATTCCCGAAATTTTGGTATGAGATTTGTTTGTTGTCGTTGTTGTTGTTGTTTCGTGTTTTCTTTTTTGTTGTATTTATTTAGGAAGTTAAGCAATTTCTCTTTATTGAACTTTACATTGTTTCCTTCCAAGTCTATTTCAATAATGTGTGGATCTCCCTGTATATAACGGTTTAAAGCCCTTTATAGTGCAAAAGTTTGGGGTGGAATGGCTAATGGCATTTCTACCCGAAGAAGGATGAGATTAGGACTGCTTTGAAGGAAGGATGTGAGCCTTATCGAAGAGCAATCAAAGGGCTCGTGAATTATTGAAATTTTTTTAACCAAAGACGATCTTTGGATTAGGTTTTTTTTTTTTGCACACTAACACCGAGCGAAGATGTCGGGTGTTATTCACACTGTTTACTTTTAGTATATTTATATTGAAGCTGCTTCAACACACACTTTTAAGGAATTTTACATAAATTTAGTCGTTTCTGACCCCCCCCCCCCCCCCCCCCCAACCCCCCATTCCGTTGGTATAGAGGCGAGCTTTTGCAATTTTGGTTCATTACTTAAAAAATGTCGGTAATTTCTTTCGTGTAAAGCTATTAGAATTGAGCGGATGTGGCATTCGACATCTCTAATTTTAATCAAAGTATCTTAGAGCGACGATCGGCTCCTATCGTCAAATGCTTTATGCAAACCTGATTTCGGATTAGAATCGGAAATTCGGTCCAACACTTTAGTAAAATAACTTTTGGTGGGGGGGACTCTGTTTTAATTGAATTTTGCGTAAGCCGAATTGAGTCTTACCTTCCTTAATAAACATATACTTTGTGGACTAATTATATATATATATATATATATATATATATAAAAGTGGGGTGGGGCTCAGCTGTATTCGAACTGTAATAAAAACTTAAGTGTATTCGTGACGATGAGGTTAAAATATTTTGTCGTCGTTTCCTTCGCTTTATCACTGTGGTGATCCCACCCACCCCTCACCCCCTATTCCGCCCCCCCCCCCTCAGAAACGCTAATTATGGTATTAGATTTTTAATCTAATAAAATGGCCGCCATTCCTTATGCAGCCAAAAAAAAAAATCCTTAATAAAGAATTCAAGAAAAGGTTAAAAATGAAAGCCACAATAATGAAGGAGAAATCTTACGCCATTTGTTTGATTTTCGAAGTGAGAAGAGCACTTTCCATCTGCCCTTGTCATGAACGTCAAAGAAACTAGCGCCATCTGTCCAGAGGAAGAATAACACTTTATGCATTGAGTGTGGTTGGTCATTCTGTCAGTCGATATACACGGTGAACCAAAAGTAGGTGGACAGTAGGTTGAATAGGGTTTGTGTTATATTATATTATAACTATGGTGTTCATTATAACTATGGTGTTTGTGTTATATTATATTAAATATTATAACTAAATTTATTTAAATTTTATTTTGTATTATAGTATACGAAAAAATTAAATATGTATTCTCAAAATAAACGTTATCATTTACTGTCCACCTACTTTTGGTTCACCCTGTATATCGTTCACGCGTTAAGCACCGTTCGAAGAGGCAGACACACATTTAAAGCTTAGAAAGATGGCCTAAAACACGAATTTATTTGTAATTTAGTTTTGTAAAGGAAGGTTACACACACACACACACCTCTTTCTCCTCTTTGTAGGACGAGATTGTAGATACCAATCGACCAGGGAAGTACTCCAGGGAGGACGTTAGGCAGGAGATAGGGACTGCTGGAACTCCCGTAACTCCCGTTTCTCCTGTCACTGTCCTCCTTAGCTGATCTTTTTCAGTGTCTCATCTACCCTATGAGCAACCCAGTATGCTCTCAAACACACTCCTCCCTCTATTCTTTACTACACATACATACATTTTACACACTGCACAATTTTTTTAATTAAGAAAGAAAATGGCATCGTATGCTTCAGAGACCTTGATTTCGGTTCTCTTGTATATAGGGGGACATTTTTGCGGGCTCTCGCCATTGGCTCCTCCTTCCTTCACACACACACACACACACACACACACACACACACACACTGGTCAAAAGTCTGAGAACACTTCATAATTTATTGAAAATGTTACTAATGTAAAGTATACTCGTATGGAGTAAAAAAACCATTTTTAAGGTTGGTTTTTTTTACATAGAAATGATATGTTACAAATTTGTGCCAAAATAGACAATATAATCAATAATTTGTATATACTCGCCTCGTCTTAATGGTTATCGTAGAACGTCTGTCTGACGCTGAAAGACACGAAGAAGTTGTTCAATAATGTTCCAAGAATTTCAATCCAATCCTTTGTAGGACATTCAGTAATGAGGTCCTGTTTCTTGTTTTTGTCTTGGCTACCTCTGTTTTCAGATACTGCCACAAGTTTTGGATGGGATTAATGTCGGGGATTTGAGGTGTTCTACTCTGTAGAAGTTTTGCGTTTTCAGCAGCCTTTTTTTTTCTCGCCAGCATAGTTCGTGTTTATTATGACTTTTTTTTTTTTTTTTTTTTTTTGGTGGGGGGGTTCGTCATTATCATCATACGCGTAAGTTCAAAGTTTTGTCCAATTAGTCAGGGAATGTCTCGCAAAATATGTTACGAGTGTGTTCCTTTTTTGTTATTCCGTCTGTTTTAACAATATCGCTCATTCCATTAGCAAAAGAAAGCTTCCCAAATCATTATAATTGATCAAATCATGTTATTCCTCAATTTAGATTGTCTTCATATAAAAAATTACTACCCATTTTCATTGGATTGAAACTATGGAATGATTTAAATGCTGATATAAAAAATATTGTGAATGTAAATTCGTTTAAACTAAGTTCAAATCTCGATTAATAATGGCATACTAATAAAAATCTAGGATTAAATGTATATTACTCTATTACTTGCTCATTTCTCGCGTTTAATCTAGGTTAGAGGATTGGTTAGAAAAAGGAGTTAGATTAAGTTAGTGTGATTTAATTAAATTCACAGAAGTTGTGGGCTGGGCGGAGAAGAGAGAGTGGAAATTGTTAAATGTACCCGGTTAGACGCGGAGCTTAATGGTTATACGGATTAACTTCGGTTAAATTAAGTTAAAATAAAGTTTGCTTCAGAAGAAATATCTGTGGTAGAGTGAGTTGTTCCTAAAGGCGATAAATATAGTGTCTAATCAACGTCACTTGTCATTCCAAAGTAAGACGTATAGTAGTTTTAAATCAATTGAAATCTCACTTAGAGTTTTTTTCTTCTTCTTTTTACGTCATGCCTATAGCTTATTTTTCATTAATCACAATTTGACATGATAGAGGCTTAACGCATCATGTATTTTGAATAATGTACTTGCCATTCAACGTGTCTATGCTACAGCATGGCTTATTTATTATATGTAGGCCCCTATAAATGTTTTAAACTAAGATCTCAATGACCCGAGACGCGACTCCTGAGGCCTATTATATACAATCATGGCCCCCTCTTATGCGATTAAAGGAGTTTCTCACCTTTTCAGCTATCTTTTCTTCGTTTCAAATGCCACTTTTCCTTATTTTTCAGGGAACGTTCATTAAAATCACGTTCCATAATACATTCTTTGCATAATACAGACCTCCAAGGACTGCGAAGATCGTGTATTCATTAAAAATACCATACTGTATTTCTTAAACCGAAAGCTCATTTGTAGATATATTGACAATTGAACGTGTGAAAGCTTTATTGGAATTAATGATAGCTTTTCTCGTGTTTCGTTTAATCAAGAGAAACCTTTAATTGCAGCTGTGACATCTTACATCCGAAGTTTAGCCGCGTTCGCTGCATACGTAACTATATATAGGTAAATTGTGACTATCTTTTTGTTGTAATCTACGCCTGCAATCTTGTTTCGGCTCATCACAACCTGATATACAAACATTGTGTGTGTGTGTGTGTGTGTGTGTGTGTGTGTGTGTGTGTGTGTGTGTGTTAGCTCTTTCGCTATCAGGATGGGTCTTTCTTTTAATCTCAGGATCATCTACAGAAACCACCATGTTACAATTTGGCCTTAAAAAAAGAATTCGGTCTCCTTATCCGCGCTAAAATTTTATTTTTCAAAAGAATTTATTGACATTTTTAGGCCATAAATTTAGGCCTTTTGACCGTTCAGATATAAATATGAACTCCCTTATTGGCTGTAAATCAATGTTTTGAAGTGGCTTCAAGTTTGGTTTTGTAGCAAAATGTTTACTTTGGTTTAACTGTTCTGAAATGTTTAATTTTGTCTATTATTAATGTGTCGGTAGTTTATTTTAGTAACCGTTGCCTGTAGCGGCCGATGTCTAAACACAGCACAGTTATGGCACTCGTTTGTCACTTCTGCGTTATAAAATATTTATTAAAAATAGAATCACTTCAGGAGTATTTGGTACACTGCAATGTAATATATATATATATATATATATATAATATATATATATATATATGTACAGGGTGGGCGGAAAGTAGCTCCCTATTTTGGATTGGTAAAAATATACGTATATTATCCATTTATTTCAGAAGAAATAATATGAAAAGGTAGGCATACATGTAGGTTTCCTCTGAAATTCAATGTGGGCTCCAACTCTTTCCACCAGCTTCTGGAGCCGCCCAGGAATGGCGTCCACTGACTTTAGCAGGAACTCCGGCGGGATGGAGGACATGACTTCCCGAATTCGGTCCTCCAGTTCTTCCAATGTCCTCGGTTTGGTGCGGTAGACTTCTTCCTTTACCCACCCCCAAAGAAGAAGTCGCACGGTGTCAAGTCGGGGCTCCTGGCTGGCCATTGATGTGGACCACGACGACCCATCCAACGCCCAGGGAAGTGGGCATCCAGCCACTCACGGACAACAAGAGCGAAGTGCGGAGGGGCGCCATCTTGCATAAATATCAGATCGTCGATGTTCTCCCATGTGCTGACAACCGGCCAGACCTCGTTTCGCAACATAGCAAGGTACCGCTCAGCATTCATGGTGTTGCGCAGAAGGAACGGGCCCACAACCTGATCTGAGGTCATACCACACCACACCGTTACACTGAACCGATTCTGCCGTTTTTCAGCGGTAACCGTGCGACTTCTTTCTTTGGGGGTGGGTAAAGGAAGAAGTCTACCGCACCAAACCGAGGACATTGGAAGAACTGGAGGACCGAATTCGGGAAGTCATGTCCTCCATCCCGCCGGGTTCCTGCTAAAGTCAGTGGACGCCATTCCTGGGCGGCTCCAGAAGCTGGTGGAAAGAGTTGGAGCCCACATTGAATTTTAGAGAAAACCTACATGTATGCCTACCTTTTCATATTATTTCTTCTGAAATAAATGGATAATATACGTATTTTTTTACCAATCCAAATAGGGAGCTACTTTCCGCCCACCCTGTATATATATATATATATATACACATTTTAACTGCAAACAACACACAGTATAATTAATGTAAAGAACGACGCTTGTGTAGAAGAACGTTCCGCACAAGATGAGGAGGAGAACGAACAAATGAAAAATGAGGTAACCACCCGGAATCGAACCCGGGATCTTCCGATTGCCGGTCAGATATGCTATCCACTACACCATGGGCTCGATTAATCACAAGTCGTAATTCTCCTACATACAAGCAGAAACCAATGCCCTGAGGGGCACCTTCATTTGTTCGTTCTTCCTCCTCATCTTGTGCGGAACGTTCTTCTACACAAGCGTCGTTCTTTACATATATATATTATATATATATATAGTGGATGATACATTTCTGTATACCAAAGTAAATTTTTTTTTTTTGTGGGTAGCTTATGATAGCATTAACTCATCCTTATTATATCCCAGCAGCAATAAAATAAGACATCTCCAATAACGAGGGTAGGACGGAAATGTTTTTGGAATAATTTCTTATCCCCATCATTTCACCCGTCTCAAAAAAAACAAAAACAAAAAAAAA
>JAJOZX010007540.1:0-212010 GCA_023014485.1 Bathynomus jamesi
CGCCATTAGCCGCGTGAGGTACTTATCAAAGGCTTTCTGGAAAGTCGAGATAAAGTATATCAATCGCCCTACTCTTATCGTACTCACTCAACATGACGTTGAAAAACTCGAGCAGTTGGTTGAGACACGACCTATGCCGTCTAAACCCATGTTGGGAGTTCCCCAAGCAGCTTGTAGGAATCCAAATGGTCAACGATTCTATCAGCTATTATCCTTCTAATAATTTACCTACACCGAAGTGAGACTAATAGGACGATAGTTCCCTGGACTTTCGTGATCCCCTTTCTTAAGATAGGGGTCACGTTGGCCTCCTCCAGTCACCAGGCACCTGGCCCATCTCCAACGATTTGTTGAGACTGTAGCCAGGTGGGGAGCCACCTGGTCGCGCACTTCTCGCAAAACACTGGGGAGGAAACTGGTCTGCCCAGGAGCCTTAACGCGCTCAGTTTGTATATTCTATGAGCAACGACTGTCGCGGTACATCTAACACTATCCAGGCCAGCACCTTCGTGCCTCACAGCTGGCTCGGGGATGACGCGGGTATCTCCCTGGTGAACATCTCCCGCAAAGTACTCATTAAGCACATTAGCGATGTCCGGTCGGAGGTCCGCAGAACGCCGCTTCCGTCCTTTAAAGGAACTATCATGCTTCTAATGGGCTTTCTACTATTAACTTAACTGGAAGAACTCCTTAGGGTTCCCCTTGCAGAGGCTTGCCACCCGTAGTTTCTTCGTTACGTTTCGCTAGCCTAACCTTCGCCTTCACTTCCCTACACAGGGCGGACTACCTTCAGTGTTCTCGTGGGAACATTGGCCTTCGCCGTCTTAATACGCTACTTTCCTATTTCGGATAGCCGAAGATGCCACGATTGAACCACTTAGCTGCGTTGAAGCAGGGGTGACAGTTTTGAGGTATGGCAGCAGACTGCAGCACCATAAACTCATCCCGGAATGCACTCCACACTCCCTCAACATCGCCGCCAACCTCTAACCCCATCTCTCCTACGCTATCCCTGAGGCTAACAAAGTTCGCCCGCCGGAGATCGAGTTACTGCCTCTCGAGTTACTACGCTTCACCCGAGGGACGCACACACAGAACCTAATAAGACTGTGATCACTCCCCCCAACGATTCGTCAAACGGTGAGGCCAGTGACGAGGTTGTCTTCGGTCGTGAACACTAAGTCCAGAACGCTTTCGCCTCGTGTAGGCTCGTTGACCCACTGAGTGAGGAAGTTCTCATCAGCAAGTCAACTAGCCTCCTCCCTTCAGCATCGGCAGTCCTGTTTTCCACTTTATGCCGCGACAGTTGAAGTCTCCTAAAACTACACACACCCTATCCCCTAGCAGGCTACTGAGTTCGGTGTACAGGGCTGTATCCTCCTCGAGAGGAGTGCGGAGGTCTGTACACCAAGATTAACCTATAGTTCGTCCCTCCCACGTTCAGATCGACGCCAAGCAGCTCCCGTTCCGACCGGAACTGGCAGTCAACCGGACTCAACGTGTCTCTGACGTATATTCGTACCCCACCCCCCTCCCCACGGTGCGGTCTTTGCGAAACATTCTATACCCGGGAATTTCGAACTCCCCAACGTAGTCCCTACGATCAGTATGAATCCAGGACTCGTGATAGCAACGATATCCTGGTATTCTGATGCTAAGTGCGCCCGTAGCTCGAGAAACTTGTTCCTAATTGACATAGCATTAAAAGCATTGCACGGAGGAGCCTTCCCTATTCTGACCGCACCCTAGCACGACCCGTTTCCCGAACAGCCAGGGCTGTCGGGAGTTGAAGGCCCCTCACTAACGAGGGGGCAACTTCCGCAGGAGACTGAGCCCCTCCAACGTAGGGGAGGGTCACCCACCTTACTTCGACGCACCCTTCAGTCGAAGGTATGTCCGCCACCGGCTCATCCTCATCTCTCCCCGGTGGGGCCCATCATCTCTCCCCGGACTCGACCTCACCATTCTGTATAGGTGCCGTCGAGCAGCGCGCCTAGCACACCTTTACCCTTGTTATTGAGGTGGACACCATCCCTCTGGTAAAGTCCCCCACCTACCCGAAAATGCATCGAAGGGTCATAAACTTCACGCCCAGCGGAACGCACAAGTCTTGTACCCTCTCGTTGATGCCAATGACCTTACTGAGCGCGTGGTCACTGACATTCATTCGCGTAAAATACCCATTAAACATTCCCCTGTCTGTCTTCAGTTTTAGATCATCCGCAAGAGACATGATCTCGGTGATGATCCCTTCAGTAAGACCTACCCCCGCCTTTGAGGAACAGGTCATTGCCACCAGCTGGACAACGATCGCAGTCCTCCGACTAGCCACGCCCACCTTCTCTACATCCTTCCTTAAGTGCGCCCGTTCCCCGCCCAGGTAAGCACTTACCTTCCTCCCATCCCGGTTTGCTGAAGCAAAGTACTTCTCCTGGCCCCTGATCTGCGAGTCCCCAATCAAAACGGTGTCTTCCTCCTTCGAGCACAGGAGACTAAAGCGGTTAGAGGTCTTGACAGGGGCAACTGGGTCTCAGGCTTCGCTTCGCAGCCTTCTTGCCCGAGACCTTTCGAAACCCGTCGCCACCCTACACGCAGTTACACCACCCGACCCACCACGACAGGTAGCTACATCCTTCGGTTTCTTGGGCCATCAGCACCCCTTCCCACCCTTCTCTATCAGCCCCTTCTTTAGCCCTCCCTTTGTTCTAGATACTTAATCTTACAGTTTGAACTCTGGTGTGTTTTAATTGATCTTGTCCACTGGGTTGGATTTCCAGTGCTACGACCCTAGCTTCAAGCTTTTTTACTAATTCCTTTAGCTCTTTAAGAGAGGAGGCGAGAAGGGAGGGAGAGAGAGAGAGAGGAGGGCGAGAAGAGAGAGAGAGAGAGAGAGAGGAGGGCGAGAAGAGAGAGAGAGAGAGAGAGAGAGAGAGAGAGAGAGAGGAGGGCGAGAGAGAGAGAGGAGGCGAGAGAGAGAGCGAGAGAGAGAGAGGGCGAGAAGAGAGAGAGAGAGAGAGGAGGCGAGAAGAGAGAGAGAGAGAGAGAGAGGCGAGAAGAGAGAGAGAGAGAGAGAGAAGGGCGAGAAGAGAGAGAGAGAGAGAGAGAGAGAGAGAGAGAGAAGAGAGAGAGAGAGAGAGAGAGAGAGAGAGGAGGGCGAGAAGAGAGAGAGAGGCAGAAGAGAGAGAGAGAGAGAGAGGAGGGCGAGAGAGAGAGAGAGAGAGAGGAGGGCGAGAAGAGAGAGAGAGAGAGATAGAAGGGCGAGAGAGAGAGAGAGAGAGAGAGAGAGAGAGAGAGAGAGGAGAGAGAGAGCGAGAGGGGAGAGAGAGAGAGAGAGAGGAGGGCGAGAAGGGAGGAGAGAGAGGAGGGCGAGGAGGGCGAGAAGGAGAGAGAGAGAGAGAGAGGAGGGCGAGAAGGGAGGGAGAGAGAGAGAGAGAGGAGAGAGAGAGAGGAGGGCGAGAAGAGAGTTACAAGGATTACAAGGAAAAGAAGTACCTCAAAAGGCCTTGCGGCCCATACCGAGGAGGTACCAATGGCAACGGGTGCCACGGAAAATTTTCTACACACTCAAAGGTGTGCAAAATTTGGTCTAACCTTTTCTTGAACTGATCCACAGAGGAACTGTTCACAACTTCCGAAGGTAACCTGTTCCATGTGTCACAGATCTTATACGTAAAGTAATTCCCACACACACTAGTCCTAAACCGTTTCAAATCCAACTTCCAACCATTGTTGCGAGTTGGGTTATCATTTAAACTAAACATACTTCTAAATCGACATCGTTGAACCCTCGTAAGAGCTTGAAAACCTCGATCAGTTGACCGCGCAGCCTCCGAGTTTCAAGCGAAAACAAGTTCAGGGCGCGTACCGTCGATTGTAGCCCATATGCCTAACCGAAGGGATTAACTTTGTGGCCCTCGCCTGCACTCGCTCCAGCCTCTCAATATCTTTCCTGAGGGTGGGCGACCAGAACTGCACAGCATACTCCAGGTACGGCCGAACAAGGGAATTGTACAGTGAGAGCACAATCTCCTTGTTCCGAACTGAAATTGCCTCCTGATATAACCCAATAGTTTCTGGGCTTTCTTTTCCACCTCTACACACTGTTTCGTAAACTTAAGGTCGCTGCTAATTAGCACACCCAAGTCCTTTTATAAATCAGTCACCTCGATATTACTACCCAACATCGAGTAGTCCGACTTGGGATTGGCGTAGCCAATGTGCATCACTTTGCATTTACCCAAGTTAAACGGCATTTGCCATTTTTCGGACCACTCTCCTATCCTACCTAGGTCCGCACGCAGTTCCTCGATCGCTTCGGGCGTCCCAACATTGGCCCCAAGCTTGGTGTCATCAGCGAATTTGGCGATCCGACTGACGATGCCACCGTCGATATCATTTATGTAAATGATAAACAACAGTGGCCCCAAAACGGAAACCTGAGGAACCCCACTAGTGACCGAGGCCCAACCCGATCTAGCCCCTTTAATTACCACCCTCTGCCGCCTATTCCTCAGCCAGTTTTCAATCCACCTACCTATTTCCCCACCGATACCCAGCGCGCGCACTTTCGCCGTTAGCCGGCGGTGAGGTAACTTATCAAAGGCTTTCTGAAAGTCGAGATAAAGTATATCAATAGCCCTACTCTTATCGTACTCACTCAACATGACGTTGAAAAACTCGAGCAAGTTGGTGAGACACGACCTATGCCGTCTAAACCCATGTTGGGAGTCCCCAAGCAGCTTGTAGGAATCCAGATGGTCAACGATCCTATCAGCTATTATCCCTTCTAATAATTTACCTACAACTGAAGTGAGACTAATGGGACGATAGTTCCCTGGACTTTCGTGATCCCCTTTCTTAAAGATAGGGGTCACGTTGGCTTCCCTCCAGTCACCAGGCACCTGGCTCATCTCCAACGATTTGTTGAAGACTGTAGCCAGGTGGGGAGCCACCTGGTCGCGCACTTCTCGCAACACTCTGGGGAGAAACTGGTCTGGCCCAGGAGCCTTAAACGCGCTCAGTTTGTCTATTCTAGAGGCAACGACTGTCGCGGTACATCTAACACTATCCAAGCCAGCACCTTCGTGCCTCACAGCTGGCTCGGGGATGACGCGGGTATCCTCCCTGGTGAACACTCCCGCAAAGTACTCATTAAGCACATTAGCGATGTCCGCGTCGGAGGTCCGCAGAACGCCGCTTCCGTCCTTTAACGGTCCTATCATGCTTCTAATGGGCTTTCTACTATTAACATAACTGAAGAATTCCTTAGGGTTCCCCTTGCAGAGGCTTGCCACCCGTAGTTCTTCGGTACGTTTCGCTAGCCTAACCTTCGCCTTCACTTCCCTACACAGGCGGACATACGCTTCAGTGTTCTCGTGGGAACGATTGGCCTTCGCCGTCCTATACGCTACTTTCCTATTTCGGATAGCCGAAGCGATGTCACGATTGAACCACTTAGGCTGCGTTGAAGCAGGGTGACCGGTTTTGAGGGTATGGCAGCAGACTGCAGCACCATAAACTCGTCCCGGAATGCACTCCACACTCCCTCAACATCGCCGCCAACCTCTAACCCCATCTCTCCTACGCTATCCCTGAGGCTAACAAAGTTCGCCCGCCGGAGATCGAGCTTACTGCCTCTCGAGTTACTACGCTTCACCCGAGGGACGCACACACGGAACCTAATAAGACCGTGATCATTCCCGCCCAATGATTCGTCAACGGTGAGGCCAGTGACGAGGTTGTCTTCGGTCGTGAATACTAAGTCTAGAACGCTTTCGCCTCGTGTAGGCTCGTTGACCCACTGAGTGAGGAAGTTCTCATCAGCAAAGTCAACTAGCCTCCTCCCTTCAGCATCGGCAGTCCTGTTTTCCCACTTTATGCCGCGACAGTTGAAGTCTCCTAAAACTACACACACCCTATCCCCAAGCAGGCTACTGAGTTCGGTGTACAGGGCTGTATCCTCCACGAGGAGATGCGGAGGTCTGTACACCAAGATTAACCTATAGTTCGTCCCTCCCACGTTCAGATCGACGCCAAGCAGCTCCCGTTCCGACCGGAACTGACAGTCAACCGGACTCAACGTGTCTCTGACGTATATTAGTACCCCACCCCCTCCCCACGGGTGCGGTCTTTGTGAAACATTCCATACCCGGGAATTTCGAACTCCCCAACGTAGTCCCTACGATCAGTATGAACCCAGGACTCGGTGATAGCAACGATATCCTGGTATTCTGATGCTAAGAGTGCCCGTAGCTCGCCAAACTTGTTCCTGATCGACCTAGCATAAAAAAGCATTGCACGGAGGGAGCCTCCCCTATTCTGACCGCCCCCTAGCACGACCCGTTTCCCGAACAGCCAGGGCTGTCGGGAGTTGAATAGCCCCTCACTAACGAGGGGACAATCTCCGCAGGAGCTTGAGCCCCTCCAACGTGGAAGGAGAGTCACTACCTGCTGTTGGAGGGGGACTAACTACTGGAGAGAGAGAGAGAGTTACAAGGAGGAAGGAGTTACAAGGAAAAGAAGTACCTCAAAAGGCCTTGCGGCCCATACCGAGGAGGTACCAATGGCAACGGGTGCCAGGGAAAATTTTGTGAAAGTTTATTTTTCTTTCAACTATCCTAGCAGTAGTAGAAAACTGGATAGAAAAGTAGAAGGCTCTCCCCCCACCCTCCGCTCCCTCCCTGCCAGAGGCAGGTACGGAAAAAGGTTGAAGAAAATACCTTGACCCTGGAAAAGTAGCCAAGGAAATTTTACAGGAAAGTGGAGAATATATAAAGCTCTATATTTAGCTTGCTCACAGAGACCGAGCAAGCGAACTCCTGCAGAGTTTTCTGAGGTTTTAATCTTAAACTATGAGTGTGTTCAGTACTTTGTCTAGCCTATTTTTAAACAGATTTACACTTTGACTGGAAACAACCTCTGAGGGAAGTTGGTTCCAGATATTAACTATTTTATAGGAAAAGAAATTTCCGCAGACTGAGGTCCTAAATGTCTTTACACACTCAAATAGTGTGCAAGATTTCGTCTAACCTTTTCTTGAACTGATCCACAGAGGAACTGTTCACAACTTCCGAAGGTAACCTGTTCCATGTGTCACAGATCTTATACGTAACGTAATTCCCACACACACTAGTCCTAAACCGTTTCAAATCCAACTTCCAACCATTGTTGCGAGTTGGGTTATCATTTAAACTAAACATACTTCTAAAATCGACATCGTTGAACCCTCGTAAGAGCTTGAAAACCTCGATCAGTTGACCGCGCAGCCTCCGAGTTTCAAGCGAAAACAAGTTCAGGGCGCGTAACCGTCGATTGTAGCCCATATGCCTAACGGAAGGGATTAACTTTGTGGCCCTCGCCTGCACTCGCTCCAGCCTCTCAATATCTTTCCTGAGGGTGGGCGACCAGAACTGCACAGCATACTCCAGGTGCGGCCGAACAAGGGAATTGTACAGTGAGAGCACAATCTCCTTGTTCCGAAACTGAAATTGCCTCCTGATATAACCCAATAGTTTCTGGGCTTTCTTTTCCACCTCTACACACTGTTTCGTAAACTTAAGATCGCTGTTAATTAGCACACCCAAGTCCTTTTCTAAATCAGTCACCTCGATATTACTACCCAACATCGAGTAGTCCGACTTGGGATTGGCGTAGCCAATGTGCATCACTTTGCATTTACACAAGTTAAACGGCATTTGCCATTTTTCGGACCACTCTCCTATCCTACCTAGGTCCGCACGCAGTTCCTCGATCGCTTCGGGCGTCCCAACATTGGCCCCAAGCTTGGTGTCATCAGCGAATTTGGCGATCCGACTGACGATGCCACCGTCGATATCATTTATGTAAATGATAAACAACAGCGGCCCCAAAACGGAACCCTGAGGAACCCCACTAGTGACCGAGGCCCAACCCGAACTAGCACCTTTAATTACAACCCTCTGCCGCCTATTCTTCAGCCAGTTTTCAATCCACCTACCTATTTCCCCACCGATACCCAGCGCGCGCAATTTCGCCATTAGCCGGAGGTGAGGTACCTTATCAAAGGCTTTCTGAAAGTCGAGATAAAGTATATCAATCGCCCTACTCTTATCGTACTCACCCAACATGACGTGGAAAAACTCAAGCAAGTTGGTGAGACACGACCTATGCCGTCTAAACCCATGTTGGGAGTCCCCAAGCAGCTTGTAGGAATCCAAATGGTCAACGATCCTATCAGCTATTATCCCCTCTAATAATTTACATACAACTGAAGTGAGACTAATGGGACGATAGTTCCCTGGAATTTCGTGATCCCCTTTCTTAAAGATAGGGGTCACGTTGGCTTCCCTCCAGTCACCAGGCACCTGGCCCGTCTCCAACGATTTGTTGAAGACTGTAGCCAGGTGGGGAGCCACCTGGTCGCGCACCTCCCGCAACAATCTGGGGAGAAACTGGTCTGGCCCAGGAGCCTTAAACGCGCTCAGTTTGTCTATTCTATCGGCAACGACTGTCGCGGTACATCGAACATTATCCAGGCCAGCACCTTCGTGCCTCACACCTGGCTCGGGGATGATGCGGGTGTCCTCCCTGGTGAACACTCCCGCAGAGAGAGAGAGAGAGAGAGAGAGAGTTACAAGGAGTTACAAGGAAAAGAAGTACCTCAAAAGGCCTTGCGGCCCATACCGAGGAGGTACCAATGGCAACGGGTGCCAGGGAAAATTTTGTCTTTCAACTATGCTAGCAGTAGTAGAAAACTGGATAGAAAAGTAGAAGGCTCTCTCCCCACCCTCCGCTCCCTCCCTGCCAGAGGCAGGTACGGAAAAAGGTTGAAGAAAATACCTTGACCCTGGAAAAGTAGCCAAGGAAATTTTACAGGAAAGTGGAGAATATATAAATAGCTCTATATTTAGCTTGCTCACAGAGACACCGAGTAAGCGAACTCCTGCAGAGTTTTCTGAGGTTTTAATCTTAAACTATGAGTGTGTTCTGTACTTTGTCTAGCCTATTTTTAAACAGATTTACACTTTGACTGGAAACATCCTCTGAGGGAAGTTGGTTCCAGATATCAACTATTTTACAGGAAAAGAAATTTCCGCAGACTGAGGTCCTAAATGTCTTTACACACTCAAATAGTGTGCAAGATTTCGTCTAACCTTTTCTTGAACTGATCCACAGAGGAACTGTTCACAACTTCCGAAGGTAACCTGTTCCATGTGTCACAGATCTTATACGTAATGTAATTCCCACACACACTAGTCCTAAACCGTTTCAAATCCAACTTCCAACCATTGTTGCGAGTTGGGTTATCATTTAAACTAAACATACTTTGTGATGCGTGATCTCTATGGGGGCTCCACCCCCATACCCCCAAGACCTAAATTATACAAATGATAATGTAATAACATGTTAAGTTATGCACTTTTTTAGTCAAAAATACATTTTTCTAGGTTAGGTTAGGTTCCAAAAATAAAGTAATTACATGCTATAAATAAAGGTTTTACATTGATTGTGAAGTCAATTTCATAAAATTGAGATGAGGGGGATGTTGTATACAATTACCCATATATTTTATCTCAGATACTTCTTGCATTTATATAGAAAAATGACAAAGAACCCTTGGAATATTTTGCTTGTCATTTAGTCTGGTTCTTGTTCTGTGATGGTATATTATTTGCATCTCTTTTACTTTCTTTGTTGACCTTTTTCTGATATTTTCATTAAAACAATGAAAATATCACAACTTAACCTAACCAATTGTCAAGGGCATACAGTTGACCTAACTGGGCATTCAATTAACCTAACTGGGCATTCAATTAACCTAACTGGGCATACATTTGACCTAACTGGGCATACATTTGACCTAACTGGGCATACATTTGACCTAACTGGGCATACATTTGACCTAACTGGGCATACATTTGACCTAACTGGGCATACAGCTAACCCAACCAGGCAGCTGGTTGTAGCTGGTTCCTTCTTGGTGCTACTTGTAGTTGCCGGGAAGAATGAAGGATACGAGAGGCAAGCTGTCGCTTTGTTGGGTATCTCTTTTAGGGGCCTCTCGTGTCCTCTTCTCTCCCTGTCGTTTGGGGGGTTGGCGTCTTGAAGGAAAAGCCGGTCATTTTCAGAGTTTATTGAGTTCTTGATTGGCTGAGGTTATTTTACAGAAGATTTTGTTATTTTATATACAGCTGAATTAATTAAATATATATATATAAATTTATGTACAATACTTATTTATAAAGATTATATATGATTCTTAAAATTACACAGTGATAAAATATATACAATTTGCTACGCGCAAAATTGGTTTGTCGGTAACTAATATAAAAATAATATAAATGCGGAAAATTAACTGCGCGGCCCCACACTACTGCCCACCCCGAGAAGCGGAGCACGTATATCAAAAGTAGAAATATTCGGGTCTTGATTTGAATCGGATCCTTCGTCCAGCTCGTGTTGATCCTTGGTCAGCCTCATTTCCGGTTGTTGCGTTGTCCTGCGCACCCGTCCTGAGGTCTGTATTTGCTACCTCCGAGGTGCATCCTCCATCGTCCTTTTTCCTTGCGTGCTTTTTCTCCAATCCGGTCATCCGATTGTGCGCCCGGTACCTGTGTGGGACCTGAAACTATATACGCCGGTTTTAAACGATTAATTGAAATGGCTTCTGATGATCCATTAGTTTTTTCTATTACGAAGTACTTATCGTGGCATTCGAGAACACGGAAAGGTCCTAGATATGGTGCCTCGAATGGTTTTTGAACGCGGTCGATGCGTACCCATACGTGGCTTGATTTGTGGAGTTCCGATGGAATGAATGATTTGGGGGCTGAGTGAATGTTTCCTTGAGAGAGTTGGGCGAAATCGATTTGCGTAATTTTCTTGGCTAATTCGGAGATGAATTTTGAATTGGATTTTGACGACGAATTGGCGATCATTGGCCTCGGGCATAATAGGGTGGTTCCGGTGACAGTGGTGAATGGTGAATAACCCGATTCGTTGGGGAGACTGCGTAAACCAAGGAGAACTATGGGTAAAGCGGGGAGCCAATCTTGTTTTCGAGCAATGATTGCTGTCTTGATGGTGCGATGAGATCTTTCAATTATTCCGTTGGTCTGAGGGTGATACGACAAAGTTCTTAGTCGGTGAAATCCGATGAGAGCTGAGAGTTCCCTAAAGAGTTCGGATTTGAATTGGGATCCGCGGTCCGTTATGACTTGCAGTGGTACACCAAATCTTGAAATCCATACATCAAGAAATGCGTGTGCTATTGATGTGGCTGTAGTATCAATCAGAGGATATGCTTCTATCCATCTTGTGGCACGATCGATGCAGGTTAGGAGATATCTATATGGGGAAGGATATGTTTGACCGGGCAAAGTGGTTGGCGGTAAGGGACCGACGATGTCGATATGTACCGTTTCAAATCTTGAACTTGGTAAATTGAAGGGGGTTATTTCTGATTTTGTATGGCGAGAAATTTTTGAGGATTGACATGATTCACAATTTCGGGACCAAGTTCGAATATCCTTATTCATTGAGGGCCAAAAGTATCTTGATTTAATGATACGAAGTGATTGCTTGATGCCTGGATGAGAAATATTATGAAATTGATTGAAGATGAAAGATCAATGCTGCTTGGGAACAAAAGGACGGGGATATGGCGTGGATGTATCGCAATATAAAGTTGTATTTTCTGGAAACGGGAATGGCTTGAGACGTGGGAGAAATTCTTGCGTTTCTTGATCTTTTTGTTGAGATTCCGCGATTGCTGATAAATCAAAAGCGTCAATATGTACTGCGTTTACGTTGCGTGAAAGGCAGTCTGCTACGACGTTTTCGGATCCACAGATATGTATTACATCTAGTGTTGCAACCCCAAAAAAAACATGTTTTTTTTATATAAAAAAAACACCAACAAAAAAAAAGTTTTTTTTTGTTTTTTTTATATTAGCTAATTCTGTTGTGTATATATACTAGTGTAGTATATACTAGTATATACTACTATATATATATATATATCACATCTGGTCCGAGCTTTTATATTCAGTCACGACTAGTGTTGCAACCCAAAAAAAACATGTTTTTTAATTAAAAAAAACACCAACAAAAAAACGTTTTGTTTTTTTAATTAGCTAATTCTGTCGTGTAACAATATCGAAATTAAATAACGAGAAATCTTACCAAATAAATGGGGAGATTGTAAAAAATTTAAACCTAACCTATTTTTAAACTTAACCTAACGGTGTTTGGGGGAATAAGCCATCTGACGGGAAAAGTCTCCAGCCCCCACTAGTGACGGCTTTTTCCTTAAACATATATAAAATATATTTATTATAAAAACTAAGCTAAACTGACCTAACCTAGCCTAACTAAGTTTTGTCTAAGTTTAATTTGCATTAATTTAACACTTATACTTATTTAGGTTATTATACAGCTGACTAAAACGCCCCCATCCCCATTTATTGACTGGAGACTTTTTCGAGATACAGCTTTTACCATTACTTACCAACCTAGCCTATTTTATTTCGATTTTTTAAATTATATTGTTAATTTGTATATTTTTTTTCAGGTTTATATCTTATATACCAGTAATTATTTAGATTAGTGATAAACTGATAAAATGCCAGGAAGAAAGAAGACTCCAGTTGCATGCCTATTTAAGGATGTTAAAAGTGATGCAAAAGTGGCAAAAGTTAAATGCAATTTTTGTTGCATGGAACTAGTAAAAAATGGCACAAGAATGGCCAAACATATTGCTAATTGTAATAAATGTGATGACAAAATAAAGTTTAGATATTTAAAACTAAAATCACAGCATTAGACAGCTACAAACAACTATTCTGAAGATATTATTGACATGGATCAAAGTGAGTATAGTTGCAAGAGCAACCCACCAAATGAAACCAGATCAACATCAAGGACATCCACAAGATCTCCCTTTTCCCCTCAACAGAATAAAATTAGCAAATACATGGATTACATGTCAAATGCAGAGATTGTAAGTACATTATATATTATCATATTATAGTGATGCCAGTGAATATATATCTTTAAATTCCTAACATGAACCACCATTTCACAATTATAATTGGACCATTAATTAATGAAATTACTTTTTTGCTTAGTATTAGTGAAGCAACCTAGTCTGCTAATCTATAAAAAACATGGTATCCTTTGTGTGAGGCTAAATTCTATACATACGAAAAATTATCATTCAACAATCTAATGACTTCTTTTTGTTATAGGAACAAACTCAAGTACACCTAGCTCGGGCTATTTATGCAAGTGGATGTCCATTAAGGATCATAGAGAATGAGCTATGGTTACAAGTGTTTGCCACTTTGAGACCATCATTTGTAGTGCCAAACCGGGATATGATCTCAAATTCTCTTCTTGAGAGAGTGTACCAAGAAACTGCTACAACAGCTAAAGAACTAGTGGCATCTGCTTCAAGTGTGGCAATACTCTGTGATGGCTGGAGCAATATCAGGTAAGATTGTGAGAGAGCTAAAGTATGGTACTGATTAATAGAGTAGTGTATGTTATTTCTTATATTTTGAATTACAGATATCATTGCAAAAACAAGTTCAAAGTTGTGTTCAGATATAGCTAATCAGTCAGAAATTATGGCTGATTAGCTACATGATGTAGCTAATCAGATGTAGCCTACATCTGAACTCACAAATCATTATTTACAAATATTACTATCTGTATTATTTTGCAGAAATGAGGGAATCATAAATTTCATCATAACAGTACCCAGGCCCATATTTTGGAGAGCATTGCAACAGGTATGTTTAAAATCATATACAGTAGAACCCCGTTAAGCCACTGACCATTAAGCTGTGATTCATGTTAAGCCATGGTGACACTGTGGACCCAGTGAAAAAAGTAATAATTTAATATAATTATTATTTAATATAATTATTATGGAAACTATGCTAAACTGACCTAATGTAATTTAAGTAAGCTTCATTTAAAATTTATAGTTAAATTAATTTAACATATTTCTACTTTTTTAAGTAGAAGTGACTAAAACTCCCTCATCCCCACCTCATTTATTAAATAGAAAATTTTTTTGAGTGAAATAATGAATTAATTAAAGAAATAGTTGAAAAATTACGGATGGCAGTGTTCAGGTATATGAGAACTATATATTCTGTAATTTTCGTGACGATAGAGTTAATTTTCGTTGAGTGGGATAAGCCGTGGCATATTAAGCTGTTCTGGAGTTTGGATCCCATGGACCGTGGTATAAAGGGGTTCATATGTATTTGATTTTAACATGGTACAAACATGTTTGCATTAGGTATCATATGATTATGAATGGTAATCATTTTAGTCTGTGAGTTTATGATTATAATTTGTTATGGTTTTCTTGTCATAGGTACAGACAGCCATACAGGAGAGTACATGGCAAATAAAATTAAGGAAGTGGTTGAGGAAGTTGGACCTATGAAAGTGCTTGGCATCTGCACTGACAATGCCACCAACATGAAGAAAGCATGGGAGCTGTTGCAAGTGGAATATCCACACATTCAACCTTATGGATGTCTGGCCCACACTTTACACTTGATCTTTACAGACATCAACAGGATCAAGACTGTAGAGGGCATCCAGCGTGAGTGTACTAACATTGTTAAGACTATTAAAAAGTCACAGAAGATGACTGCATTACTAAATCAACATCAACAGCAGTCTCCATCGAAGCATCAACACACACTGAAGCTGCCTGTCAAAACAAGGTAAGAGGGTCTTAGTTGATTCGTTACACATTTTTACTATTCGTTTTAAACTTCTAAAAAATCAGGCATTTCTGTCTTGAATTTGTAGTATTTCAAACAGTCTCAAACTACAGTATCTACATTGTATGTTCTTATTTTGATATTAAATATATTGCCAATATTTTCAGATGGGGGTCTATCATCCATTGTATGGAGAGCATCGACATCAATAAACACCCCCTCCAGACCCTGGCTATAAATGATGAAGCAAAGAAAGCCTCTCTTGATCAATCACTCAAAAACTCCTGCTTTCTGAAGTCTTCTGGGATAAACTGGATGGATCTTTGAAGTTGTTGAAGCCGGTTTCTGATGCTATCACTGCAGTAGAAGGGGACAACAAATACCTCTCTATTGTACCAAAGATATTTAATGACCTTCAACAATCCTTCGAGAAGAATCTCTCCTCGAGCCCAATTCTGAAGAGCGAAGAAGATTGTTTTAAGGGAATTATTCCTAAACGGAGAAAGTTTCTTCTTAGAAGTATCCACCTGGCAGCAAATCTTCTTGATCCTCGCTACAAAGGATGCCACATCTCTGGAGAAGAAATAGTAAGTTGTTGATTTTACAACTAGCACCGAATATTGATTTATGTTCTTATTTTGCAGACATTCATTATCTATTATTTGATATTATTTTATATTTAATGTGTTACAAATTGTATTTCAGGTGGATGCCATGGAAGTCATACAAGAGATATCTGTAGCTGTTCCATCTGTGGATGATAGCAAGACATTGGGAGAGTTAGCTGACTACCGATCAAAAGAGAATATCTTTGCAAAGCCTTTTGTCTGGAAGGCAGCTGCACAGGCGAATCCAACAAGCTGGTGGAATGGAATTTGTGGTTCGACCCAGCTCTCCAAGGTTGCAGCAAATATTCTCAACCTGCCCCCAACTAGTGCAGCTGTGGAACGCTCTTTCAGTCGCCACTCATGGATCCACTCAGTCAAACGGAACCGACTGACAACTGATAGAGCATCTAAGCTAGTTTTCATCGCTCATAACCATGCTTTGGGTGATCACAATGAACCACAAGACCATGAATCTGAAGCAGGTGCTCAGCAGAAGCAAAACATGTCCCAGACAACTCTCCAAGCACAAGAACGGCCATCATCAAGCAGAGAGTATGATCATGAAGGGAATGAAATGTTCTATTCAGAGTCTGAAGCAGAGTCTGAAAACTCAATGTATGATGAATGACTCTCTATGACTCCTCAAATGATGAATGATGATGAAAAAAATGTTGAAAGTATTTTTTTTAGTTAATTAATATAAATTTACAATGGATTTTATAATTGGGCTTGTGTCTGGAGTCTTTTTAGGGGCAGTGTCAACCTTTATTAAAAGGAAAAATAATGAAAAATGGATTTAAACCTTTTTTGTTTTCGTTACTCCTTGAAATCAATGTTACAATGAGAACAACATACGTGTACTTTTGTTTCAAAATAAAGAAGGGATAATATCTATATACCAATTTTATAAAAAAAAAAAAAAAAAAAAAATAAAAAAAAAAAAAACGTAGGTATGCTAACCCAACAAAGTGAACAACCCTACTGTACATAGTCACCAAAAAGCCAAAAGTGAAAACAAGAAGCCAGTATGCAAGTATTACAGGAGGGGCTTGTGTAAATATGGACTTAAGGGAAGAGAATGCCCATTTGCTCACCCACCACTCTGCAAAAAATTTATACACGATGGGAATGGCATTTCTGGATGTAGATCCAATGCAAGATGTCCCTATTTTCATCCCCAAATTTGCCAGAGCTCATGGTGGGAAAGAAGTTGTTTTAAAGAGAACTGCAATCTGGCCCACCTGAAGGGAACAATCCGATTCCAACCACATCAAACTCAACGGAGAGAATACCAGGATAGTGAGCCTACTATCCCTCAGCACTATTTGGCCCAAGGGGTGCAAGAAAACCCAAGACCAAATACCATTCCTGCACCCAGATCTTATGCTGATGTAGCGGGTCCAGGTAAGCCCACTGGTGAAAATAGTACAGCAAACAACCATGAAACCCCATTGGGGTTTTACCACCTCATAAAACAAATACAAGACATTCAAAGCTCACTTGGGCTCCTCATACAAAAGCAAATGAGAACCCCAGCAGGAACCCTTCAAATGCCCTATATGTGGGAGATGAAACAAATGGCTCCACAAATGTATCAATAATTTACTTAAACATCCAGGGCCTTTACCCAAACTCAAACCATACCAAAATACCTTACCTAAAGAGCCTAGTGGAACACACTACTAGCACAGTTATAGCCCTCACAGAAACACACCTGAACCCCATGATCATGAGTAGTGAAATTGCAATCAAAGGGTACACTACCCATAGATGTGACAGAGAAGACTGTCTAAATGGTGGTGTCCTGATGTACATCCCTGAAAACATTCAAAGTGAACTGCTCATGGCATACTCAAATGGAGCCTGTGAACTCCTAATCATCATGCTCAGCATAAATAAAGAAGACATAATACTAGTGAATATCTATAGCCCCCCAGATAGCTCCCATCTAGAGCTCACTGAAGTTCTGGAAAAAATCAGGCAATGCCTAGCTATTGTAGACTCAACAAGAGACTTAATCATTACAGGAGACTTTAATCTCCCAAATTGCACCTGGAACCAATATGGTGGTATGAAATCAGGGACAAAAAGGTCCAAATCAAAACACCTGAATGAGTTTATGGAAAAACTGCTCCTAGTACAACATGTCCACTGCCCAACTAGAAAAAATAATATCCTAGATTTAGTGCTGACAAATAATGCAACTACAATTGACCACATTGTTATAACACCAACTATACACTCCGACCACAATGTCATGCACATATTCACAAACTTGTCCCTCCACAAATGTAAGCAAGACCCATGCCAAACGAACTTGCCATACTCTGACCTAAACCTGCACAAGTCAGACTGGACATCAATAAATAACTGTCTGGGAGAAATAAACTGGGAAGATGAATTAGAAAACCTAAAACCAGAAGAATGCTGGAGTAGAATACAATACCTGCTGTCATCAGCATTATACAAACACACACCAAAGAAAAACGATAGTGCACAGAAGCACCGGACAAAAGAGCACAGATACAGAAGGACACTTATGAGAAAGAGAACAAAGCTATCTAAACAACTGACAAAGCAATTAAGTGATACAAGACATAGTAACATCCGGAATCAGATACTGATGTTAGAACTTAAAATAAAGGAGTCAACCATAAGAGAGAATATTGATAATGAACACAAAGCTATTGGCACTATAAAGGAAAATAGCAAATTCTTCTTTAGCTATGCTAAACGCAAAGCAGTTATCAAAATGAGCATTGGCCCATTGCTTGCTAAAGATGGACTAACTCTCACATCTAATACACAGGAAATGGCAAACATTTTACAATCTCAATATGCTTTAAGCTGGAGTACCCCTGTAGTAGCAAAGAAAATAAAAACTACAGCATTTTTTGATAGAGAAGAAAATGACCAAGACAGACCATTATTGGAAGATATACAAATAACCACTAGAGATATACAACAGGCAATAACAGAGCTACCGGGGAGTTCAGCCCCTGGTCCAGATGGAATTGGAGCCAAGATTCTTAAGGAATGCAAACATACTTTATCTCTGCCTTTGAAAATCCTGTGGAGATCCTCACTAGACACCAGTAGAATACCACCAATCATGAAACAAGCAAATATTACCCCAATCTACAAAGGAGGCAAAAGAAAGGAAGCCAAGAACTATAGACCCATATCTTTGACTTCCCATATTATTAAAATATTTGAGAAAGTCCTGAAAAGGCACATTGTCAGTTTTATAGAAAATGAACATCTCTTAGAAGACTTTCAACATGGCTTCAGACACAAGAGATCCTGCCTTACTGAACTTATAGACCATTGCAATACAATCCTACAATACTTGGGAGAAAACCACAATGTCGATGTCATCTATCTAGACTTTGCAAAAGCTTTTGACAAGGTTGACCATGGTATATTATTCCATAAACTAAAAGAACTTGGTATTTGTGGAAAAGTAGGAAAATGGATCCATGCCTTTCTCTCTGACAGAAAACAAATAACAACTGTAAATGGAGCAAGATCTATAGAAAAAGAAGTGATTAGTGGAGTGCCGCAAGGCACAGTACTAGGACCAATTCTATTCATTATAATGCTAAACAATATAAACTGTAACCTAGGAAGCTCTCTCCTGTCATTCGCAGATGATACCAGAATACTAAGACCAATTACAGAAAAAGAAGACTGTGTAGAGCTACAAAAAGATCTACAAACTATATATATGCATGGGCAGATGCAAACAATATGGCCTTCAATGAAGACAAATTTGAACTAATTAAGTATGGACCAAATAAATACCTGAAAGAACAATTCAACTACACTGGACCCACAGGAAAAGATATTGCACAAACTGATCATGTCAGGGATCTAGGGATTATATTATCTGAAGATGCAACATTCAACAGGCACATTGACAAAGTAACCTCATCATGCAAACAACTAATAGGATATATACTGAGGACATTCAGAACTAGGGACAGTATGACCATGCTTACCCTGTGGAAATCACTTGTCCTTCCACGCATTGACTACTACTCTCAATTATGGTTTCCCCACAAACAGAATGAATTGCAAAAAATTGAGGGCCTACAAAGAACCTTTACCTCGTATATTAAACAACCTGATGGGCAACAGGTGAGTAAAAACAAATTAAACTACTGGGATAGGCTTAGAGGCCTTAACCTTTATTCCATAGAGAGAAGGTTTGAGAGATACATCCTAATCTACACCTGGAAAATTCTAGAAGGGCTTTTAGTTGCTCCCAATACTGAACCAATTGTGCCCACCTTAACAAGAACTGGCAGAATGTATAAAAAATATCACCTCCCACCAAACAGTCTGAGAAGGATTCAAACCCTTCAATATAATAGTATCTCTAGGCAGGGTTCTCGCCTGTTTAACTCCTTGCCTCAGTACCTTAGAGATATAAGTGCAGTCCCAGTAGATACTTTTAAAAAACACTTGGACATGTTTTTAGCCAACATACCTGACCAACCCACAGTGTCAGGGTATTCCTCTGCCAGACCAGCCCCCACAAATTCAATAGGGGACCAAATCATATGGCAGGAGCAAGAGAAAAGAAGGGTGGCGACCCTGTCATGGCCCCGCCTCAGGAGGCGCTGAGTGGACTTCGTGGGAGCAGCGCACCCTTGAGGCAGAAGCGCTTTAAGGTAAATTTAAGGTAAGGTAAATACCATGAGTTCAAAATGTAGCGACAGTAGTGCTATTGTCCCTCAAAACTTGTTTAATAATGTCCCACTCGGAATTAGAACACCCATTACACACCACCATTCTGAATCAACTGTTGAATTCAAATTTCTGCACTAAACATGCGTGGGGGTGTCACATGACAATAGGGCAGCTGCTGATTGGCTAATGATAACAACATTACTACATACACACAGGATGAATGGTTTGACTAGTGAATAATGGCGCCAAAATTTAATAATTTTGAAAGTAAATATCTTGATAAATAGGAATTTCTGGCAAAATTAGTATAGAATAAAGTTTTATTATTTTTGGTAATGGTTCAGAATACAGGCACCACTTAATTAAGCAAAATTTCGAAAAATACCATAGAGACAAAGTTGTTTCTCTCATTAAAATACATTGATTGCATGTGTCGCATAGTCCATTTGTATAATTTAGGTCTTGAGACCTAAATTATACAAATGAGAAACAACTGTCTCTATGGTACTTTTCAAAATTTTGCTTAAGTGGCGCCCGTATTCTGAACCATAACCTTATTTTTTTTCGCTCTCTCTCACTGTATAAATATCAATATCGAGTTTGGTGGATGTGTTCTACCGAATCTTAACCTTTGTTTAAACTAAAGAAAATATCATGACTTAACCTAACCAATCATCAAGGGTGTACAGTTGACCTAACTGGGCAGTCAATTAACCTAACCTGGCATTCAGTTGACTTAACCAGGCATTCAATTATAGGTCTGCCCACCATTTTCAATTTACAATTATTCAAAAAATAACTAATTTAGTGCATTAAAAGCAATAACAATTCGTCAAATAACGATTTATTTTTTAAACTAATTTATGGCCGGATTATGAAGGATCGCCTCATCAACTTCTAATGAAAAGAGGTACTTATACCTAAACTGTCCAAACCTAAAAACATTTTGGTAATTATTCATTTTTTGACCCAGTCTCTTTTTATAATGAGAGCAAATGTTTCTGGTCAATTTGGAGGTGCTCTGCACGAATCTGCCATCCGTTTCCTGTGCAAATGCGTAGTTTTCGAGATATCATCATCTCGAAAACTATGCATTTGCACAGGAAATGGATGGCAGATTCGTGCAAAACACCTCAAAATTGACCAGAAAAGTTTGCATTCGTGCTAAACACAACCTAACCTAACCACCTAACCTAACCAGTCACCTTATTTTGGAGGATATAGTTCTGCAATTGCAGTAAGGAATATTTATGAACCGGAGGTTTTTATTCACCAAGAAGTTACAATGTTCCAGCCATGTGCCCTTAAAGATAGAAATGGTAAATCCACACTCACGCTTATTTTTTGGATTTTTTTTACGGCACCTAAACACCTTCGAGTCTTGTCTTAAAATACAGGCAGTATTACATTTAGGGCAAATCACGGATGTCGGAATTATGCAGTGATTGGAAAAAACATCTAAACTTTTAGCTTCATCTAGGCCAACAAGGCGGATTAGGTCTTCAAAATCAAGTTCACAAGATTGACACATCATAACAGTAGAATGAAAATCACCACACTAACAAAAAACAGAAAGAAGCAAGCAAAAGCAAGAAAAAGTAGCCAAAAAAAGCCAAGTAGCCAAAAAAAGCCAAGAAAAATCTCCAAAAAAGTCCAAAAAAGGTAGCCAAAATAAACAAACCCACCGAAATTTATATACATACATATTAGAAAGTAGAAAATATTTTTTTTTAAAAAGTACATTTTATACAAATTTGCACAAGAATATATATATATTTTCTTATTCAGTTTTGATTGGTTATTCATATATATTGCTGTTATAGCTGGGTGTGACGGGGTCAAAAAATGAATATTAACCAACATTTTGAACACATGTAGCATATCTCCCCTCAATCAAACAAACAAACAAACACTTTATTTCAGACACAACAGGTACAAACATTATAAAAGAGGTCCATAGAAGATTAAGAAATAATTATCTCGAGCACTAAGTGGGCCAGTGAATCACTGTGTATAATGAACATACAATTATATGAGAATAAAAACCCACTCTAATAGACCCGAGGAGGATGCCAGTGGGCGTCGAAACTGTCGTGGAAATAAACTCTGTCTATTAGAGTGGGTTTTTATTCTCATATTTTGACCTTCACGTAAAAAAGTGAAGTTTTTTGCATGAACATACAATTGCCAACACCAATGCTTCCAGATTTTGAGATTTATAAAATATATCGGTTAAACAACGTCTCTCAAAATTACACATACCCAGTTCCTTTAATCTTTTCTTTTCTTCCAAATCATCTTAGGTTAGGGATAAGCTTAGTTACTCTATGTTGCACACCTTCAAGCATATCAATATTATGTCTAAGGTGAGGGGACCAAGCTTGAATGCACTACTCTAAGTGAGACCAAACATAAGAATTACAGTCGTCCCTCGCCATCTTCGGTATTTCGTTCCGCGGAGACAGGGCCGTTTCCTGGCATAGGCAGACTAAGCGGCCACTTAGGGCCCCGCTGCTACTAGGGGTCCTCTAGACAGGCTCCCAGGTCATAGCTCAGTGGGCAAGAATGAAGAATAGGAATATAGCTGGTTATTATTAATATTAGTTATTATTATTATTATTACTACTAGTACAGTTCCCGTCACTTCGCTGACGGTTAGACAGGCTAAACTACAAAAAAGAACCCAGCCGTGAAAATTTTGAGCTTCACATTGTGTCAACATTTCTGAATCTGGTATCTCCCAAAACCTCCTCACCCCCATTCATACAACTTGGGGGCTAACCCCTCCCCCATTATCCCCACCCCTCCCCATTACCCCACCCCCACCCTTTCCCATTGCTAAACTACAGAAAAGAACACAGTCATGAAAATCTTGAGCTTCACATTGCCGCCCGTAATACAATTTCTGAATTTTTTTCTCACAATTTCTGAAAGTGTGACGGACAGACGGACGGACGGACAGCTCTCTTATTATAGTATAGATTATCCTTATTATTATTGTCGTATTAATCAAAGTTTTTGTATGAGACAAATGTGATAAAACGGGGACAAACGAAACGTTTTAGTCGTTATGTGTAAATAACTATTGTGAGATCTTATTTCTATATTATTTCACTTTATTCTTACTATATGCTTATACTTTCCTAAATGCTTAATTTTTCTAGTATTGTAAAACATTATTTCACTAATTTCCTAATTATTAAGAGATTTTGTAACACTTTAAAACCTAGGATTATTTTCGTTATGTTTTCAAGTTTATTAATTCTTTTCTCATCTTTTTCAGATAATGTGAATTTTGTTGGTTAAAATCTAAATGGTCTGATTATTTGAATGTATTTGATTAACGTTACAATTATAACAATTATTATTATGCCACTTGTAAGTTGTATATTCTTATGATTACAGTTCAGGCAACTAGGTTAGGTAGACCATCGAGCTAGGCAAGTGCTCAGGAATCGTGTAGACTGTAGAGTAAGCTAGTCTCTGTAATATTTATAATATTTCGAAATGTGAAATTTAATGGATCACATCACCTCAAATTCTGTTCACACAGATCAATTATCAAACAAGATAAGAGAGAGTATTTTAGCAAAAATTAACAGAACATGTAATGTTATGTTCTTCTCAGGAGCACTACTGAAATATTTGGAAAAGCCATCCTCAGCAAAGCCTGATGAGCATCATGAGCCAACAGCAGGACCATCCTCTATGCAACCTCAAACACCAGTAGAAGTAGAGCCTGATGAACCAACAAGTGGCCCATCTTCTGTTCAGCTTCAAACACCACACACAGGCATTTCTACTGAGCAATAAGAACCAAGATCTGCTCCACCGCTTCATCCGTATGACTGGCCAGTTGTCCTGTCAGATGCCTTGAAGACAGATCTGGTGTCTCGAGGACAATTTCAAATCAGTCCAGATTTCACATTCCCTAAAAGAGAGGACTGTAGAAGCGTTCATCACCATTACATGTACAGAACATTAATTAATGGGGAAAAATAAAGCGAAGCTGGCTGATGTACTCTAGAAGGAATGATGCTCTTTATTGCTTCTGCTGCAAGTTGTTTTCAAGGAAGTACAAACTAATTACGGATGGACTTTCAGACTGGATAAACGTTGGTTCGCTTCTGAAAGGCCATGAAAATAGTTCAGAACATGCAGATAACATGGCAACATGGAAGGATCTGGAACTGCGACTAAAAACTGGGAGGACCATTGACCAAACTGAAATGTCATTAATGGAGGTAGAGCGAAGACGCTGGCGAGATGTTCTCACACGTCTTGTCAGTATAATCCAATCACTGGCAGAGAGAAACTTTGCTTTCAGGGGGTCTTCCTCTACATTGTACAATCGAGACAATGGCAACTTCTTGAAGGAGATTGAGCTGCTTGCCAAATTTGATCCAGTGATGAAATAACACATCATCAGAGTCGAAAGTGGCCAATATAGTCATTCAAGTTACCTAGGAAACATCATTCAAAATGAGCTCATTGGGTCCATTAGTGGGAAGATCTTGGATGCCATTGTTGCAAAAATAAAACAAGCTAAATATTACTCACTCGTTTTAGACTACACTCCAGACATAAGCCACCAAGAACAGATGTCGATTATTATCAGAACTGTTAAAATGGGTGAAGTACCAGAAATAAAAAAATACTTCTTGGGCTTTCTTGAGGCTTCAGAAAGTACAGGCCTGGGTTTATCAGTTCTGATTCTGAAGAGACTAGATGAACTGAATATTCACTTTGATGACTGCAGAGGACAGTCATATGACAACGGAGCGAACATGAAGGGCAAAAACAAAGGTGTTCAGGCAAAGTTATTAGAGAAGAACTCTCGTGCACTCTATGTTCCATGTGGGCTCACACGAATCTTGTAGTGGCTGATGCAGCTAAAGCTTCCACAGATGCCATCAGCTTCTTTAGCAACGTACAAAAATTGTACAATCTTTTTGCAGCAGCTACACAGAGATGGATAATCCTGTTAGAAAATCTAGAAGAGGAGGAATCATTGTTGTCCCAAGGCGATATGATGACTAAGCTGATGATGCAGCATTGCTTGTATATATTAAGTTAAGGTGTATATATATTAGGCTGACCATATTTCCTCGAGACAAAAACGGGACATTGGGATGGCAAAAAAGGGACGGGGGTTATGTAATATTCTGTATTCATGAAAAATAAGTACATAAACCGGGACAAAATTGACATTTTTATTAAAACGACGGGACGGCCAGGAAATATAAAAAAAACGGTACTGTCCCGTTCAAACGGTACGTATGGTCGGCCTAATATATATCCATCTCATAATTGTAAGGTTAGTGAAAAATTAACTTAATTTAGAGCTAGCATTTTTGGGCTCTTGTGGCATCCTTGTTTGGCCACTCTGGTGGCATCATTTTGGGGCGCTGGTCCTTTCTACTCGTTTGTGGAACGTCGTACTTACAGGGTGTGGTCTTATAGAGAGCTCTCTTGCAATTCAGTTGGTTGTTTAGATACAAGATTGTTGCATCGTGCAATAGTCCAGGTTGTGTTGTTGTTGCAAGGTTGAGAAAGAAGACCATAAATAGTGCCCCTTTTGTTTTTATCTTAAATTCATACAATTGAGGCCTAAGGTAGGCCCACATCGAGTCAGCAACCCTGAGGTAGGACCTAATGGATCTCAAATCCGTAAGTTTTAATTTTAGCCTAACTTGGGCTGTAGGTTGAACTGGCCCTTTAGAACTTGGCCGTTCACGGCTCAGCTGGGATTTTGAACCCAACAAATAAAATAAATAACATGGTCCTTCAGAACCGGATTCTAGCCCAAGACTGAGTCAGTGACTATTATTCGGCAAAGTTCTGATTGTGCAAATTGTAACCCAAGTTAGGCCTAGACGGGTGAGCATTATTGAGTTAAGGTCCCAGGGTAGAAAGTTTGGTCGCCCAATTGCGAAACTTGGCCACTCGTCTGTCGTTTTTGGCCTAAATTTTACCTGTTTGGTTAAATTTGGTTTATTATTCGTAGGCGAAGGTTGCAGAATTCGGTGCACCAGTTACTTGGGTGGAAAAATTGGTATTCCATACTGGTGGTTGGTTAGTACCCCACCTAGCAATTCAGTTTATTTGAAAAAAGCAAAATTTACGTTTGATCAGTTTGGTTAAGTTTTTCTGCCAATTCAGCTCATTTGGCATTGAGCCCAATTGTTGGTTGCATTGAAGATGAGTGCATCTGAATTGAACAAGTTTAAAAAAAGGAGAAGCGCCTACAAAGGTCTAATTACAAAGGTCATTGCCACAATAGATTCTGCCATAGAGCAAGAGGATTTAAGATTAATGACTGCGCAGCTTTCCATATTAGAAACTAAAAAGGTTGCTCTAAGTGAAGTAAATGTTAAAATTGAGGCTCTTATAGAAGAGGATGAAATAGAAAATAACAATTTATTTTGAAGAGATTATTGATGATATAATTAAAGTAGGCCACCGAGCAAAAGAGTTTAGCAGCTCATTACAGTTAGAGACCAGGTCTAATAATGAAACACAACACTCAACAAATGATGTTTGTGAAGTTAAGGTTAACAGATCTGCAGTTCAATTACCGAGGCTTGTACTCAAAACATTGTAAGAGTCTGGTTTGTTATTATAGACCTTTACAAGTTTACGTAGATAATTAACTAAATGCCAGGGTCACCAGCGCCCAAATACTAGATTGGCATCCAGCACTGCGGCGCAAAATTAATTTTAATAAAAAAGGGAAGGACTGATTATAAAATCATCAATATGAATTTTGTATTTTATTGACAACGATTAATAAATTATATGCAACAATTATTTATAAATGCAAAGGGGATTTTTACCCGTAACAACTTTGACATATAATGGAGAATTAAATAGTGGCACCGTTTAGCTAACATATAACAGTCTGCAACTAATACTGATAAACAAGTAATGGAACTGATATTAATATACGAATAATATTGTGCAAATAATATACAAATAATATTAATATATAAATAATGTAACACTAATAATAACACTAATAATAATAAACTAATAATAATAATAGCCACAATGACAACCTTGTCACGAAGAACCTTTGCTTGCTGGCGCCGTGTTTTCAAATAATAAAATGTGTGAACGGCGTCCTTTGTGTTGTTGTACATAAGCTTGTTTTTACTATACAATTTTACCAACAAGCCAAAATAATCCTTAAAAGCCAATTCATGTCTAGTCACACCACACTGAATGCTTAAGAATTAAATTTGATCACTGGACATGTTTAACTTGTATTTATTTATTTATTTAGATTTAAATATTTCACTCATGCCAATTTGTGGCAGTTTTCACTAAAAAAAAAATAATCTTGTGGTGCAAGGCACTACAACATTTTCTGGGAGTATTCAGGAATGGCAAGGATGGGCAGACAGTTTTCAATCAGCAGTTCATTCTAGTCAAGTGTTAAGTGCGGTGGAGAAGTTTAATTATTTGCAGTCCATCTTGGAAGGGGAGGTAGCAAAGACAATAGCAGGATTAGCATTAACAGAGGCTAATTATAATGTGGCTTGGGATATATTAAAGAAACGGTTTGGTAAGCCAGAGATCTTAATTAAAAGCCACCTCCGTGAACTTTTAGCTACACCTCCTGTTAACAATCCTAATAGTGTCAAGGAGTTACGGCAGTTATATGATGAATTTGAAGTTAGAACTAGGTCCATGGACAACTTGGGTGTAGGAATGGAAAGGTATGGTATAATGTTGGTTACTATACTGGAGTCTAAATTGCCTAGCTCAATTTTGCTGGAATTAAGTAGGAGACACTCTACAGAACATGTGTACATCCCCCTTCAGCAGATGTTAAGTCTTTTAGACACAGAATTAGCAAGACGAGAGGGAATTGAGTTTGCACAGTGGGATGTTAAACAAGGGGACAATGGCAGGCACAGCACCAAAGTTTCTACAAAAAGGAATAGCCGAGGTACAGTGTCAGCTCTACATGCTCCTCTGAGAATAAATTAAAGGGAATCAAGGAATGCATATTTGCGAAGGCAACCACAAGTCATATAAGTGTGAGGTGGCTGAGGCTTTACCTTTTGAGGAGAGAAAGGACAGGGTAACTAAGTCCACAGCATGTTTTAAATGTTTTTGAAAGGTCACAGAGCAAGGTTTTGTAAGTTTAAAATTTTGTGCAAAAAATGTCATGGTAGGCATCAGCCATTATTGTGTGAAAACACTCCTAGTAGGCCTACCCCAGAAGTAGAGACATCAGTGGCACATGCCACTGCTATGCAAGGGAGTAAAAGTAAAGGGGGATTATTGCAAACAACTGCAGCCTTATTAATTGGGAATGATGGAGAAGCTACTGTAAGAGTGTTGTTTGATAGTGGTAGCCAGTGTAGCTTTATTAAGACCAGAATTTCCAGAAAATTAAAGTTTAAAGAACTTAAGAGGGAAAATTTAAGAATTTCTGGGTTTAGGGGTTCCGTTCAAAACCGAACCAAATTTAAGAAGGTAGAAGTTCTGGTTAAGGGGTTGTTACCGCAAAGTCCCACTATCAAGGTCCAAGCTGTAGAGATTGAGGAACTTTGTGCTCCAGTCACTACTTGTTTAGATATGGCATGTGTCCAAGAATTGCAAGTTAAAGGAATTAATTTGGGCAATAATAAGTTTGAAGGAATAGAAGATATTAGTCTTTTGATTGGAGCTGACTATTATTGGGACTTCATCACTGGTAATATTGTCCGCACATCTCAAGGCCCAGTAGCTATTGAAAGTAAGCTAGGCTGGATGCTACATGGTAGCTATTGCAATGAAATGGAAGTTAAGGCTCTTTTTGTTAAGATTGAGGAGAACAGCCATGGTTTGGAAAGGCATTTGAAAGCCTTTTGGGAACTTGAATCCATTGGCATAAAGGACAAACAGGCAAGTACAGTGAACAAAGATGTTTTAGAGCAATTTGAAAAAGGGATTGGGTTTAGAGATGGTTGCTATGAAGTTGGCCTCCCGTGGAAGGATTCTTGCAAACCCGGTTCAAACCTTCAGCTAGCTAATCGGAGGTTGGAGACTTCATTGTACAGGCTAAGAAAAAATGAGGAGTTGTTAATTGAATACAATGAGGCCATCCTAAGCTATGTAAGGGAGGGCTATGCTGAAAGGGTGCAAGGTGAGCTGGTGAGCCTGGAGGCACATTATCTGCCTCACCATGCAGTGGTACGGCGAGACAAAACTACCACCAAACTGAGGGTAGTTTTTGATGGCTCAGCCAAGGACAAAGGTGGTGTGTCCTTGAATGACTGTTTGGATGCTGGGCCAAATTTAAATGCAGATTTATTTTCCTTGTTACTGAGATTCAGGTTTGGTAGAGTAGCATTGACTGCAGATGTGAAGCAAGCCTTTTTTAAATAAAGTTAAAACCAGAGGACAGAGATGCAGTAAGGTATCTGTGGGTGGATACGAAAGGCTTGTTGGAAAATGAACCTAAGGTTCAAGCATATAGAATGAAATCAGTGTTGTTTGGCCTCAGCTCTAGTCCATTTCTGTTGGCAGCTACTATGCAGTACCATTTTAAAAAATATTCTGAAGTCTATCCTAATACTATTGAACACATAAGGAAAAATTTTTATGTTGATGATTTGCTGTGTTCCGTGGATAATACAGAAATGGCTAAACAGATATTCATGGAGGCTAGAGGTATAATGAGGGAGGCTGGCATGGAACTTAGAAAATGGCAGACCAATCATTCTCAATTACAAGAGTTTATGAGTCAGTCCTGTGTAGTACCTGATGCAGCAGAAAGTATTGAGGATTCTGGTATTAAGGAGTTGTGGGCAATAGACGCAAGGGTGCTAGGCATTGTTTGGCAGCAAGGAGATGATTTGTTTACCTTCAATGGGAAATCTTTAGTAGAGCTGGCTGAGAATGAGACAAGGTGGACAAAACGTACAGCTCTTAGTTTGGCTTCAAAGGTCTTTGATCCTCTTGGATTCCTGGCTCCATTTGTGATAAAGTCAAAAATTTGGTTTCAGAGCCTCTGGGAAATTGGACTTGGTTGGGACCAAGAGTTACCTGATCATATGGTGGTAAGGTGGAAATATTGGTTCAAAGAATTGGCACATCTTGGAGACATTGAAATCCCAAGATGGTACTTTGGGGAGTTGAACAATAGTCCAGGTAATTTGGAGCTGCACATCTTTTGTGATGCAAGTGAGGAAGCCTATGCAACTTGTATTTATATAAGAGGCGCATTGCAAGAGGAAGTAAGTTGCAAGTTGGTTGCTGCAAAGAGCAGAGTAGCACCTTTGAAAAGGCTTTCTGTTCCAAGGTTGGAATTGATGGGTGTAGTTATTGCTAGTCGGCTTGCAGTTACAGTGCAAAAGTCTTTGGCCCTCTATGAAATTCCAAGCTATTATTGGACAGACTCCACTATAGTTTGGCACTGGTTAAGAAGTCAGGCAAGGAAATGGAAACCATTTGTTGCCAATAGGGTGGAGGAAATTCAAGCGCACACAGATCCCAAGCAATGGAAGCATTGTCCAGGCACCCAAAACCCCGCTGATTTACCAACACGAGGAATTTCAGTGAAAGATCTTGCACAGTCAAGTTTGTGGTGGAATGGGCCAGAGCGGCTAAAACTTGGAAGTGAAAACTGGCCTAATCAGCCTATTGTAGGAGAATGCCAGGCTGAAGAAGCATGGGTGAGTGAGGTGAGAAAATGCGCTGTGAACAGTTGTCAAGTTATGCAGCAGGACCCCATATTGAGACTTGAGGACATTAGCAGTCTGAAAAGATTGTTAAGAGTGACAGCATGGGTATATAGATTTACCAACAATATTAAGGGAGAAACAAGAAGGGAAGGAATTCTGAACAGTAAGGAGGTTCAGCAAGCCAGAAAATACTGGGTGGTATATGTGCAGAAGGAAAAATTTGGTGAAGAGAGGGAATTGCTCACCAGCCATCCATTACAGGTTCTACCAACACATTCTGCTCTCAAGGGTTTGGATGTGTTTTTGGATCAGAATTTATTGAGAGTAGGAGGTAGACTACAGTTTTCTGGGCTTCCAGAGGAGAAAAGACATCCAATTTTGCTACCTTCTGGGGGGCACTTTGTGGACCTTTTGATCCTGGATACTCATCATAAGCTGTTACATGCTGGAGTTAGAGAAGTGATAATAGAGATCAGACAACAGTTTTGGATTACCAAAATTAGACAAGTAGTAAAAAAGGTCTTGCATAAATGTGTGGTTTGCAAGCGTTGGAGTGCAAAGCCTTATTATGAAAAGGTGGCTCCACTTCCAAGAGAACGGTGTCTATACTGCCCCATTTGATGTAGTGGGAGTAGACTTTGCAGGTCCAGTCTATGTGTATGAGAGAGGGGAATCTAACAAAGGTTATATATGTCTTTTCACATGTGCTACCACCAGAGCAATCCATTTGGAGTTGGTAAGCAACTTAAGTAGTGATGTATTTCTTTTGACCTTTAAAAGGTTTGTGAACAGAAGGGGTTTCCCAAATAAAATCATATCGGATAATGCAAAAACCTTCAAAAAGGCTGCAAAGGAACTCCAAGAAATTTGGTCCTTGCTAAAAGAGGAAGGATTCCAATCCTACTTTTCACACCAAGGGGTACAGTGGGAGTTTATTGTTGAGAGAGCAACATGGTGGGAGGATTTTGGGAAAGGCTAGTGAGAAGTGTAAAGTGTCCATTAAAGAAACTTTTAGCTAATGCTCATTTGAGCAAAGAAGAATTCTGCACTGTTTTATGTGAAGTAGAAGCAATGGTGAACAGTAGGCCTATCACCTTTGTTTATAACAGTATGCAGGATGCGGAGCCATTGACACCAAATCATTTTCTTTGTGGTAAACGATTAACATCAAGCCCCAGTGTGCCAGAAGACTTGCAGCCTATCCAGAGCACTCAAGGAGAGTTAACCAGACGGTTCAGGTACCTTGAAGAGCTACAAGATCAGTTATGGAAGAGGTGGCAGATGGAATACTTGCCAGAACTCAATTATTCCCCATCAGGCAAGGTAAATGGCTCCAGTGCAATTGTATCAAGGTGGGAGAAGTGGTAATGATTGGGGATGAAAGACCAAGGCAATGCTGGAAGCTTGGCATAATTGAAGAGTTGTTTGTTGGCAAAGACAATTTAGTTAGGTCTGCACTGGTAAAGACTTCAGGAGGAAAGTTAGAGAGACCTATACAAAAACTCTATGCTTTAGAAATCAGCAAAAACACAGATAGTCAAGATGAAACATTTGAGTTACAGCCTCATGGAGAAGGCTTGGCTAACCTTGCAGAAGGTAATGACAACAATGCCTCTTCGGTGGGGAGTGTTAGAAAATCTAGAAGAGGAAGAACCATTGTTGTCCCAAGGCGATATGACGACTAAGCTGATTGATGCAGCATTGCTTGTATATATTAAGTTAAGGTGTGTATATATATCCATCTCATAATTGTAAGGTTAGTGAAAAATTAACTTAATTTAGAGCTAGCATTTTTGGGCTCTTCTAGCATCATTGTTTGGCCACTCTGGTGGCATCATTTTGGGGCGCTGCGCGTCCTTTCTACTCGTTTGTGGAACGTCGTACTTACAGGGTGTGGTCTTATAGAGAGCTCTCTTGCAATTCAGTTTGGTTGTTTAGATACAAGATTGTTGCATCGTGCAATAGTCCAGGTTGTGTTGTTGTTGCAAGGTTGAGAAAGAAGACCATAAATAGTGCCCCTTTTGTTTTTATCTTAAATTCATACAACTGAGGCCTAAGGTAGGCCCACATCGAGTCAGCAACCCTGAGGTAGGACCTAATAGGATCTCAAATCCGTAAGGTTTTAATTTTAGCCTAACTTGGGCTGTAGGTTGAACTGGCCCTTTAGAACTTGGCCGTTCACGGCTCAGCTGGGATTTTGAACCCAACAAATAAATAAATAACAAATCCTGAAGAAGCACGTGAACATAACACTCAAGTCTTGGAATGAAACCAGGTGGGAGAGCCGGCTTAAGAGCATTAAGGCTGTGCGATACCAGAGCCACATCATCAGAGAGGCCCTGTTGGAAGTCAGAAACAATGCCACAGATGCCATAGCCAGGACTGAAGCACAAGCACTTGCAGAGGAGGTAGGGTCTTATCGCTTTCAGATTTGCACAGTAGTATGGTATGACATTCTTCATGCAGTTAACCATGTGAGCAAACTCCTGCAGTCTCCTACAATGCAGTTTCATGTGGCAGTCAACCTCCTTACAAAAACAAAAGACTCACTCACCAGCTACAGAAACACAGATTTTGTTGCAGCACAAGTCGTAGCTAGGGACATATGTGAGGAAATGAATGTGGAGGCCGTGCTGAAGGAGAAGAGGCTCAGATCAACAAAAAAGCACTTTGCTTACGAAGCTCCTGACGAACCATTTACAGAAGCCTTAAAGAGGCTGGAAGTCAAATTTTTCAATGTGGTGGTGGATTGTGCCATCGGGTCAATAAATGAGAGATTCAAAACATTAGATGATGTGATGGACATATTTAGGGTTCTCCTAAACTTCACAATGAACAAGGAAGACTTGTCCTGCAAGTGTGAAAAGCTGCTCTCTAAGATACTGAGCTCTGGAGATGACTCTGACATTGATGGAAGAGAACTGGCCCTCGAAATTAAGAACTTGCCGACTTTACCTTCACACAACATGACTGCATTGGAGTTTCTCTCCTTCATTCATCAGAAGCAACTGGAGGAACTATACCCCAATCTCTGGGTTGCACTAAGAATTGCCTGCACTCTACCTGTGACAGTAGCGTCAGCCGAGAGGAGCTTCTCTAAGATGAAGCTAATCAAGAACTACCTCAGATCATCAATGGGGCAGGATCGCCTCAGTGACCTTGGCATCATAAGCATCAACCAGGACGTTGGCAGGGAGATTTCATATGATGATGTTATTGATGATTTCGCCCAGAAAAAATTTAGGAGGCAAAAATTTTGAAGATACAAACTGTTCTGTATAACTGTTAGCTCTTACACGATTGTATCGTAGAGTTAGTAATTGTTTGGTAGTTGATAATTGCATTAATTTTTTATACATAGTTCGGTGTCATTTATTCTAAATAATGTATAAGATAATTTTCAGAAATTTCATGAAGAGTATTTTTTCTGTTTGTCTTCTGAAAATACATATTTGTTGTTTTGGACATAAATGTTTCATTAAAATTGTTTCATAATTGTTTTTTATTAACACAGTCATTGTTTGTATGTGTGTGCTGAGGTGATGTAGTAAGGCGTGAGTTGGTGGATGGAGGGGTGGGGCCTCAAATGGGTATACTGATTAGGGCCCCCTAATGGCTAGAAACGGCCCTGCGCGGAGACACTGCAAATTGTGAAATCCGCGAACCGCTATACAAAGGTTCAGTGGGAAAAGGGGGGGTTACATGTCTGGCAATCCCCAGACCCCCACCCCTGATAATTATGAATAATTTTTGGGGGAATTTTTTGGGGCAATAAAAACATTAATATAATTTACTTTAACATACAAAAACGCAAAATAGTTGCTAATAAATTTGCTGACATATTTCTGTGCACAGACTATCTTTTCAACCACTTTGGTTACCAGAGTAAATAGCGTTAGAAAATGGTTTTCTACTAATACTATATTGGAGAAAATGTACCACCAGAGGGTTTGCGAGGGGTGATGCAAGTAATGTAGTAACAGCACCCTCAAATTGGAAACAGATGCTAAGTGTTAGAAAATCTAGAATAGGAAGAGCCATTGTTGTCCCAAGGCGATATGATGATGTGGTGCCGCGTTTGTTAGCGGGCTAAAGATAAAGTAAAGGCCAATTTGAGGCTTTATTCAACATAAACATAGCATAGATCTGAAACACAGAAAACAATAATTAGTAAAGACTTGTTACACAGAAAACAATAATTAGTAAAGACTCATTACATTCCTCTCTTCTTTTATAATACGTGATCACAGAAAACAATAATTAGTAAAGACTTGTTACACAGAAAACAATAATTAGTAAAGACTTGTTACACAGAAAACAATAATTAGTAAAGACTTGTTACACAGAAAACAATAATTAGTAAAGACTTGTTACACAGAAAACAATAATTAGTAAAGACTCATTACATTCCTCTCTTCTTTTATAATACGTGATACTTTGCACGGTAAGAAACAAAACGACAAGTTCAAGATATTTTGGAAGAAAGAAGAGTCTACAAGTTTAGGCGTTGAGCTGGGTATCTGATTCGAGTGCTTCTTCTCAGAGGGGGACTCGTCTCGGAGGTTACTGACACAGGTGGGCCTCTCTCGACTTCGACTGGAGTCGCTTCGACGGGAGCTGTTGGGACCGTGTGTCGGCGGATCTCAGCGGGTTCTGAGTCGTCCGTTAGCGGGGTGGAATTGATTGGCGGACTGGGTACGTGGGGTTCATAGTGATTCGTGTCATCCGTATTGCTACGTCCCGCCGGTGCCAGGTCCCTGATGGATACGGTATCTTCTCTCCCATTCGGATGCCGTATAAACGCGTAGTTGGGGTTTGCCTCAATTAACTCAACTTCCTCGACGAGGGGGTCGTTATTGGATCGGCGAATGAATTGGCGAAGGAGTACAGTTCCCGGAGAAGACAGCCACGTCGGTAGTGCAGAACCGGTAGAAGTACGCCGCGGGTGCGTGAATAGACGCTCGTGAGGAGTTTCGTTCGTGGCCGTACACAGCAGCGATCTAATCGAGTGCAGCGCGTCTGGTAGGACGGACTCCCATTGCGACATCGGCAACCCGCGATCTTCTATGGCTAGTTTGATGGTGTTCATGATGATTCCATTGTAACGTTCGCATTGCCCGTTTCCTTGGGGGTGATACGGCGTTGTGCGACTAGTCGCGATACCATGTTTAGTTAGGAACAGTTTTAGTTCCGAAGACATAAACGATGTCCCTCGATCTGTGTGGATGTAAGAGGGAGTTCCGAAGGTAGAAAATAACTCGGTGAGACGGGCGATAACGGTTGACGTGTTCGTATCACGGCACGGGAAGGCAAAAGGAAAGCGTGAATACTCGTCGATTACTGTTAGGATGTAAGGTCGCGAAGTTGCGCTCGGAAGCGGGCCTTTAAAGTCGATGTTAAGTCGGTCAAACGGGGACATGGCCCGTATTAAGTGACTAACTTCTGGTTTATAGTACTGTGGCTTACAATTAGCGCATGTTTGGCATTCCGACGTAACTCGTTTGATGTCATCCACTGAGAATGGTAGGTTCCTAGCTCTCACAAAATGAGTCATTCGGCGGACTCCTGGGTGTATCAGATTAACATGCAGCTGGGCGAGGGATATTCTTGGAGTAGCAGCGCAAAAGGATCGCGACAATGCGTCTGCGGCTCGGTTCTCGGGGCCCGGTCTGTATTTTATTGTGAATGAGTAGCCGGCTAGTTCTACACGCCAACGGAGAATCTTATCGTTCTTAATACGACCAGTAGCTTTTCCATCGAACATGAAAGATACGCTCCGCTGGTCGGTGACGACAGTAAAGTGTCGATAAGCTAAGAAGTGCTTCCACTTGCGAATGGATTCGATTACAGCGTATGCCTCCTTTTCAACGATGTGATGGCGACGTTCTGTGTTATTCAGAGCGCGAGAAAAGAACGCCACCGGGCGGCCGTTCTGGGTGAGGGTGGCTCCGATTGCTGAAGAGGAAGCGTTCGTCTCCACAGTGAATGGCAGTTCTTCATCGATTGAACCGACGACAGCTTTCGAGATATCATCTTTGAGTGTTTGGATCGTTGATACTTCCTCGCGAGTTAATGGGAATGATGAAACGTTGAGCAGAGGTTTGATCTTGAGGGAATAGTTCTGAATCCATTTAGCATAGTATGCGAATAGTCCGATTACGCGTTGTAGAGACGACTTGTTGCGAGGAGTTTGAAGTTCTTGTAGTGGCCGGAGGCGTTCGGGATCGGGCCGCAATACGCCATGAGAGATAGAATATCCGAGCAGGTGCACTGATGTCATCGAAAGCTTGCATTTTTCCTTGTTTAGACTCAGATTTACTCGTTTAGCGGCTTCCCAGAAATGTCGAAGGTTCTCATCGTGCTCTTCCCAAGTGGTTCCGCAGATGGTGAGATCGTCGAGGTAGGCGTATGTTGATGATAAGTTGTTCGAGGATATGAATTCGTTCATGACGCGCTGGAAGGCCGCGGCTCCGTTAGTTACTCCCATAGGGATCCTTCTGAATTGGTATAGATTTCCGTCAGCCTCGAATGCTGTGAAAGGTCGTTCAGACGGATCGATTTCTACCTGGTAGTATGCGCTTGACAGATCAATTACGCTGTAGTATTTGTGTTGTGAGACTTTGTTGGCTATATCATCGATTCGCGGAAGAGGATATGCATCTAGCATGGTAAATCGGTTGACGGTTTGAGAGAAATCGATTACCATGCGTTTTTTTTTTGTTTCGGTAGATGTGATGACGACTTGAGCACGCCAGAGTGAGTTACTGGGTTCAATTATCTCATCCCTGAGTAGCTTTTCGATTTCTTTCCCAATGAAAATTTTGTCCTCAGAGCAAAATCGTCTGGACTTCGTGGCGATGGGACGACAATCGGCAGTTAAGTTGCCGAATAGTGGTGGGGCTGAAATTCTTGATCGAGTAAGGCCGCATATATGGAGTGCTGGCTCCGGACCTCCGAAATCGATGTTCAATTCCTTGTGTCTGATTAAGAATGGGGTACCGAGTATTATGTCAGCGCACAGATCCGACAAGACGGATAGTTCGAGCTTTTCGTAGTCGCGGTCTCCCATCGTAACCTTCACTGTACATCGACCTGAGATGGCTGCGGATAGATTAGGCGAAGCCATTGATACGACGCCCGAGTGCGGAAGAATGGGCAGCTCTAAGTGTTTGGCTAGATCCTCACGAATGAAGTTGTCCGAGCTGCCAGTATCCAACAAGGCGAGACACGAACGGCCGTTGACGAGGATATCGACTGTTGAGTTGGTAGGCATGGAGGAGCTACACGATAGAGTGGTACTAATGGTCGCTAATGCTGCGGCTGAATGAGACGCTGTGGTTTTATCCTGTTTTTGACGTGCCGAGGAAGTACTTGAGCGGCAGACTTTGGCCCAGTGGCCGGTCTTTTCACATTTCGCACAGATAGAATCCTTTGCCGGACACCTGCTTCGTGGGTGGCGTCGAGACCCGCAGAAGAAGCACAGAGCGGCTTTGTTGACGAAATTCGTAGCGGCTGAAGAGTTTGGGAGATCGTCTCCTTGGACGCAGTAGAAAAATAAGAAACCCAGAAGACATAGGATCTCTACAAACCGACATAAACAAAATCTACAAGTGGACGGAAAACAACAATATGAAGTTTAACACCGAGAAATTTCAGCTATTACGGTATGGAAAAAAAAATCTAAAATCCATGGAATATTATATCCCAAATGGACAGGAAATTCAGAGAAATTCCAGAGCAAAAGATTTAGGGGTTGTAATGACAGATGATGCGAAATTTGAAACACAAAATAAGATAGCAGTAAACAGAGCAGAGAGAATAACGGGTCAGATATTGAGAACCTTTAAACGAAGACATAGGAATGTAATGATTCCTCTACTGAAAACCCTGATAATACTCAAATTGGAATACTGCTCGGTCCTAACATCCCCATATAAAAAAGAAGACATTAGACAGCTGGAGGGGATCCAAAGCAGCTTCACAGCCAAGATCAATGGGTGCAAAGAACTAAATTACTGGGAAAGGTTACGAGAACTAGACCTATATTCACTGAAAAGGAGAAGAGAGAGATACATCATTATTTACACTTGGAAAATAATGGAGAAACTGGTCCCTAATCTTACTCTGAATTCCATAACTCCCAAACAACGGTGGAAAGTAGAAGCGGTAGACTGTGTCGTATTCCCAAATTGAAGGCGAGACAGGGAACATCCTTAACCCTGAAAGAAAATAGTTTTGTAGTGAGAGGACCAAAACTGTTTAATCAGTTGCCCAAAGACTTAAGAAACACGAAGGGAGTTACAGTGGAAATCTTCAAAAGAAGACTAGACGCCTGGCTCAGAACAATCCCCGATGAGCCGGGCGTATGTGGCTATGTGAGGTGGAGAGCGCAAGAATCCAACTCACTACTTCACCAGGCCAACTCGAGAGGAGGGGCGACAACCTTGACCTTCGCGAAATGAGAAATCATCGCGCGGAACCTTTGTAAGGTTGTAAAGTAAGGTATCCATCTCATAATTGTAAGGTTAGTAAAAAATTCACTTAATTTAGAGCTAGCATTTTTGGGCTCTTGTGGCATCATTGTTTGGGTACTCTTGTGGCATCATTTTTTGGGGGGCACTGCGCGTCCTTCCTACTCGTTTGTTCAATGCGGCACTTACAGGGTGTGGTCTTATAGAGAGTTCTCTTGCAATTCAGTTTGGTTGTTTAGATACAAGATTGTTGCATCGTGCAATGGTGCAGGTTGTGTTGTTGTTGTTGCAAGGTTTAGAAAGCAGACCATAAATAGTGCCTGTTTTGTTTTTATCTTAATTTTATACAACTAAGGCCTAAGGTAGGCCCACATCGAGTCAGCAACCCTGAGGTAGGACCTAATAGGACTTCCAAGTCCGTAAGTTTTTAGTCTAGATTAACTTTGGCTGTAGGTTAAACTGGCCCTTCAGAGCTTGGCCGTTCAGGGCTCAGCTGGGATTCTGAACCCAATAAAATAAAAATAAATAACATGGACCTTCGAACTGGATTCTAGCCCAAGACTGAGTCAGTGACTATTTTTCGGCAAAGTTCTGATTGTGCAAATTGTAGCTCAAGATAGGCCTGGACGGGTTCAGCATAATTGAGTTAAGATCCCAGGGTAGAAAGTTTGGTCGCCCAATTGCGAAACTTGGCCACTCGTCTGTCGTTGTTTTGGGCCTACATTTTACTGGTTTGGTTAATTTTGGTTTATTGTTCGTAGGCGAAGGTTGCAGACTTCAGTGCGCCAGTTACTTGGGTGGAAAATTTGGTATTCCATACTGGTGGTTCATCACTCATGATCAGTACCCCAACCAAGCAATTCAGTTTATTTGAAGAAAAGCAAAATTTGAGTTTGATCAGTTTGGTTAAGTAATTTTGCCAATTCAGCTTATTTGGCATTGAGCCCAATTGTTGTTTGCATTGAAGATGAGTGCAGCTGAATTGAACAAGTTTAAAAAAAGGAGAAGCGCCTGCAAAGGTCTAATTACAAAGATCATTGCCACTATAGATTCTGCCATAGAGCAAGAGGACTTAAGTTTAGTGACTGCGCAGCTGTCCATATTAGAAACTAAAAAGGTTGCTCTAAGCGAAGTAAATGTTAAAATTGAGGCTCTTATAGAAGAGGATGAAATAGAAAATAACAATTTACTTTGAAGAGACTATTGATGATATAATTAAAGTATGCCACAGAGCAAAAGAGTTTAGCAGCTCAGTACAGTTAGAGACCAGGTCTAATAATGAAACACAACCCTCAATAAATGGTGTTTGTGAAGTTAAGGTTAACAGGTCTGCAGTTCAATTACCGAGGCTTGTACTCAAAACATTTTCTGGGAGTATTCAGGAATGGCAAGGATGGGCAGACAGTTTTCAATCAGCAGTTCATTCTAGTCAAGTGTTAAGTGCGGTGGAGAAGTTTAATTATTTGCAGTCCCTCTTGGAAGGGGAGGCGGCAAAGACAATAGCAGGATTAGCATTAACAGAGGCTAATTATAATGTGGCTTGGGATATATTAAAGAAACGGTTTGGTAAGCCAGAGATGTTAATTAAAAGCCACCACCGCGAACTTTTAGCTATACCTCCTGTTAATAATCCCAATAGTGTCAAGGAGTTACGGCAGTTATATGATGAATTTGAAGTTAGAACTAGGTCCCTGGACAACTTGGGTGTAGAAATGGAAAGGTATGGTATAATGTTGGTCACTATACTGGAGTCTAAATTGCCTAGCTCAATTTTACTTGAATTAAGTAGGGGACACTCTACAGAACATGTGTACATCCCCCTTCAGCAGATGTTAAGTCTTTTAAGCGCAGAATTAGCAAGACGAGAGGAAATTGAGTTTGCACAGTGGGATGTTAAACAAGGGGACAAAGGCAGGCACAGCACCAAAGTTTCTACAAAAAGGAATAGCCCAGGTACAGTGTCAGCTCTACATGCATCCTCTGAGAATAAATTAAAGGGAATCAAGGAATGCATATTTTGCGAAGGCAACCACAAGTCATATAAATGTGAGGTGGCTGAGGCTTTACCTGTTGAGGAGAGAAAGGACAGGGTAACTAAGTCCACAGCATGTTTTAAATGTTTTTTGAAAGGTCACAGAGCAAGGTTTTGTAAGTTTAAAATTTTGTGCAAAAAATGTCATGGCCGGCATCAGCCATTATTGTGTGAAAACACTGCTAGTAGGCCTACCCCAGAAGTAGAGACATCAGTGGCACATGCCACTGCTATGAAAGAGAGTAAAAGTAAAGGAGGATTATTGCAAACAGCTGCAGCATCATTAATTGGGAATGATGGAGAAGCTACTCCAAGTGTTGTTTGATAGTGGTAGCCAGTGTAGCTTTATTAAGACCAGAATTTCCAGAAAATTGAAGTTTAAAGAACTAAGAGGGAAAATTTAAGAATTTCTGGGTTTGGGGGGTTCCGTTCAAAACCGAACCAAAGTTAAGAAGGTAGAAGTTCTGGTTAAGGGGTTGTTACCACAAAGTCCCACTATCAAGGTCCAAGCTGTAGAGATTGAGAAATTTTGTGCTACAGTCACTATTTGTTTAGATATGGCATGTGTCAAAGAATTGCAAGTTAAAGGAATTAATTTGGGCAATAATAAGTTTGAAGGAACAGAAGATATTAGTCTTTTGATTGGAGCTGACTATTACTGGGACTTCATCACTGGTGACATTGTCCGCACATCTTGAGGTCTGGTAGCTATTGAAAGCAAGCTAGGCTGGATGCTACATGGTAGCTATTGCAATGAAATGGAGGTTAAAGCTCTTTTTGTTAAGATTGAGGAGAACAGCCATGGTTTGGAAAGGCATTTGAAAGCCTTTTTGGAACTTGAATCCATTGGCATAAAGGACAAACAGGAGAAGCAGGCGAGTACAGTGAACAGTGATGTTTTAGAGCAATTTGAAAAAGGGATTGGGATTAGAGATGGTTGCTATGAAGTTGGCCTCCCTTGGAAGGATTCTTGCAAACCCAGTTCAAACCTTCAGCTAGCTAATAGGAGGTTGGAGACTTCATTGCACAGGCTAAGAAAAATGAGGAGTTGTTAATTGAATACAATGAGGCCATCCTAAGCTATGCAAAGGAGGGCTATGCTGAAAAAGTGCAAGGTGAGCTGGCGAGCCAGGAGGCACATTATCTGCCACACCATGCAGTGGTACGGTGAGACAAAACGACCACCAAACTGACGGTAGTTTTTGATGGCTCAGCCAAGAAGAAAAGTGGTGTGTCCTTGAATGACTGTTTGGATGCTAGGCCAAACTTAAATGCAGATTTATTTTCCTTGTTACTGAGATTCAGGTTTGGTAGAGTAGCATTGACTGCAGATGTGAAGCAAGCCTTTTTTAAATAAAGTTAAAACCAGAGGACAGACATGCAGTGAGGTATCTGTGGATGGATACGAAAGACTTGTTGGAAAATGAACCTGAGGTTCAAGCATATAGAATGAAGTCAGTGTTGTTTGGCCTCACTCTAGTCCATTTCTGTTGGCAGCTACTATGCAGTACCATTTTAAGAAATATTCTGAAGTCTATCCTAACACTATTGAACACATAAGGAAAAAAATTTATGTTGATGATTTGCTGTGTTCCGTGGATAATACAAAAATGGCTAAACAGATATTCATGGAGGCTAGAGCTAAAATGAGGGAGGCTGGTATGGAGCTTAGAAAATGGCAGACCAATCATTCTCAGTTACAACAGTTTATGAGTCAGTCCTGTGTAGTACTTGATGCAGCAGAAAGTATCGAGGATTCTGGTATTAAGGAGTTGTGGGCAATAGACACAAAGGTGCTAGGCATTGTTTGGCAGCAAGGAGAGGATTTGTTTACCTTCAATGGGAAATCTTTAGTAGAGCTGGCTGAGAATGAGACAAGGTGGACAAAACGTACAGCTCTTAGTTTAGTTTCGAAGGTCTTTGATCCTCTTGGATTCCTGGCTCCATTTGTGATAAAGTCAAAAATTTGGTTTCAGAGCCTCTGAGAAATTGGACTTGGTTGGGACCAAGAGTTACCTGATCATATGGTGGTAAGGTGGAAATATTGGTTCGAAGAATTGGTACGTCTTCGAGACATTGAAATCCCAAGATGGTACTTTGGAGAGTTGAACAATAGTCCAGATAATTTGGAGCTGCACATCTTTTGTGATGCAAGTGAGGAAGCCTATGCAACTTGCATTTATATAAGAGGCACATTCAAAGAGGAAGAAAGTTGCAGGTTGGTTGCTGCAAAGAGCAGAGTAGCACCTTTGAAAAGGCTTTCTATTCCAAGGTTGGAATTGATGGGTGCAGTTATTGCTAGTCGGCTTGCAGTTACAGTGCAAAAGTCTTTGGCCCTCTATGAAATTCCAAGCTATTATTGGACAGACTCCACTATAGTTTGGCACTGGTTAAGAAGCCAGGCAAGGAAATGGAAACATTTGTTGCCAATAGAGTGGAGGAAATTCAAGCACACAGATCCCAAGCAATGGAAGCATTGTCCAGGTACCCAAAACCCAGCTGATTTACCAACACGAGGAATTTCAGTGAAAGATCTTGCACAGCCAAATTTGTGTTGGAATGGGCCAGAGTGGCTAAAACTTGGAAATGAAAACTGGCCTTCTGATCAGCCTATTGTAGGAGAATGCCAGGCTCAAGAAGAATGGGTGAGTGAAATGAGAAAATGCACTGTGAACAGTTGTCAAGTTATGCAGCAGGACCCCATACTGAGGCTTGAGGACATTAGCAGTCTGAAAAGGTTGTTAAGAGTGACAGTATGAGTATATAGATTTACAAACAACATTAAGGGAGAAACAAGAAGGGAAGGAATTCTGAACAGTAAGGAGATTCAGCAAGCCAGGCAATACTGGGTGGTATATGTGCAGAAGGAAAAATTTGATGAAGAGAGGGAATTGCTCACCAGCCGTCCATTACAGGTTCTACCAACACATTCTGCTCTCAAGGGTTTGGATGTGTTTTTGGATCAGGACTTATTGAGAATAGGAGGTAGACTACAGTTTTCTGGGCTTCCAGAGGAGAAAAGACATCCAATTTTGCTACCTTCTGGGGGGCACTTTGTGGAACTTTTGATCCTGGATACTCATCATAAGTTGTTATATGCTGGAGTTAGAGAAGTGATAATAGAGATCAGACAACAGTTTTGGATTCCCAAAATTAGACAAGTAGTAAAAAAGGTCTTGCTTAAATGTGTGGTTTGCAAGCGTTGGAGTGCAAAGCCTTATTATGAAAAGGTGGCTCCACTTCCAAGAGAACGATGTATCTACACTGCCCCATTTGATGTAGTAGGAGTAGACTTCGCAGGTCCAGTCTATGTGTATGAGCAAGGGTAGTCTAACAAAGGTTATATATGTCTTTTCACATGCGCTACCACCAGAGCAATCCATTTGGAGTTGGTAAGCAACTGAAGTGGTGATGTATTTCTTTTGGCCTTTAAAAGGTTTGTGAACAGACGGGGTTTCCCAAATAAAATCATATCTGATAATGCAAAAACCTTCAAAAGGGCTGCAAAGGAACTCCAAGAAGTTTGGTCTTTGCTAAAAGAGGAGGGATTCCAATCCTACTTTTCACACTATGGGGTACAGTGGGAGTTTATTGTTCAGAGAGTACCATGGTGGGGAGGATTTTGGGAAAGGCTAGTGAGAAGTGTAAAGTGTCCATTAAAGAAACTTTTAGCTACGCAGGATGCAGAGCCATTGACACCAAATCATTTTCTTTGTGGTAAACGATTAACATCAAGCCCCAGTTTGCCAGAAGACTTACAGCCTATCCAGAGCACTCAAGAAGTGTTAACCAGAAGGTTCAAGTACCTTGAAGAGCTAGAAGATCAGTTATGGAAGAGGTGGCAGCAGGGTTAGCAGGAGCCCAGCAAGGGCCCGTGAACCCAGCAAAAACCCAACTACCCAGCAAAAAACTATTGGTTTTTTCGGTTTTTACCAACCCTGGGTGGCAGATAGAATACTTGCCAGAACTCAATTATTACCCATCAGGCAATGTAAAGGGCTCCAATGCAAATTGTATCAAGGTGGGAGAAGTGGTAATGATTGGGGATGAAAGACCAAGGCAATGCTGGAAGCTTGGCATAATTGAAGAGTTGTTTGTTGGCAAAGACAATTTAGTTAGGTCTGCACTGGTAAAGACTTCAGGAGGAAAATTAAAAAGACCTATACAAAAACTCTATGCTTTAGAAATCAGCAAAAACACGGATAGTCAAGATGAAACATTTGAGTTACAGTCTCATGGAGAAGGCTTGGCTAAATTTGCAGAAGGTAATGACAACACTGCCTCTTCGGTGGGGAGTGTTAGAAAATCTAGAAGAGGAAGAGCCATTGTTGTCCCAAGGCGATATGATGACTAAGCTGATTGATGCAGCATTGCTTGTATATATTAAGTTAAGTGTGTGTGTGTATATATATATATATATATATATATATATATATATATATATATATATATATACATCTCATAAATGTAAGATTAGTGAAAAATTCACTTAATTTAGAGCTAGCATTTTTGGGCTCTTGTGGCATCATTTTTTGGGCACTCTTGTGTTGTGGCATCATTTTTTTGGGGCGCTGCGCGTCCTGCCTACTCGTTTGTTGAATGCGGCACTTACAGGTTGTGGTTTTATAGAAGAGCTCTCTTGCAATTCAGTTTGGTTGTTTAGATACAAGATTGTTACATCGTGCAATAGTGCAGGTTGTGTTGTTGTTGTTGCAAGGTTTAGAAAGACCATAAATAGTGCCCCTTTTGTTTTTTATCTCAATTTTATGCAACTGAGGCCTAAGGTAAGCCCACATCGAGTCAGTAACCCTGAGGTAGGACCTAATAGGACCTCCAAGTCCGTAAGTTTTTAGTCTAGCTTAACTTGGGCTGTAGGTTAAACTGGCTCTTCATAGCTTGGCCGTTCACGGCTTAGCTGGGATTCTGAATCCAATAAAAAAAAAATAACATGGTCCTTTGAACCAGATTCTAGCCCAAGACTGAATCAGTGACTATTTTTCGGCAAAGTTCTGATTGTGCAAATTGTAGCCCAAGTTAGGCCTAGACAGGTTGAGCATAATTGAATTAAGGTCCCAGGGTAGAAAGTTTGGTCGCTCAATTGCGAAACTTGGCCACTCGTTTGTCGTTGTTTTGGGCCTACATTTTTACCGGTTTGGTTAATTTTGGTTTATTAGTGAATTAAGGTCCCAGGGTAGAAAGTTTGGTCGCCCAATTGCAAAATTGGCCACCAGTCTTTTGTTGTTTTGGGCCTACATTTTTACCGGTTTGGTTAATTTTGGTTTATTATTCGTAGGCGAAGGTTGCAGACTTCAGTGCGCCAGTTACTTGGGTGGAAAATTTGGTATTCCATACGGGTGGTTGGTAGTGATGTAGGTCACATCCGCATCCGCATCCGCGGAACATCCGCACATTTTCTCGCATCCGCACTTTGGACTGCGGATGCCGTGCGGATGTGGACCGTTGAGATAAAATGTCATTAATAAGCGGAAATTATCAAATTCTACTATATTAATAGAACTAGTTCATTGTGCGCAAAAGTGATGCAAGCGACAAGACGAGAGGCTGTTCTTGTATGAAGTTACTCTCTTGCAACCTACTTAGATCCACGTTACAAAGCTAAGTTATTTTCACCTAGTACATTAGAACGAGTTAAATCATCACTTGGCAAAGCAGTTGAAGAGCTTCAATCCCTTGAATCTGTCGCTTCGCCACCCACCAAAAGAATAAAAGTTTCAGTGACAGAACCAACACCTTCAACAAGCAAATCTATCACAGAATCTGTCTCTCAGTTTCTTGAGTCAAGCAGCAATGACGAGACCTACGCGATGTCAAAAGATGTAGTAAAAATGATCGAGAGCTATCACCAAGAAAAACGCCTGGCTGCATGTGACAATCCTATTAGTTGGTGGAAAAATACGCAGAATATCTATCCATACTTGAGTAAACTTGCAAGGAAACATTTAGCCTCCAACAAACGTACCAAGCGAGAGATTATTTAGCAGTGCTGGATTAATATATGATGAAAAGAGAAACAGACTGGCAGCAGAAAAAGGCAGAAAAATTAATGTTCCTTAAGCATAACCTTCCTATAATTAAGTTTGAACATTAAACGATGAACATCTTAGTTTACTTTATTTTAATTACTCATTTATAAATATGCCTAATAAAACTTTAAACTTAATATAAATAGTTATCAAGCTAATTAAAGATCTCTTTCTATAAGGGTGGAGGTTGGGGAAAGAGGTCGGTGGGGTGCATTTGAGTTGGGTTCACGTCCCGCATCCTGGTAACACAATTATGGTTTCTAATTGTGGCTGAAACTCAACAAAATATAACGAATTTATTTGCAGACGAATTCACTAATTGATTTCTATATTAGTTAGATGCTTGATATTATTTTATATGTTCAGAGAAAAGTACAGCAATTATTATACAATTAATCAATTATACTACATTATAGCTACAGCTCTCTCTATATAATAACTTATTATATACGTTAAACACAACAAATCTCGAATATATCCTAAAAAATAACGAAAATGTAGACATCCGGATCCGCATCCGCGGATGTTGAAATCAAACATCCTCATCCGCAGATGTGAAAAAAATGACATCCGCTACATCACTAGTGGTTGGTCAGTAGTCAGTACCCGACCCAGCAATTCAATTTATTTGAAAAAAGCAAAATTTGAGTTTGATCAGTTTGGTTAAGTATTTTTGCCAATTCAGCTTATTTGGCATTGAGCCCAATTGTTGTTTGCATTGAAGATGAGTGCAGCTGAATTGAACAAGTTAAAAAAAAGGAGAAGCGCCTACAAAGGTCTAATTACAAAGGTCATTGCCACTATAGATTCTGCCATAGAGCAAGAGGACTTAAAGTTTAATGACTGCGCAGCTTTCCATATTAGAAACTAAAAAGGTTGCTCTAAGCGAAGTAAATGTTAAAATTGAGGCTCTTATAGAAGAGGATGAAATAGAAAATAACATAATTTACTTTGAAGAGACTATTGATGATATAATTAAAGTATGCCACAGAGCAAAAGAGTTTAGCAGCTCAGTACAGTTAGAGACCAGGTCTAATAATGAAACACAACCCTCAACAAATGGTGTTTGTGAAGTTAAGGTTAACAGGTCTGCAGTTCAATTACCGAGGCTTGTACTCAAAACATTTTCTGGGAGTATTCAGGAATGGCAAGGATGGGCAGACAGTTTTCAATCAGCAGTTCATTCTAGTCAAGTGTTAAGTGCGGTGGAGAAGTTTAATTATTTGCATCCCTCTTGGAAGGGGGAGGCAGCAAAGACAATAGCAGGATTAGCATTAACAGTGGCTAATTATAATGTGGCTTGGGATATATTAAAGAAACGGTTTGGTAAGCCAGAGATGTTAATTAAAAGCCACCTCCGCGAACTTTTAGTTATACCTCCTGTTAATAATCCCAATAGTGTTGTAGTGCCTTGCACCACAAGATTATTTTTTATTAGTGAAAACTGCCACAAATTGGCATGAGTGAAATATTTAAATCTAAATAAATAAATAAATACAAGTTAAACATGTCCAGTGATCAAATTTAATTCTTAAGCATTCAGTGTGGTGTGACTAGACATGAATTGGCTTTTAAGGATTATTTTGGCTTGTTGGTAAAATTGTAGAGTAAAAACAAGCTTATGTACAACAACACAAAGGACGCCGTTACACATTTTATTATTTGAAAACACGGCGCCAGCAAGCAAAGGTTCTTCGTGACAAGGTTGTCATTGTGGCTATTAGTTTATTATTATTAGTGTTATTATTAGTGTTAAATTATTTATATATTAATATTATTTGTATATTATTTGCACAATATTATTTTTATTATTATTAGTATTAGTTGCAGACTGTTATATATTAGCTAAACGGTGCCATTATTTAATTTAGCATTTATATGTCAATCAAAGTTGTTACGGGTAAAAATCCCCTCTCCATTTATAAATAATTGTAGCATATAATTTATTAATCGTTGTCAATAAAATACAAAATTCATATTGATGATTTTATAATCAGTCCTTCCATTTTTTATTAAAATTAATTTTTGCGCCGCAGTGCTGGATGCCAATCTAGTATTTGGGCGCTGGTGACCCTGGCATTTAGTTAATTATCTACGTAAACTTGTAAAGGTCTGTAACAATAAATCAGACTCTTACAATTGGTGACATTCCTGGAGTGACCAAACACCGTAATTTATGCAAAAAAAAATTCTAAATTTTTTTTCTCAATTTTTGTCAATATATTCAGTCTGCATCTATAATTTGATTAAATTCACTAGTACTAAGCACTCACCTGTACTGGAAGTGTATTCTATTGCAAAATATATTCCTTTTATTTTGCCTTTTTATAAAATCAGCGTTTTCTAAAGTTTTTTTGTGCAAATTTACTTATATTTTGCAAACAGCCTATACGCAGACTATTTTTCTGCTAATATTGGGCTACATCATAAAAAAAAATTTTTACGTAACTTTTTGTTATTGGCATTCATAACTCCAATTGAGTCTCATACTCAACCAAGCTTACCTGAAGCCATTATTTGCATTCAACAACATTTGTTGAAATCTTGTCAGTTTTTGACACATTTTTAATTTTTTTAGTACCTTGTAACAATATAATAGCCACAATGACCCACAACAACAACAACCTAGGATCATCTAACGGTGGTACTCCAAATTTACCACCTATAACAGACCTTCTAACAATGTATCAGCCTACCACTCCACAATTCATAGCTGAAGAGCCTGGAATCTTTGAGTCAACTGCGGGATTATTTCGCGATAAAAGGAATTACGGACCCACGAACCAAGTTCCTTATCACAAAGAACCTCCTGCCTACACTAGTATACAAAGTAGTGCGGGATGTGACTCTATTGCCTCCGTCTGACCAAGCTTTTGAGAGCCTCCTCAGCGAGTTAGTCAGGAGACTCGGCCAATCAGAAGAAGAGCGACTCAATGCTCTACTCAAGGACCAAGTTCTTGGGGATCAAACGCCAACAGCCTTCCTGAGGCATCTGCAAGATCTGGCTGGACAGACCAATGAAGACGATAAAAACTCACCCTTAATGCGACGCCGCTTCCTCAATGGTCTCCCCACTGCCCTACGACCAATGCTCCGTTGTATGCCAGAGATACAGACCTCCTCACTATGGCCAAAACAGCTGATAAGATGATGATTGAAATCCACCTTGGCCAAGTAGATAACCACACCCATCACCCCCAAATCTGTGCCACGCAGGACGACACTCAGAGTCTGGCCGCACAATGTCTTAAAGTATCCAACGAAATTCTACAAACAATTAAAGATGAATTTAAAGCTCTCCGAATAGAGCTAGCTAACAACAGGGAACGAGAGAGAAGTTCTTCAAGACGAGGACGACCCTCTGGTCCAAATAGAGCCTCCCAATATGAACCTGGACAACGCCTGTTCTACTACAACCACAGCCACCGCAAACAGGTCAGTTGGTTGCTCCTAATTCAAATCTATTAGCCTTACCTCATCCTCAATCCTCAATCCCCACTACTCAGCCTCATTCTCAACCTATTTCCTTACCTCAGTCTACTGTCCATACCCCCCCTTGCTGGTATCATGAAAAGTTTAAAGATCGTGCAACGCGCTGTCTCACACCTTGTCCATGGACTCCTAATCCTCCTTTAAACTAACTAGGCTGGTGTCACAGGCGTCTGACGCTACAGCCTCTCAAGCTATCCTTTCTTCAACTAACCCTACCACTACTCCATCTAATTCTACCTCAATTTTAACTAAGTATTACTCTAGCTCAACCAACACAACCTTTACCACAAATAATCAACAACCTATTACTACGCACTCAACTACCTCATTTAACACTGTCAAACCAACACATACGTATGCAAGTAAAGTTAAAGAATTGCAACCTACTTATTCAACCACAACTAATTTAATACCTACAACTAATCCTTCAAATACAACACAAACTCCTTCCCACAGCAATACTAACCTTCCTCCACAAAAATTTAATGATTCACAAACTACTGCACCACCTGGTCCAACGTTCACCTTGCATGATCCACTTTCAGGCTATGCATTCCTTATTGACACTGGAGCTCAATACAGTGTTATTCCTGCAACAGCCGCAGACCGTGCAAACGGACCTTCTCCTTTCATTTTACGTGCAGCTAATTCTTCATCTATTCACACTTATGGACGTCGTTCTATTTCAGTTTCTCTTGGACTTAGACGTGTTTTCCGCTGGATATTTCTTGTCGCGGATGTATATACCCCAATGTTAGGCTCTGATTTTCTTTCTGCTAATGATTTATTAGTTGATGTTCGTAGAGCACAATTAATTGATAATGCCACACATCTTTCAGTAATTGGTTCTCCTACCGCGCACCCCTCTTCATTATTGGCAAGTTCTCTGCCACAGTGCTCACCTGCTATAGAGCAGCTCCTAAATGAATTTTCTTCCCTTACTCAACTGTTCTAAGGATACCCCTATTAAACACTCTGTTGTCCACCGTATTGATACGGTAGGCTCACCTGTTTTCACCCGCCCACGTCGCTTAGCTCCAGATCGTCTTGCAATTGTGAGACGAGAGTTTGAACACATGCTCGAACTCGGTATTATACGGCCTTCAAGTAGCCCGTATGCCTCTGCTTTACACATGGTCCCAAAACCTACACCTGGAGACTGGCGTCCATGTGGAGATTATCGTGCTTTGAATGACAACACGATTCCAGATCGCTATCCCCTTCCTCACTTACACGATTTTACTTCTGCTCTCCATGGCACCACAGTATTTTCACGCCTTGACTTGGTGCGAGCCTTTCATCAAATTCCTGTACACCCTGAAGACATACATAAAACTGCTATAACAACCCCTTTTGGGTTATTTGAAATGACAAAAATGCCATACGGACTGCGTAATGCGGCCCAAACTTTTCAACGCTTCATTGATGAAGTGTTGAGAGGTCTCTCCTTCACTTTCACATATGTCGATGACATTCTCATCGCAAGTTCTTCTCCCTCAGAACATATTCAACATTTACGCTTTTTTTTCTCGGTTGGCAGAATATGGTGTATTGCTAAACCCTGAAAAATGTGTCTTTGCTGTAGATGAACTCACCTTCTTAGGACACAAGGTTACTTCGAAGGGCATCTCTCCTCTCGAAAATAAAGTATCTGTGATAAGGTCTTTCCCACAACCGCAAACTCAAAAGCAACTTCGCCGCTTCTTAGGGATGGTAAACTTCAACCATCGCTTCATTCCTCAGTGTGCAAACATTCTTGCACCCATAACCTCTCTTCTTCGCCAATCAAAAAGGGGCAGATCCACTGTAGTTTTGTGGAACCCCGAAGCTACCAATGCTTTTTCACAAGCAAAAGAGGCTATAGCACAAGCTACATGCCTTGTTCACCCTCAACCAGACGCTCCTCTGAACTTAGCCACTGATGCCTCTGACGTTGCCGTGTCAGGAGTGCTCCAGCAGCTTGTTTCAGGCGTTTGGGAACCTCTCGCATTCTTTTCACGCAAGCTCTCACCTTCACAAATGAGGTACAGCACTTTCGGTCGAGAGTTGCTGGCGATATACCTCTCCATCCGTCATTTCAGGTCATTCCTGGAAGGACGTGACTTTAGCATTTTTACGGATCATCGTCCGTTAATATTTGCTCTCCATTCTCAATCAGACTCTCATGCTCCTACTGAGAGAAGATACCTTGATTTTATTCTTCAATTTACTTCAGACATTCGACACATTTCAGGTTTTTGAATGTTGTGCCGGATGCGCTGTCTCGCATCTCAGCAATTTCTGACCCTGGACACTCTCACATCAACCTTTCAGAGATGGCTAAGGCTCAGTCCACGGATACAGACCTCCAAGCTCTTATTAATTCACCCACTTCGTTGCAAGTCCGCTCTTTACCGGTTGAACCCAAGTCAGACTTACAAATTTTGTGTGACGTCTCGACTGAGCATATTCGACCGTTGGTCCCACAAGGGCTGCGAAGAGCTGTTTTTGCTAAACTCCATTCCCTTTCTCACCCGGGAATTAAGGCCACCCAAAAATGATTGCAGCTAGGTTTGTATGGCCAAGTATGAACAAAGATATCCGCAATTGGACTCGATCTTGCCTTCAATGTCAGCGTGCCAAAGTTCACCGACACACAAAGTCAGAAATTGGTACCTTTCCTTTGCCGAAGGCTCGTTTTGAGGCCATACATCTAGACATAGTCGGCCCCCTCTATTCTTCTCGAGGTTATACCTATCTTCTCACTGTCATTGATAGGTTCACAAGATGGCCAGAAGCTGTTCCTTTGACTTCTTGTACTGCTTCTGCAGTAGCTCATGCCTTTGTTTCATGTTGGGTTTCCCGTTTTGGAATACCTGCAACCATTTGCACAGACAGAGGTGCCCAGTTTGAATCGGCCTTATGGAAGGAACTCATGCTCCTTCTTGGGACTGAGCGCATCAGAACAACAAGCTATCACCCGCAATCCAATGGGGTGGTAGAACGCTTCCATCGTCAACTTAAAAGTTCCTTGCGAGCCACTGATCCATCTACTACATGGGTGGACAGGCTACCCCTAATCCTACTCGGAATTCGTACTGCTCTGAAGACTGATCTTGCATGCTCTGCAGCAGAATTAGTTTACGGTACCACACTCCGGTTACCCGGAGAATTTTTCACACCTACACCCATTAACCCCACATGTGATCCTGCCTCGTATGTCAAGACATTACGCTCTGTTATGAAGCAAATTCGTCCCACAGCACCTAGAACTTCCACTTCACAAACTACCTTCGTTTCCCCTGATTTACAAACTTGCACACATGTTTTCTTGAGACATGATGCTCACCGCTACCCTCTTCACTGTCCCTATGATGGTCCCTTCCTTGTGCTAGACCGTAGACCCAAAACTTTCATCATTGACAAGGTGGGCAAGCGTGAAACCGTTTCTGTGGACCGCTTGAAACCAGCATACCTTGATTTTTCTCCAACAAAAGATCCTATCCTCCCTCAATCTTCTGTACCTCCACCTCAAATACAGGTACAGCAACCTATCCCTCCTCAATCTTCTGTACCTTCATCTCATATACAGGTACAGCGATCTACCCTTCCTAAATCCTATGTACCACCACCTCATCCGAGGGTACAACAATCTATCATCCCTCTTCCAATTCTCCTTCATTATCGCAACCAACTGTCTTTGAACCAGCCAGTGGCCCCATTGCACAGGCACCAAGAATCCCCTTCCCCCAATGTCCCGATTGCACCTGTAGCACCATCCATGCCTTCAGAACCAGTGCTGCAGGATATTGCCGTCCAAAAGCAAACAATGACTCGTTCTGGAAGAGTCATTCGTAAGCCAGTGCGCTTTGACATTTAAGTGTTTTTTTTTTACCCCTGACAACCATGTTTTTGGGGGGCAGTACTTGTAGTGCCTTGCACCACAAGATTATTTTTTATTAGTGAAAACTGCCACAAATTGGCATGAGTGAAATATTTAAATCTAAATAAATAAATAAATACAAGTTAAACATGTCCAGTGATCAAATTTAATTCTTAAGCATTCAGTGTGGTGTGACTAGACATGAATTGGCTTTTAAGGATTATTTTGGCTTGTTGGTAAAATTGTATAGTAAAAACAAGCTTATGTACAACAACACAAAGGACGCCGTTACACATTTTATTATTTGAAAACACGGCGCCAGCAAGCAAAGGTTCTTCGTGGTAAGTTCCTATTTATAATATTTATATTCTTTACTATTGCATATCTGTATGCAATACCGCATACTGCAGAGATTAACAAGCCTTATAGTGTTTGTGATTAGTACTGTAAGATTCATACTATAAATATTACTGTACAATTCATACAATAAATTACCTTAGGCTAAGTTAGGTCTATCTAGGCAAAAGCCAAATTGTAACTCTAGCCTAGCTGAGGCCTACCGTAGCCTTTGTTTTAGATTAACCTCAGCTCTATTATATTGAAGAGGCATAGGCCTGCCTATTAATTTTCTTAGTATATTTTACTTTATAATATAAGCCTAGTATGTTTCATGTATTTTCTTAGCAGGTGGCCTACAAAAGCCAAATTGTAACTCTAGCCTAGCTGAGGCCTACCGTAGCCTTTGTTTTAGATTAACCTCAGCTCTATTATATTGAAGAGGCATAGGCCTGCCTATTAATTTTCTTAGTATATTTTACTTTATAATATAAGCCTATTATGTTTCATGTATTTTCTTAGCAGGTGGCCTACATACTTCCTTAGTTTTCCCATTCAACTTAACACAATCCCATAATGAGAATCAACTGTAATTTATCATCCACAGGTTACTGGGCCTATATAGCATATGTATATTAATTATTAATTTTTGCCATTTTTATTATTCTTTTTCTCTGAAATATCACTTACAGTATTCTTGTCTCTCTCTTTGCAGACAAGGTTGTCATTGTGGCTATTATTAGTTGTTTATTTCTATTAGTGTTACATTATTTATATTAATATTATTTGTATATTATTTGCACAAATTATTATTATTAGTATCAGTATTAGTTGCAGACTGTTATATATTAGCTAAACGGTGCCATTATTTAATTTAGCATTTACATGTCAATCAAAGTTGTTACGGGTAAAAATCCCCTTTGCATTTATAAATAATTGTAGCATATAATTTATTAATCGTTGTCAATAAAATACAAAATTCATATTGATGATTTTATAATCAGTCCTTCCCTTTTTTATTAAAATTAATTTTTGCGCCGCAGTGCTGGATGCCAATCTAGTATTTGGGCGCTGGTGACCCTGGCATTTAGTTAATTATCTACGTAAACTTGTAAAGGTCTGTAACAATAAATCAGACTCTTACAGTGTCAAGGAGTTACGGCAGTTATATGATGAATTTGAAGTTAGAACTAGGTCCCTGGACAACTTGGGTGTAGAAATGGAAAGGTATGGTATAATGTTGGTCACTATACTGGAGTCTAAATTGCCTAGCTCAATTTTGCCTGAATTAAGTAGGGGACACTTTACAGAACATGTGTACATCCCCCTTCAGCAGATGTTAAGTCTTTTAAGCACAGAATTAGCAAGACGAGAGGGAATTGAGTTTGCACAGTGGGATGTTAAACAAGGGGACAAAGGCAGGCACAGCACCAAAGTTTCTACAAAAAGGAATAGCCCAGGTACAGTGTCAGCTCTACATGCATCCTCTGAGAATAAATTAAAGGGAATCAAGGAATGCATATTTTGCGAAGGCAACTACAAGTCATATAAATGTGAGGTGGCTGAGGCTTTACCTGTTGAGGAGAGAAGGGACAGGGTAACTAAGTCCACAGCATGTTTTAAATGTTTTTTGAAAGGTCAAAGAGCATCAGAGCCGGATTTAGACGTGTGGAGGCCCCCCTACCTTAGGGGAAGACATAATTGAAGTCATCCATAAGATTCATAATATAATTAACATACATACACTTTCAAAACATCGTGCACTCTTGTGTCTGTCCATTCCACTCATTTCTGCAAAAAATGAAAGCCTCGGGTTACTCGGGTATTCCATTATAGTGAGAGTAGGCCTAAAAGAGTAATAAAAACAAAATAATAATCAGTACACAACAAATAGTAATTGGTAAAAGTTTATGTACTACAGTGGTATTGAATGCGCGTGTTTTTTTGTTGATGATCTATCGGGTTTTTCTAGTTTCGGGTTTTTTCTATTTTGATAATGGCTTGTCAATATGTGGAGGCCCCGAAGATGTGGAGGCCCATGGGCAGCTGCCCACTTTGCCCACTCCTAAATCCGGCCCTGAAGAGCATGGTTTTGTAAGTTTAAAATTTTGTGCAAAAAATGCCATGGCCGGCATCAGCCATTATTGTGTGAAAACACTGCTAGTAGGCCTACCCCAGAAGGAGAGACATCAGTGGCACATGCCACTGCTATGAAAGAGAGTAAAAGTAAAGGAGGATTATTGCAAACAGCTGCAGCATCATTAATTAGGAATGATGGAGAAGCTACTCCAAGTGTTGTTTGATAGTGGTAGCCAGTGTAGCTTTATTAAGACCAGAATTTCCAGAAAATTGAAGTTTAAAGAACTTAAGAGGGAAAATTTAAGAATTTCTGGGTTTGGGGGTTCCGTTCAAAACCGAACCAAAGTTAAGAAGGTAGAAGTTCTGGTTAAGGGGTTGTTACCACAAAGTCCCACTATCAAGGTCCAAGCTGTAGAGATTGAGGAACTTTGTGCTACAGTCACTACTTGTTTAGATATGGCATGTGTCAAAGAATTGCAAGTTAAAGGAATTAGTTTGGGCAATAATAAGTTTGAAGGAACAGAAGATATTAGTCTTCTGATTGGAGCTGACTATTACTGGAACTTCATCACTGGTGACATTGTCCGCACATCTTGAGGTCTGGTAGCTATTGAAAGCAAGCTAGGCTGGATGCTACATGGTAGCTATTGCAATGAAATGGAGGTTAAAGCTCTTTTTGTTAAGATTGAGGAGAACAGCCATGGTTTGGAAAGGCATTTGAAAGCCTTTTGGGAACTTGAATCTATTGGCATAAAGGACAAACAGGAGAAGCGGACAAGTACAGTGAACAGCGATGTTTTAAAGCAATTTGAAAAAGGTATTGAGTTTAGAGATGGTTGCGATGAAGTTGGCCTCCCTTGGAAGGAGTCTTGCAAACCCAGCTCAAACCTTCAGCTAGCTAATAGGAGGTTGGAGACTTCTTTGCACAGGATAAAAAAAGTGAGGATTTGTTAAATGAATACAATAAGGCCATCCTAAACTATGTAAAGGAGGGCTATGCTAAAAGGGTGCAAGGTGAGCTGGTGAGCCAGGAGGCACATTATCTGACATCCCATGCAGTGGTACGGCGAGACAAAACTACCACCAAACTGACGATAGTTTTTGATGGTTCAGCCAAGGACAAAAGTGGTATGTCCTTCAATGACTGTTTGGATGCTGGGCCAAATTTAAATGCAGATTTATTTTCCTTGTTATTGAGATTCAGGTTTCGTAGAGTAGCATTGACTGCAGATGTGAAGCAAGCCTTTTTGAAGATAAAGTTAAAACCAGAGGACAGAGATGCAGTAAGGTATCTGTGGGTGGATACGAAAGACTTGTTGGAAAATGAGCCTAAGGTTCAAGCACATAGAATGAAGTCAGTGTTGTTTGGCCTCAGCTCTCGTCCATTTCTGTTGGCAGCTACTATGCAGTACCATTTTAAGAAATATTCTGAAGTCTATCCTAACACTATTGAACACATAAGGAGAAAAATTTATGTTGATGATTTGCAGTGTTCAGTGGATAATACAAAAACGGCTAAACAGATATTCATGGAGGCTAGAGCTATAATGAAGGAGGCTGGCATCGAGCTTAGAAAATGGCAGACCAATCATTCTCAGTTACAAGTCAGTTATGAGTCAGTCCTGTGTAGGACCTGATGCAGCAGAAAGTATTGAGGATTCTGGTATTAAGGAGTTGTGGGCAATAGGCACAAAGGTGCTAAGCATTGTTTGGCAGCAAGGAGAGGATTTGTTTACCTTCAATGGGAAATCTTTAGTAGAGCTGGCTAAGAATGAGGCAAGGTGGACAAAACGTACAGCTCTTAGTTTAGTTTCGAAGGTCTTTGATCCTCTTGGATTCCTGGCTCCATTTGTGATAAAGTAAAAAATTTGGTTTTAGAGCCTCTGGGAAATTGGACTTGGTTGGGACCAAGAGTTATTCGATTATATGGTAGTAAAGTGGAAATATTGATTCGAAGAAATGACACATTTTGGAGACATTGAAATCCCGAGATAGTATTTTGGAGGGTTGAACAATAGTCCAGATAATTTGGAGCTGCACATCTTTTGTGATGCAAGTGAGGAAGCCTATGCAACTTGCATTTATATAAGAGGCACATTCCAAGAGGAAGTAAGTTGCAGGTTGGTTGCTGCAAAGAGCAGAGTAGCACCTTTGAGAAGACTTTCTATTCCAAGGTTGGAATTGATGGGTGCAGTTATTGCTAGTCGGCTTGCAGTTACAGTGCAAAAGTCTTTGGCCCTTTATGAAATTCCAAGCTATTATTGGACAGACTCCACTATAGTTTGGTACTGGTTAAGAAACCAAGCAAGAAAATGGAAACCATCTGTTGCCAACAGGGTGGAGGAAATTCAAGCACACACAGATCCCAAGCAATGGAAGCATTGTCTAGGCACCGAAAACCCAGCTGATTTACCAAAACGAAGAATTTCAGTGAAAGATCTTGCACACTCAAGTTTGTGTTGGAATGGGCCAGAGTGGCTAAAACTTGGAAGTGAAAACTGGCCTTCTAATCAGTCTATTGTAAGAGAATGCCAGGCTCAAGAAGAATGGGTGAATGAGATGAGAAAATGCATTGTGAACAGTTGTCAAGTTATGCAGCAGGACCCCATATTGAGGCTTGACGACATTAGCAGTCTGAAAAGGTTGTTAAGTGTGACAGCATGGGTATATAAATTTACAAACAACATGAAGGGAGAAACAAGAATGGAAGGAAATCTGAAAAGTAAGGAGATTCAGCAAGCCAGGCAATGCTGGGTGGTTTATGTGCAGAAGGAAAAATTTGGTGAAGAGAAAAAATTGCTAACCAGCAGTCCATTACAGGTTCTACCAACAGATTCAACTCTTGTAATAGCTTGGGGTTAGTGACCCCGCTAAGTTACTAGGTTTCTAAACAACAAACAAAGGCACTTACCGGTGCGTTGAATTAGATATACTTTAGGGCCTATCATAGAATTCCTGCGTCCCACAAAGCAGTCTACCTAAACTCTCTAACTTTACTAATTTAGAAGCTATAGACATTACCCCTAACTATTATAAATTATTAACAACTTTCTACCCCATTTGTCACCTTAGAAACATCACCAAATTAAACTTAGCACCAACGATTTAGTCAGATATCAATAATCATGCTCTAATCCAGCCAAAACCAAAACGAACAGCCGCGTTGCTCTGTTTATCCCTTCGTGTTGCCATTCAGCTTTCTTTTAGTGATTTTCCCTTTAGTGACTTTAGATATATATATATATATATATATATATATATATATATATATATACACGTCACCTCACTCCTCCCCTGCAACTTTAGTCTGTCAGGGGGGGTGAGAGACCCTAGACGACCTGCGGAGCGGGGTTGAAGTAGTAGGAATAGGTGCAACATGCATAGGCGGGCGATTTGAACCTTTCCAGAGGATCGGTTCTCTCTTCCGGAAGACTCCGGTCATTCTGCAATTCACGTTCCCATATCTGGTCCTGATGGCGTTTAATAGAACGACCATCTTCTAGTTGGCACTTGAAGGAAACAGGGCCCGTTCTCTCCTGCACAGTTGCAGGAACCCATTTTGGTCGAGCCCCATAGTTGCGAATCATAACTGGATCATTAGGTTGCGCTTCTATAACTCTCCCATTTTTAGTGTCGTGGTACAATTTCTGTTTTTCCTGTTGGCATAAAACTCGTCCTTATAACGTTTCGTTTGGACGTAACAAATCGAAAACCGAACGAATTCCCCGGCCAATCATAAGTTTAGAAGGAGACACCCCCGTCGTTGTGTGAGGTGTTAGTCGATATTTAAAAAAAAATTTATCCAATACCACTTGCATTTCTTCCCCACGAGAATGACGCGAGGCCGACTTGAAAGTACGGACCATGTTTTCCGCGAGATCATTAGTAGACGGGTGAAAAACACTAGACCGGACATGTCTAATGCCATTTAGGTGGACAAAAGAACGAAATTCCTCACTGGTAAAACAAGTACCATTGTCGGAAACCAGGACTACGGGTAAACCCCATCGAGCGAAACACGAACGGAGTAAGCGAATAGTAACACCCGAAGTCGTGGAAGTGGTTGGAAAAATTTCCACTCACTTAGAGTAGGCGTCCACAATGACTAGGAAATAGATATTATTTATAGGACCTGCATAGTCAACATGGATCCTATGCCAAGGTATAGTAGGCCATTCCCAAGGATGAAGTGGACTTTTTCTTGGGAGACCTCTGTTCCCTAGGCAGCTTTGACAGGAACGAACCAATGATTCGAGTTCTCCATCTAAACCGGGCCACCAGAAATAATCTCTCGCCAGCTCTTTCATTTTTGTTGCACCCATGTGTTCAGCGTGAAGTTCTTTCACTAAATTCGACCTGCCTTCTTTCGGAATTATCACTCTGTGGCCCCATAAGAGACAGCCATTTTGGATCGAGAGTCCAGACTTACGTTGATAAAAAGGCTGTAATTCATTCTCAACCTTAGTAGGCCAACCAACTGAGCAGTAATGGATGACCCTAGACAGAATAGGGTCTGATTTTGTCCACTGCTCTATTTGTACTGCAGATACTGGAGTGGATTCCAAAAACTCCACAAAGTGAACCCATTCTGTAGGTATAGGTACACATTCATTTGGATTTTCTAAAAGCAACCTACTTAGCGCATCAGCCGTACCTAGAAGTTTGCCTGACCGATGTACTAAGTCAAATTTATAGGCTTGTAGAATCAGTGCCCATCGTTGAATCCTACCTGAGGCCATAACTGGAATATTTTTATTAGGTGAAAATAAACCTAAGAGAGGCTTATGGTCAGTAATTAGTTTAAATTCATGATCCCAGAGATAGAAATGAAATTTTTTTACTGCAAATACTAAGGCTAAGGCTTCACGTTCAAGTTGTGCATATCGTCTTTCAGTCTCAGTTAGTGTTCTAGAAGCAAAACAGATAGGCCTTTCAGCACCATGAATGTTGTGAGATAACACTGCCCCAATTTCATTAGAACTGCTATCTGCTGAAACTATGAGAGGAAGTTTTGGATCATAATGCGCTAGGAGAGTGGACTTTAGTAGTACGTCCTTGGAAGCCTCAGATGCTTCCTTTTGGGTTTTCTCCCACCTCCACTGTTCCCCAGATCGTAATAGCTTACTTAGGGGTTCAAGGAAAGTCGATGCATTAGGCAAAAATTTCCTATAAAAGTTTAGGAGACCTAAATAAGCTTGTACCTGTGTGATGTTTTGTGGAGGTGGTGCATTTTTTATTGCTTCTAGTTTATCCACCGTTGGATGAATGCCTGAGGCATCTATGCGGAACCCTACATATGAAACTCGTTAGTGACTCACGAACACTTTTCTTTCTTTAGCTTAAGTCCAGCATCCCGGAATCTTTTTAGAACTGTGGTTAATCTAGTTAGGTGTTCTTTTTTAGATGAACCTGAAATGAGGACATCATCTAGAAAACAAAGTACCCCGGGAATATGACCTAGAAGTTGGTCCATTGTCCTCTGAAAAATACCCTAGCCGATGCTGTTCCATAGCATAGCCTATTGTACCCATATAGGCCTCGGTGCATATTTATGATAGTTAGTTCTTTAGAATTTTCATCTAAACTTAGTTGAGCATAGGCTTGGGACATATCTAGTTTTGTGAAATATTTACCCCCAGCAAGAGAGCTAAATAATTCATCAGGCTTGGGTATAGGGTAGCAATCTAGAAGGACTGCTCTATTTGCTGTTAAACGGTAATCTCCACATAACCGCATGGACTTGTCAGGTTTTAGTACACGAACTACTGGGGCAGCCCACTTAGCGTGTGTGACTGCTCGATAATTTTATCTTTGAGCAGCCTGTCAATTTCTAAATCTACCTTCTCCCGCAGTGCATGCGCAATTGAACGAGCCTTACAAAATTTCGGAGTTACATTAGGATCTACTTCTATACAGACCTGATGGCCTTTTAGGTTGCCTACTTCAGAACCAAAAACAGAAGAAAAGGCCCTTAACAATGAGTCTATGTCAGACGGATATGAGAGTGTATGCACATCTGCCTGGCCCTTTGGCAAAATTTTGTCAATCGGCATTTTCAAAGCATCAATCCAATCACGGCCTAGTAGAGTAGGCCCTTGCTCATCCACCACTAAAAGAGTTAAGGGATGAGACAAAGTTTTCTTGTTGAATGTAACTGTGATGGATGCTTCTCCACAAATAGGTATTTTTATATCCCCATATTTTTTTAGTATTGTTTTAGATGCATGTAGTTTAGGTGTATTTTTGAAAGTTTTGTCAAAAACTGTTTTGGACATGACAGTTCGGGCAGCACCTGTATCTAGTTCTAGAGGAACTGTAATTCCATTTAGGCCTACCTCTACAATATATGGGTCTGTATTATCACTACTTTTGTGCTCATAAAATAGGTACTCCACTCCAATGCTCGAAGTATTTCCCTTTTGAGGATTTACACTAGAAATGTTATAATTAGAATTTTCACCCCTTGTTTTCTTTGAAAAACAAACTTTAGCTATGTGGCCTATTTTACTACAGTATCGGCAAACTGCTTCTTTAAAAGGGCAGTCCTTCTTCCAATGGTGTTTTCCACATCCAGTACATGGCTCGGAAGGCTTTTCCTCCTGTTTAGCGTTTGAATTAGTAGGTTTAGTCGTATTTGCCGCATACCTTTTATTTGTTTGTCTAGTAGGCTCATTAGGTCTGCCAGGCCTAGAAGATTTAAAGCTATTTACGTGTTGGGCTTTACTACTATGACTGCCAAAAGCTCTAACATCTTTAGCAGCTGCTTCTCTAGCCGCAGCTATTTCTACAGCCAGACTAAAGGTTAGGTCCTGTATAGCTAATAGGGCTCTCTGGGTAGACTCCTCTTTGAGACCCATTACAAACCTATCTCTTAGCATTTCGTCTAATTTGTCCCCAAATTTACAAGTACGGCTATGGGCTTTTATTCTTGCAACAAACTCTGCAATGCTTTCATTCACCGGCTGATGCCTCGAATAAAATTTGAAACGTTCATAGATGAGAACTACTCGGGGTTTGTAGTGATCGGTTAGGGCCTGTACCAATTCACTATAGGTGCAGGTTTCCGGTGCTTTAGGAGCAACTAGGTCCATAACTAAGCCAAACGTTTTAGGGCCTATTATAGTTAAAAAGCTAGGTACTTTCTTAGCATCAGGAATGGAATTTGCCTCGAAAAACAACCTCACTCTAGTGGCATAAGCTTCGAAGTCCTCCCCAGAGTCTTCGTAGGGGCTTATATGGCCAATCATCGACATGCTAGAACAAAACCTATTTAGGCCAAATAACGTGAAGCAGGTTAGATTTGGGTTAAATTTGATCTAGTTACTCCCCAGTTAGGGCTGAATAGTAAATTGTATTAGAGTTAGGGCTGAGTAGGAATTAGTATTAGAGTTAGGCCAGCGGGACCCAAGCTATAGTACGATAGCTTACCCACACAAACCAACCAAATCGGACGACCCACTAGGCTAGGCTACATCCAATTTTCCAAACCACCAAATTTAACCCAATAAGCCAAATTAAATCCAATGAGCAAATTAAATCCAATGAACCAAATTTATTCCAATGATCCAAATTGAATCCCATGAGCCTGACTGAATCCCATCCTCGTCGCCAATTGTAATAGCTTGGGGTTAGTGACCCCGCTAAGTTACTAGGTTTCTAAACAATAAACAAAGGCACTTACCGGTGCGTTGAATTAGATATTCTTTAGGGCCTACCATAGATTTCCTGCGTCCCACAAAGCAGTCGACCTAAACTCTCTAACTTTACTAATTTAGAAGCTATAGACATTACCCCTAACTATTGTAAATTATTAACAACTCTCTACCCCATTTGTCACCTTAGAAACATCATCAAATTAAACTTAGCACCAACGATTTAGTCAGATATGAATAATCATGTTCTAGTCCAACCAAAGACCAAAACGAACAGCCGCATTGCTCTGTTTATCCCTTCGTGTTGCCATTCAGCTTTCTTTTAGTGATTTTTCCCTTTAGTGACCTTAGACTATACACATATATACACACACACACGTCACCTCAGCTCTCAAGGGTTTGGATGTGTTTTTGGATCAGGACTTATTGAGAGTAAGAGGTAGACTACAGTTTTCTGGGCTTCCAGAGGAGAAAAGACATCAAATTTTGCTACCTTCTGGGGGGCACTTTGTGGAACTTTTGATCCTGAATACGCATTATAAGTTGTTGCATGCTGGAGTTAGAGAAGTGATAATAGAGAGCAGACAACAGTTTTGGTTTCCCAAAATTAGACAAGTAGTAAAAAAGGTCGCATAAATGTGTGGTTTGCAAGCGTTGGAGTGCAAAGTCTTATAATGAAAAGGTGGCTCCACTTCCAAGAGAACGGTGTGTCTATACTGCTCCATTTGATGTAGTGGGCGTAAACTTTGTAGGTCCAGTCTGTGTGTATAAGCAAGGGTAGTCTAACAAAGGTTATATATGTCTTTTTACATGCGCTACCACCAGAGCAATCCGTTTGGAGTTGGTAAGCAACTGAAGTAGTGATGTATTTCTTTTGGCCTTTAAAAGGTTTGCAAACAGAAGGGGTTTCCCAAATAAAAATCATATCTGATAATGCAAAAACCTTCAAAAGGGCTGGAAAGGAACTCCAAGAAGTTTGGTCCTTGCGAAAAGAGGAGGGATTCCAATCCTACTTTTCACACCATGGGGTACAGTGGGAGTTTATTGTTGAGAGAGCACCATGGTGGGGAAGATTTTGGGAAAGGCTAGAGAGAAGTGTAAAGTGTCCATTAAAGAAACTTTTAACTAATGCTCATTTGAGCAAAGAAGAATTCTGCACTGTTTTGTGTGAAGTAGAAGCAATGGTGAACAGTAGGCCTATCACCTTTGTTTATAACAGTATGCAGGATGCAGAGCCATTGACACCAAATCATTTTCTTTGTGGTAAACGAGTAACATCAAGCCCCAGTTTGCCAGAAGACTTACAGCCTATCCAGAGCACTCAAGAAGAGTTAACCAGAAGGTTCAAGTACCTTGAAGAGCTACAAGATCAGTTATGGAAGAGGTGGCAGATGGAATACTTGCCAGAACTCACTTATTACCCATCAAATTGTATCAAATTACCCAATGCAAATTGTATCAAGGTGGGAGAAGTGGTAATGATTGGAGATGAAAGACCAAGGCAATGCTCGAAGCTTGGCATAATGAAAGAGTTGTTTGTTGGCAAAGACAATTTAGTTAGGTCGGCACTGGTAAAGACTTCAGGAAGAAAATTAAAGAGACTTACACAAAAACTCCATGCTTTAGAAATCAGCAAAAACACGGATAGTCAAGATGAAACATTTGAGTTACAGCCTCATGGAGACTTGGCTAAACTTGCAGAAGGTAATGATAACACTGCCTCTTCGGTGGGGAGTGTTAGAAAATCTAGAAGAGGAAGAGCCATTGTTGACCCAAGGCGATATGATGACTAAGCTGATTGATGCAGCTTTGCTTGTATATATTAAGTTAAGGTGTATATATATCCATCTCTTAATTGTAAGGTTAGTGAAAAATTCACTTAATTTAGAGCTAGCATTTTTGGGCTAGCATTTTGAGGTGACGTGTGTGTATATATATGTATAGTCTAGTGTCACTAAAGGGAAAAATCACTAAAAGAAAGCTGAATGGCAACACGAACGGATAAACAGAGCAACGCGGCTGTTCGTTTTGGTTTTGGCTGGACTAGAGCATGATTATTGATATCTGACTAAATCATTGGTGCTAGGTTTAATTTGGTGATGTTTCTAAGGTGAAAAATGGGGTAGAAAGTTGTCAGTAAATAATAATAGTTAGGGGAAATGTCTATAGCTTCTAAATTAGTAAAGTTAGAGAGTTTAGGTAGACTGCTTTGTGGGACGCAGGAAATCTATGGTAGGCCCTAAAGAATATCTAATTCAACGCACCGGTAAGTGCATTTGTTTGTTGTTTAGAAACCTAGTAACTTGGCGGGGTCACTAACCCCAAGTTATTACATTTGGTGACGAGGATAGGATTCAATTTGGCTCATTGGATTTAATTTGGCTTATTGGGTTCAATTTGGTGGTTTGGAAAATTGGATGTAGCCTAGTGAATCGTCCGATTTGGTGGCTTGTGTGGGTAAGCTACCGTGCTATAGCTTAGGTCCCGCCGACCTAACTCTAAAACCAATTCCTACTCGGCCCTAACTCTAAAACTAATTCCTACCCAGCCCTAACTCTAATACAATTTACTATTCAGCCCTAACTGGGGAGTAACTAGATCAAATTTAAACCCAATCTAACCTACTTCACGTTATTTGGCCTAAATAGGTTTTGTTCTAGCATGTCGGTGATTGGCCATATAAGCCCCTACGAAGACTCTGGGGAAGACTTCGAAGCTTATGCCACTAGAGTGAGGTTGTTTTTCGAGGCAAATTCCATTCCTGATAGTAAGAAAGTACCTATCTTTTTAACTATAATAGTCCTTGAAACGGTTGCCTTAGTTATGGACCTAGTTGCTCCTAAAGTACGGAAACTTGCACCTATAGTGAATTGGTACAGGCCCTAATCGATCACTACAAACCCCGAGTAGTTCTCATCTATGAACGTTTCAAATTTTATTCGAAACATCAGACGGTGAATGAAAGCATTGCAGAGTTTGTTGCAGGAATAAAAGCCCATAGCCGTACTTGTAAATTTGGGGACAAATTAGACGAAATGCTAAGAGATAGGTTTGTAATGGGTCTCAAAGAGGAGTCTACCCAGAGAGCCCTATTAGCTATACAGGACCTAACCTTTAGTCAGGCTGTAGAAATAGCTGCGGCTAGGGAAGCAGCTGCTAAAGACGTTAGAGCTTTTGGCAGTCACAGTAGTAAAGCCCAACACGTAAAGAGCTTTAAATCTTCTAGGCCTGGCAGACCTAATGAGCCTACTAGATAAACAAATAAAAGGTATACGGCAAATACGACTAAACCTACTAATTCAAACGCTAAACAGGAGAAAAAGCCTTCCAAGCCATGTACTGGGTGTGGAAAACACCATTGGAAGAAGGACTGCCCTTTTAAAGAAGCAGTTTGCCGAAACTGTAGTAAAATAGGCCACATAGCTAAAGTTTGTTTTCAAAGAAAACAAGGGGGTGAAAATTCTGATTATAACATTTCTAGTGTAAATCTTCAAAAGGAAAATACTTCGAGCATTGGAGTGGAGTACCTATTTTATGAGCACAAAAGTGGTGATAATACAGGCCCATATATTGTAGAGGTAGGCCTAAATGGAATTACAGTTCCTCTAGAACTAGATACAGGTGCTGCCCGAACTGTCATGTCCAAAACAGTTTTTGACAAAACTTTCAAAAATACACCTAAACTACATGCATCTAAAACAATACTAAAAAAATATGGGGATATAAAAATACCTATTTGTGGAGAAACATCCATCACAGTTACACTCAACAAGAAAACTTGTCTCATCCCTTAACTATTTTAGTGATGGATGAGCAAGGGCATACTCTGCTAGGCCGTGATTGGATTGATGCTTTGAAAATGCCGATTGACAAAATTTTGTCAAAGGGTCAGGCAAATGTGCATACACTCTCATATCCGTCTGACATAGACTCATTGTTAAGGGAGTTTTCTTTTGGTTTTGGGCCTGAATTAGGCAACCTAAAAGGCCATCAGGTCTGTATAGAAGTAGATCCTAATGTAACTTCGAAATTTTGTAAGGCTCGTTCAATTGAGCATGCACTGCGGGAGAAGATAGATTTAGAAATTGACAGGCTGCTCAAAGATAAAATTATCGAACCAGTCACACACGCTAAGTGGGCTGCCCCAGTAGTTCGTGAACTAAAATCTGACAAGTCCGTGCGATTATGTGGGGATTACCGTTTGACAGCAAATGAGCAGTCCTTCTAGATTGCTACTCTATACCCAAGCCTGATGAATTATTTAGCTCTCTTGCTGGGGGTAAATATTTCAGAAAAATAGATATGTCCCAAGCCTATGCTCAACTAAGTTTAGATGAACATTCTAAAGAACTATCATAAATAATCACGGAGGCCTATATAAGTACAATAGGCTATGGCTATGCTATGGAATAGCACCGGCTAGGGTATTTTTCAGAGGACAATGGACCAACTTCTAGGTCATATTCCCGGGGTACTTTGTTTTCTAGATGATGTCCTCATTTCAGGTTCATCTAAAAAAGAACACCTAACTAGATTAACCACAGTTCTAAAAAGATTCCGGGATGCCGGACTTAAGCTAAAGAAAGAAAAGTGTTCGTGGGTCACTAACGAGTTTCATATTTAGGGTTCCGCATAGATGCCTCAGGCATTCATCCAACGTTGGATAAACTAGAAGCAATAAAAAATGCACACAGGTACAAGCTTATTTAGGTCTCCTAAACTTTTATAGGAAATTTTTGCCTAATGCATCGACTTTCCTTGAACCCCTAAATAAGTTATTACGATCTGGGGAACAGTAGACATGGGAGAAAACCCAAAAGGAAGCATTTGAGGCTTCCAAGGACGTACTACTAAAGTCCCCTCTCCTAGTGCATTATGATCCTAAACTTCCTCTCATAGTTTCAACAGATAGCCGTTCTTATGGAATTGGGGCAGTGTTATCTCACCACATTCATGGTGTAGATAGGCCTATCTGTTTTGCTTCTAGAACACTAACTGAGACTAAAGACGATATGAAAACTTGAACGTGAAGCCTTAGCCTTAGCCTTAGTATTTGCAGTAAAAAAAATTTCATTTCTATCTCTGGGGTCATGAATTTAAACTAATTACTGACCATAAGCCTCTCTTAGGTTTATTTTCACCTAATAAAAATATTCCAGTTATGGCCTCAGGTAGGATTCAACGATGGGCACTGATTCTACAAGCCTATAAATTTGACTTAGTACATCGGTCAGGCAAACTTCTAGGTACGGCTGATGCGCTAAGTAGGTTGCTTTTAGAAAATCCAAATGAATGTGTACCTATACCTACAGAATGGGTTCACTTTGTGGAGTTTTTGGAATCTACTCCAGTATCTGCAGTACAAATAGAGCAGTGGACAAAATCAGTCCCTATTCTATCTAAGGTCATCCATTACTGCTCATTTGGTTGGCTTACTAAGGTTGAGAGTGAATTACAGCCTTTTTATCAACGTCAGTCTGAACTCTCGATCCAAAATGGCTGTCTCTTATGGGGCCACAGAGTGATAATTCCGAAAGAAGGCAGGTCGAATTTAGTGAAAGAACTTCACGCTGAACACATGGGTGCAACAAAAATGAAAGAGCTGGCGAGAGATTATTTCTGGTGGCCCGGTTTAGATGGAGAACTCGAATCATTGGTTCGTTCCTGTCAAAGCTGCCTAGAGAGCAGAGATCTCCCAAGGAAAAGTCCACTTCATCCTTGGGAATGGCCTACTATACCTTGGCATAGGATCCATGTTGACTATGCAGGTCCTATAAATAATATCTATTTCCTAGTCATTGTGGACGCCTACTCTAAGTGGGTGGAAATTTTTCCAACCACTTCCACGACTTCGGGTGTTACTATTTGCTTACTCCGTTCGTGTTTCGCTCGATGGGGTTTACTGTAGTTCTGGTTTCCGACAATGGTACTTGTTTTACTAGTGAGGAATTTCGTTCTTTTGTCCACCTAAATGGCATTAGACATGTCCGGTCTAGTGTTTTTCACCCGTCTACTAATGATCTCGCGGAAAACATGGTCCGTACTTTCAAGTCGGCCTCGCGTCATTCTCGTGGGGAGGAAATGCAAGTGGTATTGGATAAATTTTTGTTTAAATATCGACTAACACCTCACACAACGACGGGGGTGTCTCCTTCTAAACTTATGATTGGCCGGGGAATTCGTTCAGTTTTCGATTTGTTGCGTTGTAACGAAACGTTATAACGACGAGTTTTACACCATCACGAAAAACAGAAGTTGTACCACGACACTAAAAATGGGAGAGTTATAGAAGCGCAACCTAATGATCCAGTTATGATTCGCAACTATGGGGCTCGACCAAAATGGGTTCCTGCAACTGTACAGGAGAGAACGGGCCCTGTTTCCTTCAAGTGCCAACTAGAAGATGGTCGTTCTATTAAACGCCATCAGGACCAGATATGGGAACGTGAATTGCAGAATGATCGGAGTCTTCCGGAAGAGAGAATCGATCCTCTGGAAAAAGGTTCAAATCGCCCGCCTATGCATGTTGCACCTATTCCTACTACTTCAACCCCGCTCCGCAGGTCGTCTAGGGTCTCTCACTCCCCTTGACAGACTAAACTTGTAGGGGAGGAGTGAGGTGACGTGTGGGTATATATATGTATATAGTCTAAAGTCACTAAAGGGAAAAATCACTAAAAGAAAGCTGAATGGCAACACGAAGGGATAAACAGAGCAACGCAGCTGTTCGTTTTGGTTTTGGCTGGACTAGAGCATGATTATTGATATCTGACTAAATCGTTGATGCTAAGTTTAATTTGGTGATGTTTCTAAGGTGACAAATGGGGTAGAAAGTTGTCAGTAAATAATAATAGTTAGGGGAAATGTCTATAGCTTCTAAATTAGTAAAGTTAGAGAGTTTAGGTAGACTGCTTTGCGGGACGCAGGAAATCTATGGTAGGCCCTAAAAATATCTAATTCAACGCACCGGTAAGTGCCTTTGTTTGTTGTTTAGAAACCTAGTAACTTAGCGGGGTCACTATCCCTAAGCTATTACATGTGGCATCATTGTTTTTGCACTCTTGTGGCATAATTTTTTGGGGGCACTGCGCGTCCTTTCTACTCGTTTGTTGAATGCGGCGCTTACAGGGCGTGGTCTTATAGAGAGCTCTCTTGCAATTCAGTTTGGTTGTTAAGATACAAGATTGTCGCATCGTGCAATGGTGTTGGTTGTGTGTTGTTGCAAGGTTTAGAAAGAAGACCATAAATAGTGCCCCTTTTTATTTTTATCTTAATTTTATGCAACTGAGGCCTAAGGTAGGCCCACATCGATTCAGCAACTCTGAGGTAGGACTTAATAGGACCTCCAAGTCCGTAAGTTTTAGTCTAGCTTAACTTGGGCTGTAGGTTGAACTGGCCCTTCAGAGCTTGGCCGTTCAGGGCTCAGCTGGGATTCTGAACCCAATAAAATAAAAAAATAACAATAGTCAAATTATGGAAGGAACACTACAGTGCGTTATTCAACTCTGTACATAAAAACAATAATGTTAATTGTGATGCTACCTAGAGTCCAGATATAAGAGTTAGTGTATTTGAGACTAAACAGGCCTTAAAATGTTTGGATTGTAAGAAATCATGTGGTATTGATGGCATTTCTGCTGAGCATCTGAAATTTAGGAGTGACAGATTAGTGCCTCTGTTAGCTTTGTGCTTTACAGGTTTACTGATACATGGTGTTTTGTCGGATACAATGTTATCTGTTGTTTTGGTGCCAGTACTAAAAGATAAAAAGGGTAAAATTAACAGTAAAGATAATTATAGGCCAATAGCCTTCGCCAGTATTATGTCTAAGGTGTTTAAATATATACTCATTAATAGACTTGAATGTTACCTGTATACTAGTGATAACCAATTTGGTTTCAAAAAGAAACAGTACTGATATGTGTGTGTATACCTTGAAGGAAATGGTCTGTAAATACCAAACTCTAGATGCTAATGTATTTTTGTTTCCTGGATGCCTCTAAGACATTTGATCGTGTTAATCATTACAAATTATTCATGAAACTTGTAAGTCGTAATGTACCTGGTTACTTGGTCCGTATATTAATATTTTGGTATAATCACGAGACAATGATTGTAAGATGGAGTGGTGTTAATTCAGAGCCATTCTCCTCTGTGACCAGTGGTATCAGGCAGGGAGGGATATTATCCCGCTACTTGGTCAATGTTTATATGGATAATCTATCTGTTGTGCTGAACACCTCTAAAATAGGTTGCTATATTGGTACAATGATTGTTAATCATCTGATGTATGCAGATGATCTAGTTCTTATTTCTCCATCTGTAAAAGGGCTCAGCACACTTCTGAAGGTGTGTGAAAGGTATGTGAAGGATAACGACATAAAATATAATCCTGCTAAGAGTCATGTTATGATTATGAGGACCAAGACCTACAAGTATATAAAATTTCCTGAATTCCAATTGAATGGTGGGGTGACGTGTGTGTGTGTATATATATAGTCTAAAAATCACTAAAGGGAAAAGTCACTAAAAGAAAGCTGAATGGCAACACAAAAACATAAACAGCAGAACGCGGGCTGTTCGTTGATTTGGGCTGAACAAAAGAGATGTAGTTTTGTCTGACTAAATCGTTGGTGCTAAGTTTAATTTGGTGATGTTTCTTGAGGTGGTGTGTGTGTGTATATATATGTATTTAGTCTAAAGTCACTAAAGGGAAAAGTCACTAAAGGAAAGCTGAATGGCAACACAAAAGGGAAACAACGGAACGGGGTCTGTTCGTTTGTTTTGGCTGGACTAGCAGCATGGTTATTCATATCTGACTAAATCGTTGGTGCTAAATTTAATTTGGTGATGTTGCTAAAGTGTTAGAATGTGAGCAGGAAGTTGTCAAATAGTATATAAGGGTAGGGGTGATGTATATAGCTTCTAAATTAGTAAAGTGAGTGTGTTAGGTAGGCGGTTTGTAGGACGCTAGAAATCTATGCTAGGCCCTAAAGAAGATCTAAATCAAAGCCCCGGTAAGTGCCTTTGTTGGTGTTTAGAAACCTAATAACTTGGCGGGGTCACAAATCCTACGCTATTACATTTGGCGACGAGGATGGGATTGTAATTTGGCTTATTGGGTTCAATTTGGTGGTTTGGAAAATTTGATGTAGCCTAGCCTAGGTGGGTCGTTCGATTTGGTTGGTTTGTGTGGGTAAGCTACCGTACTATAGCTTAGGTCCCGCCGGCCTAACTCTAATACTAATTCCTACTCAGCCCTAACTCTAATACTAATTCCTACTCAGCCCTAACTCTAATACTAATTCCTACTCAGCCCTAACTCTAATACTAATTCCTACTCAGCCCTAACTCTAATACTAATTCCTACTCAGCCCTAACTCTAATACTAATTCCTACTCAGCCCTAACTCTAATACTAATTCCTACTCAGCCCTAACTCTAATACTAATTCCTACTCAGCCCTAACTCTAATAAATTCCTACTCAGCCCTAACTCTAATATTAATTCCTACTCAGCCCTAACTCTAATACTAATTCCTACTCAGCCCTAACTCTAATACTAATTCCTACTCAGCCCTAACTCTAATACTAATTCCTACTCAGCCCTAACTCTAATACTAATTCCTACTCAGCCCTAACTCTAATACTAATTCCTACTCAGCCCTAACTCTAATACTAATTCCTACTCAGCCCTAACTCTAATACTAATTCCTACTCAGCCCTAACTCTAATACTAATTCCTACTCAGCCCTAACTCTAATACTAATTCCTACTCAGCCCTAACTCTAATACAATTTACTATTCAGCTCTAACTGGGGAGTAACTAGATCAAATTTAAACCCAATCTAACCTATTTCACGTTATTTGGCCGAAATAGGTTTTGTTCTAGCATGTCGGTGATTGGCCATATAAGCCCCTACGAAGACTCTGGGGAGGACTTCGAAGCTTATGCCACTAGGGTGAGGTTGTTTTTTCGAGGCAAATTCCATTCCTGATGCTAAGAAAGTACCTACCTTCTTAACTATAATAGGCCCTGAAAAGTTTGGCTTAGTTATGGACTTAGTTGCTCCTAAAGCACCGGAAACTTGCACCTATAGTGAATTGGTACAGGCCCTAACCGATCACTACAAACCCCCGAGTAGTTCTCATCTATGAATGTTTCAAATTTTGTTCGAGGCATCAGACTGTAAATGAAAGCATTGCAGAGTTTGTTGCAGGTATAAAAGCCCATAGCCCATAGCCGTACTTGTAAATTTTGGGGACAAATTAGACGAAATGCTGAGAGATAGATTTGAAATGGGTCTCAAAGAGAAGTCTACACAGAGAGCCCTATTAGCTATACAGGACCTAACTTTTAGTTAGGCTGTAGAAATAGCTGAGGCTAGGGAAGCAGCTGCTAAAGACGTTAGAGCTTTTGGCAGTCACAGTAGTAAAGCCCACGTAAATAGCTTTAAATCTTCTAGGCCAGGCAGACCTAATGAGCCTACTAGACAAACAAATAAAAGATATGCGGCAAATACGACTAAACCTACTAATTCAAACGCAAACAGGAGAAAAAGCCTTCCAAGCCATGTAGTGGGTGTGGAAAACACCACTGGAAGAAGGAATGTCCTTTTAAAGAAGCAGTTTGCCGAAACTGTAGTAAAATAGGTCACATAGCTAAAGTTTGTTTTTCAAAGAAAAGAAGGGGTAAAAATTCTAATTATAACATTTCTAGTGTAAATCCTCAAAAGAGAAATACTTCGAACATTGGAGTGGAGTACCTATTTTATGAGCAACAAAGTGGTGATAATACAGGTCCATATATTGTAGAGGTAGGCCTAAATGCAATTACAGTTCCTCTAGAACTAGATACAGGTGCTGCCCGAACTGTCATGTCCAAAACAGTTTTTGACAAAACTTTCAAAAAAGCACCTAAACTACATGCATCTAAAACAATACTAAAAAAATATGGGGACATACAAACACGTATTTGTGGAGAAGCATCGATCACAGTTACACTCAACAAGAAAACTTTGTCTCATCCCTTAACTCTTTTAGTGGTGGATGAGCAAGGGCCTACTCTACAAGGCCGTGATTGGATTGATGCTTTGAAAATGCCTATTGACAAAATTTTGCCAAAGGGTCAGGCAGATGTGCATACACTCGCGTATCTGTCTGACATAGACTCATTGTTAAGGGAGTTTTCGTCTCTTTTTGGGCCAGAAGTAGGCAAACTAAAAGGCCATCAGGTCTGTATAGAAGTAGACCCTAATGTAACTCCGACATTTTGTAAGGCTTGTTCAATTGCACATGCACTGCGAAGTAGATTTAGAAATTGGCAGGCTGCTCAAAGATAAAATTATCGAACCAGTCACACACGCTAAATGGGCTGCCCTGGTAGTTCTTGTACTAAAACCTGACAAGTCAGTGCGGTTATGTGTGGATTACCGTTTAACAGCAAATAGAGCAGTCCATCTTGATTTCTACCCGATACCCAAGCCTGATGAATTATTTAGCTCTCTCGCTGGGGGGTATATATTTCACAAAACTAGATATATCCCAAGCCTATGCCCAGCTAAGTTTAGATGAAAATTCTAAAGAGCTAACTATTATAAATACGCACCGAGGCGTATTTGTAATTAAGTTATGCAATTCTAAGTGTTCGACTATACGATCCCTAATTATTGATTCCAGTAGCTTACCTACAACAGACGTTAAACTGATTTGCCTATAATTTCCCGCCGCACCTTTATCGCCCTTCTTAAAGATAGATGTTAATGTTACGTTTGCTAACTTGAAATTATCTGATATGCACCCCTCAGAAATAGACGCATCAAAAATCTTCGTTAGCGGCACAACAATGCTATCTTATAATTTTTTTAGTTGTATGGGATATATGGAATCGGGACCCGGTGATTTACGCATTTTCATTTTATCAATATAACGCATTACCTCCCCTTCACTAACCACAATATTATCCAAAATATTACCATTATCAAAAGGTATTATGTCTATGACCGTAGGGATATTCGTTACATCCTCTATAGTAAAAACTGACGTAAAAAATTCGTTTAACAAGGTAGCCATTTCCTTGTTTTCAGAAACAATCTCCGTTAACATTTTCAATGGCCCCAAGACACTTTTTACTGGGTTTCTATTGTTGACATATTGAAAGAATCGCTTGGGGATTTCTTTACCGTCACGAGCTATGGAGATTTCAAATTGTCTTTATCGCACTTATGTAGCCTATAAGCCCTATCTCTACTCTTTATAATGTTTCCTACTCTAGAAGCAAACCACAAGGGCTTGTTGTTTACTTTCGCACGCTTAATTTTGTACGGTACACATTCCTCAATTCCTCATTTATAGTCCTAAACACTGTTTCAAACGATTCCCACATTAGTTTTGCGTTGAAGATCCCCATTACGTTTCCCCAATTGACGTGTGACAATTTATTTCAAAATTTACAAAAGTCTGCGTGCTGGAAGTTAGGAATTTTAGTTGAGTTAGTTGCCATATTGTGATCGCTATTGCTTAACGGTTCTATTACTTGAAGATCAGTGATTAGCCTATCATCCGTAGTTATTACTAAATCTAAAATACCGTCCAACCTCGTAGGTTCCCCAACCTTTTGAATAAGAAAGCTATCCTCGAGAAAATTAACTAAACGATTAACTTCCGCGTCTCCCTGCATTGTATCGTAATTCACGTTGGCGCAATTAGTCACCCATAACTAAAGCCTGCTCACTACCTATTATTCTCTTTTCACAATATAACGCTTCGTCCGTATCAGCTGTTTGATTAGGGGGCCTATATATAACGGCAACAAGAAGTTTGAAATCGTTCAATTTAAGTTCTCCTATAGGCGAATCTATCGGTTCTGGAATTGTGTGCTTTACTTCTATAACGTTCACAATATTATCTTTGATATACAACATAACACCGCCTCCTCGCCTAACTATTCTGTTTTTAACAAAAAGTCTATAATCTCTAATTTGATACTCCCCTACAAAGTTACGTGTTTCAGTGCTAAGCCACGATTCATTTATCGCAATTAAATCATAGTCTTTACAAGCAATTAAAGAAAAAAATTCGTTTCTTTTATTTCGTAGGCTACGAGCATTTAAGGATAGAACCTTCAAATTGTTTGTAATTGCAACACCTTCGCGAGCGCAGGGGAAATTTGTGGAAATTACGCTGGGACCGTTCGAGTTACGGCAGCCTGAAAAGAATACACAGTATTATGAAAGTCTTCCTGAACGGCCAGCTCCAACGTCATTAAGATGAAGTCCATCTCCGAGGAACAAGTCCCTCCTGCCGTAGAAACTGTTCCAAAAATTCGCAAAATGCACTCCTTCCTGTTAGCAAAGAGACTTTAGGTTATTGTTGATATAGGTCGCCTTGCTGTAGAAATCGCTACGTTGGATAATTCGAGGAAGTATACCTGTTAAAAGAATCTTCTTAATTTTTTTCCTTTAGTCGCTCTAGTGAGTTCCTGTACCTAGCCAGCAGTTCTTCCGATTTAGAATTTGAAACGTTATTAGTACCGACATGAATAACATACGTTGTGTCCTCAGAGGTACCGTCTGTAAAATGGTCAACACTATTAGTTATATCCTCCACCCTTGCACCAGGGTAGCAGTAACGGCGCCTACGACGAGGGTTTCTCCCACAGAATTCATCAGCAGCTTTGAAAGTTTGAAACCTAAAACAGAAAACTTATCGTTTGTTATTACCTGTAGACAAGTCTTAGGTTTTCTCAATGGGGCTCCATTATGCACTCGAACGAAGGGTTGGGAACTAGGGGAAGAGAGAGTGCTATTAGTACTATTTATATTATTAGTAGAAACTGAGGCAGGAGGGGTCGTAACTGGAGTCTCAAGGGATTCTAATTTTGCCGTCAGGAGCATCACGCTTTCTTCAAGCCTCACTCTGGCCTCTCTCTCACGTTCTAACTCGTTCCTCAGGACTTCCATGCTTGAGCACCACCTGCAAACTAACTGTTCATTATTATTAGACATTGTAAACGCGTAAACGGCAAATTTCCCTTCACAGCGACTGCAAGTACTTGACGGGGGTGCCATACTCTTAATTAGTTAAAAAACAATAAACGAGCGTTTGGAAATTAATAAATTACAACGTAGGTCTACCGCGTGCTTATTGTGCCGTCACCTGCGCAAACCCGCAAAAATGTTCCTGAAACGCAGAAACAGGTTCTTGTAACACAAATTTATACTAAATGGATATATAATTAAGCTACCGACGAAAGATCTGTAAAAGAAAAAGTATTAGTAAAACTTATCTGTCCTCTATTCGACACTTTTTCTTTCCGTTTTTCCTTTTTCCCACTGTGGGTGACCACTCTCTATTTGATCCCCGGAAGGAAGGGAAAATGAACCTTATGAAACCTCGTTTCTGATAGATTTGAAAAACAAAAAAGGCAAACCAAGGGAATTTCAACCTTATGAAACCTCGTTTAGTAATAAATTCGGGAAACAAACAAGGTAAGCCACGTGCACTAACCTTGGTTTAATCAAATAATATAGTAATGAATAAAGTCAATAAATTAAATATATATATATATATATACAGACCGTGCATGGAACAAGGAACTCTTCTGGGAAATTACATCCACTATAGTTCCAATAAGTAATAAATGACAAATACTATAGTTTTTTCTTTTTCATGATGGAAAGCCCAACGTAGGCACTGGGTTACTCGCAAAGAGGCCCCAAAATATAGCTTCCCTCACCAGCTATCTGCAAAGCAGATAGGATCCAGCTTTGGGAGAGCATCTAGCGTTTACAGCTTACACCTAGCCTACTACATTCAGAACCCCAATATACGCAAGAAACTTGTTGCATTCACGTCGGATAGTATTTGTCATTTATCATTACTTATTCGAACTATAGTGGATGTAATTTCCCAGAAGAATTCCTTGTTCCATGCACGGTCTGTGTTTAACATATAAGTTTCTCAGGAGACCATTCTGAGTTTGTGTGTATGTGTGTGTGTGTGTGTGTGTGTGTGTGTGTATATATATATATATATATATATATATATATATATATATATATATATATATATATATATATATATATATATATATATATATATATATATATATATATATATATATATATATATATATATATATATATATATATATATATATATATATATATATATATAATATATATATATATATATATATATATATATATATATATATATATTATATATATATATATATATATATATATATATATATATATATATATGAAAAATTATTTCACGAAAGTGACACGTGAAAAATATTTGATGAATAAAACCACGAAGGGAAAAGAAACACAAAGGGGTGCTCAAGCGCTTTCGTCTAATGACATCCTCAGGAACACTGGAGTGAAAGGACAGATCAAGGCAATATATAGGTTACAAAAATAAACATACATACATACATACATATACATATATATGATGAATAAAACCACGAAGGAAAGGAAACACAAAATGGTGCTCAAGCGCTTTCGTCTAATGACATCCTCAGGAACACTGAAGTACATAAAAGGGTAACAGCCTATATATAGGTTACAGAAAGAAAAAAAAAAAAAAAAAAAAAAACACACATACATACATATCTATATATACATATACATATATATATATATATATATATATATATATATATATATGCAATAAACAGAGAAGTAAAAATTAAAAATTAAAGGATTATCAGTGAGACGTACAGATTTGTAATGAATAATATCGATTTTTAGCACAAGATCAAATGGATTATAAAAATACAAATTTATATTGGAAAACTGCCGGGGTTTTAACACTCTGCCTATGTTCAGGTTTCGATATACAGGGTGGGCCGTAAGTTTCCATACATAGGAAAAATAAACATTTTTTTATGGACAACTATTTTTATTTATATAATATGCTCTACATGGTTGCCATTGTTTTGAAAACACATTTCAATACGTGTTCCCCACTGTTGATGAACACGCATTAGCACAGTTGACGTTATGCTTGTAATGGCGTTGGTGATACGTTCCTTTAGATGATTTATGTCTCGTATCTTTTCCTGATACACCATGGCCTTCAAGTGCCCCCAAAGATAGAAATCAAGGGGGGTGAGATCTGGGGATCTGGGAGGCCACTCCACAGGACCACGCCGACCAATCCAAGCATCCGGAAACTGCTGCTGATCCAAATACCGACGCACGTGAAGACCATAATGAAGTGGAGCTCCATCTTGCTGGAAGTAAACTGGGAAGTTACCTTCCTCGTTTAGCAGGGATGGGAAAATCTCTTCTTGCAACATGTTAAGATACCTTTCGGCATTAAGATTTCCACTGACAAAAATTGGTCCAATAATTCTGTCACCCCATATCCCGACCCACACCATCACTTTACCGGCACCTTGCATCTTCGTCGGACTCAGCCAGTTAGGGTTAGCATTACTCCAATAACGTATGTTTTGCCGATTAACCTCTCCATTGACGTAAAAACTTGCTTCATCAGTAAACAAGATCTTACAAACGCATATTCTTAGGGTATCTGAAACATAAAAACAAACGTTTAAATTTTCCTATGTATGGAAACTTACGGCCCACCCTGTATATAAAAATAAAATGCAAATTAAAAGTTAATAAAGTAGCAGACAAGTTTACCAAAGATTTAGTGTTCTACCCTTCTTATCTAAATCTGTTTGGAAGGAATTCAAAATAACAGGATCGAGTTGAAAAAGACCTTTGCTTATGTTGAAGTTATTTGAAAGTTGGATAATGGCAGACTCAAGAATATTTCTATTAACAATGTTGCTAGAATGGAATAAAACTGAAGCATTATTCCAATCAATACAGTGGGCTAACTCTGACAAATGGACAAAAAGGGCACTGGACAACTGTCCTGTTCTAACGGAATATTGATGCTGTTTTATACGTGTGTGCAAATCCTTTCCCGTCTGACCTATGTAAAAGGAATCACATTGTTTACAACCAATTTTATAGATAATGCCTTTTACATAGGTCAGACGGGAAAGGATTTGCACACACGTATAAAACAGCATCAATATTCCGTTAGAACAGGACAGTTGTCCAGTGCCCTTTTTGTCCATTTGTCAGTTAGCCCACTGTATTGATTGGAATAATGCTTCAGTTTTATTCCATTCTAGCAACATTGTTAATAGAAATATTTTTGAGTCTGCCATTATCCAACTTTCAAATAACTTCAACATAAGCAAAGGTCTTTTTCAACTCGATCCTGTTATTTTGAATTCCTTCCAAACAGATTTAGATAAGAAGGGTAGAACACTAAATCTTTGGTAAACTTGTCTGCTACTTTATTAACTTTTAATTTGCATTTTATTTTTATATATATCGAAACCTGACCATAGGCAGAGTGTTAAAACCCGGGCAGTTTTCCAATATAAATTTGTATTTTTATAATCCATTTGATCTTGTGCTAAAAATCGATATTATTCCTTACAAATCTGTACGCCTCACCGATAAATCCTTTAATTTTTAATTTTTATTTTTACTTCTCTGTTTATTGCATATATATATATATATATGTATATATTATGTATGTATATGTATATATATATATGTATGTATATATATATATATATATGTGTGTGTGTGTGTGTATGTATGTTATTTATTTATTTTTTTTTTCTTTCTGTAACCTATATATAGGCTGTTACCCTTTTATGTACTTCAGTGTTCCTGAGGATGTCATTAGACGAAAGCGCTTGAGCACCATTTTGTGTTTCCTTTCCTTCGTGGTTTTATTCATCATAAATATTTTTCACGTGTTACTTTCGTGAAATAATTTTCATACATATATATATACAGAGATGGGCAAGATCACCAACTTTGGTGATCTTGAAGATCAAGATCAGATCACCAGAAAAATGTGATCTTGAAGATCAAGATCAGATCACCAGAAAAATGTGATCTTGAAGATCAAGATCAGATCACCAGAAAATGTGATCTTGAAGATCACTTTTCAAGATCACTTTTATATGAATTGAAAAAAGTTGTACTCTTGTAGAGTAAACAAAAACAAATTATTTTGTTAATCACTCCTGAAAAGTATCACTCCTAATACTCCCCTGAGGGCTGAGGCAATACAAGCATCGCATCCTACCCATGTCACCTGATCTAAACCACGGGGATTGACGATTCCCCTTTCAGTTTTTCAGGTGGTAAACTTAAAACTTAGTATTATCATAACTTATCAGCAAAGAAAAAACTATTAAATGACCTACATATAGTTTTTAGTTCTATTTTTCTCAATTCTCATTTCACCAGGTCCATAACCCATATCAATGAATGGTCAGCATATATAAGTAAACATTTTTTACATAGAATTTAATTTTACAGTTCTACTGCAGTACGCAATTACTGACAATATAAGGGTAAAAACCGCAAGTTAAGAGTGTTAATTTAATGTTCAACCGCTGTAAACATTTGCTTTCAGCAAAACCAATTGTTCAAAGTTACCATCCGAGAGACGACTTCGTTTGGGGCTATGAACCATGCCAGCAAACGAAAACAACCGTTCCACTGGTGCAGAGGAAGGTAGCGTGGTGTTATACCTCTTGAAGATCTTCTTTATAGCAGGATACCTATCTAAAGAGTCGAGTGCCTTACTGGTGTCCTGCAAATAATTGAGGACTTCCAAGTCTTCCTTGTTGTTAGGAGCAGAGAATGAGCCGTCCAGTTCTGAAGAAATCGTCTTCAGATGACGAGTCTGAGTTCATCGAACTATTACCACTGCTGTCAGAATTACAATTTCTTACAGCCATTTGCAGCTTGTCTTTTACTTGAGACTTGATTGCTTCATGATCGCCGAAATTAGGCCCTTGCAACAATGATATCCATCTAAGTTTGAAATACGGATGAGATACTGAGGCCAAAACGGCATCAGTTACCTCAGGGCTCAACGACAAAAAATGACCAAATCTGGCATTGAAGCCAGAGACGACTGCTGCCAGTAATGGCATGCAGTGTCTCAAGCGCAGGTCGTTTGGTTGGATAGGCTCCAATCTTGCGAGGGCATCTTGAGTCACTAGGACTGTTGGAAGAAGACAACCGTAGTATCATTCTTTCTCTGCCTGTAATTTGTTGAGGGCTACTGCAATTGGTTTTAGAACAGACAAATATTCTGAAATAAATTCCAATTCATTGTCTTTGAGGATGGGTAGATTCAGTTCTTCAAGAGCTACATTCACGTCGTTCTTATGTTTATATATTTGGCTTAATGAGTCGTACATTGAGTTCCATCGGGTGACGCATGGGTACCTAAATTGGACGCCAGTTATTTCCTGTATTTTTTCTGCTGACTTGGGTTTACCAGCAGCATTCCACAGCGCCGAACATTTTCCCATTGCAGAATGCTTTATCTTCTTTAGTCCAGGTGAATTCAGTTCTTTATCTGCATCAGTTGTTGCTACCAAGTTCAATGTGTGGGAGGCACATCGAATATGGGATGATAGTTTCACTGACTCCTCTCCATGCTCTCCTGAATGTTCAGGAAAGTTGCTGATGATAACCTCTTCATCTGAATCTTTTTCATCATCATCTTCATCTGCATCATCTTCATCAATGTCGTCAGTACGATTCTGAACACGAACACCGAACTCTTTAAAGCATTTCACCATGTTCGATGCATTGTCGGTGACTGTAGATACAACTTTTCTATAAGATAAACCATGCTCCGAGTTGATCCTGTCCAATATTCCAGCAATTTTATCAAAGCTATGTGTTCCACGAAATCTTCGGCATGCCAGTGCAGCTGATCCTCGCGACAAGTCATCATTGATCTGTAATGTAAGAATATAAAATCAATGTTTGTATGAACATTTTTTTAAGTTTAATTTAATAATATTGGTTAGACACGCACCAGCTAAACTGCGCCACCAACATTGAAGAGAAGAACTATGTGATATAAAGGAGGCAATTCAGCGATGAGTCGCCTACCATACCACCACATCAGTGACCCATCCCATAAGAGCAAAATGTGGAAGAGTCCATATTCACAGCCTGTGAATATGGACTCTTCCACATTTTGCTGTGAATCAGACACAATGACAGATGACAGAATTAGTGTGAAATTACTGTGAATCACAGCAAAATGAAGACTCACCAAATTAATGAATGAGGAACACATGTCGAATAATTGAAAAGATTATACTATAAGTCTATCAGACTATCAGTCTATCACCAATGGTCAATTTATCAATTATATAAAAATAATACACTAAATCAATAGCATACCCAATGCGCAGTGACTCCCATGAAACTGCGGTGATTAGTTGACCATATGTCGCATGTAACACACACATGGTCAACTGCTGCCAGTTTTGCTTGTATGTCTTCCTTCATTGTACTGGTTGTTGTTGCAAGAGATCTAGCCAGGGTGCGTCTAGATAGCACCTGAACAGCCGGGTTGACGTCTGAAAAAAATATTTAAAAAATAAAACAAATACAATAGATTAGCTATGGAAAAAATATCAAAATATTTAGCTAGGCTAGCGATAGTCTAATGTTCATACAAATAATATGATTAATTATTTTAATCAGATATTAGCTATGGAAAAAATAGCAAAATATTTGAGTTATACTAACATGAAAGAAGATCCTTAAATTCATGTAGTTCAACTAGGCTCAATGGTAGGAGCCCATTAGCCACAAGCGAGAGAATCTTCTTTTCAAGGATATCCTTGTATATTGGTGGTCCTGGTTTTTGCTTGGAAATGTGGAACATGCTTAGTGTTGACTGCTTGGCAATTTTGGCAGGGCCAGCATTGCTGCCGCTGGCATCATCTTCTTTAGCTGGACGCTTGCGAGATTTCTTCTCCGATTCATATTCACCCAAAAGATCCGAATGTAGTTTCTGCACAAGAAAATAAATTATTATCATGCGGAGAGTCTTCTTGAACACCCTGTATAATATTTATCAGAGTATCAAACTTCTAGTTGAAATTAATACTTAACAAGATTCTAAAATTTTGTTATCTTTAACTAAAATTATTTTCACCATGATTAGTGCATTTTTATCCTATGTTAAATTGAAAGCCGAATTTCGTCCTTCAGTAACTAAATAGGAGAAATTACAGACATGGATCAGACAGAGAGAAAGACAGATACACATGGCGTTTTATTATAGTTGGATATCGGCAGTTTTTAATGTAGTTACTAGTCCATAATCTATTAATATCTGAAGTGCACAATATATTCAAATGGACGTCTATGTAAATGTAGCATTAGTCTTGTATGGCACCAGTCACTTAAAATATGACTTGAACCATTATGTTAATGTTGCTACTTACTACTTAGTTACTAAGTAGTACTAACCCTGAGGTGCCTCAGAAGATTGCTTGTTGAGTCGAGGCCAGCAGACAGAATTGTAGTTTTCTTTGTACACTGCCTACAAATAACTTTGATACTGTTTCCAGTTTTTTCGACAATTTGAAAATATTTTCCGTTCAATAGCACAGATTGATCCTTATTACCAACATTGTTATCTAAATATATTGAATACTGTTCTGGTGACAACCTAGAATATTTGGTTCCCTTGGGAGCCTGTTGAAGTTGTAAAATTGCACTCATTATTAAAAAATTCAATCTGTAAATAAAATATGTTTAGAATTAATTTATTATGAATACGGACCTATAGGCTATATTTTATGCCTATATATAATAATATATTAATAGAACACTTTTAACATAATTGCACAGTAAATTACACTTTTTACGAGCCTAAATTCCACAGCAACTACACCTTCCATGAGCCCACGCATGACGCAAGTCACCCAACTAACAGAAAACATAAACAGTCGGTGTTGAACAAAGTTGCCACCAGATGTCGCTTGGACAAAAAACAAATGACATTCGCATAGCGGCATATTTAAGAATCTGAAATTAAAAGTGATCTTGAAGTCTAAAGTGATCTTCAAGATCAAATCACAAGAAATAAAGTGATCTTAGATCAAGATCACCATAATAAAAGTGATCTTCAAGATCAAGATCAGATCACGATCTTCAAGATCACGATCTGATCTTGAAGATCAAGATCGTGCCCATCTCTGTATATATATATATATATATATATATACATATATATAGTAAGCATAGAAAAAAATTGTGGGAGGAGCAAACACATTTGTATGAGAAATTGACACTTTTAGCACTTCGGCCGACATTCAATATAAATTCAAATGGCTTGTTTATGGAACAGGTCACAAAAGAATAAAGAAATAAAAATAAATATAAATATAAATTGAAGAAAAAAAAAAAAAAAAAATTAATTACAAAATAGTGCCTTAGTGATATACAGGGGTTAGACAAAATAATATGAACACCAGCCGATTTCACCGGTTATCTTTACGGACTGCTAAGACACAAAGTAAACGGTCAAATGACTGGCAAACCTATTTAAATGCGTAACAGAGAGTGTATACGTCATGTTATAACCCTCACGTTGTTTTTACAGATCTGAGTGAATTATGAATTAGCAGTTATGAAAGACCTGTCAGACTTCCAAAGAGGGCAAATTGTCGGAGCGCGGATGGCTGGTGCATCGGTGACGAAAACCGCTCAGATGTTCAATGTATCTAGAGGAACTGTCTCTATGGTCATGTCTGCATACCAAAACCATGGAAAGACAAGCACCGACAAATGCAATAGTGGACGCAAGAAGAAGCTGTGTGATCGAGACCGCCGGGTGCTAAAGCGCATTGTGACAAAGAACCATAAGACCACAGCTCCAAAAGTGACTGCAGAGCTTAACCAGCATCTTGCAAGCCCGGTATCGACCAGAACTGTACGTCGCGAGCTCCATGGAGCTGGATACCATGGGAGGGCTGCAATTGCCAAACCCTTCCTTTCGCACATCAACATTGAGCGGCGCAGAAAATGGTGTAATGACCATAAGAATTGGTCAATGGACCGGTGGAAGAATGTAGTCTACTCCGACGAATCCTCCTTCACGCTATTTCCATGTTCTGGTCGAGTTTACGTCTGGAGACAGCCTAAAGATGCTTATGACCCCGACTGCCTGACCCCAACCGTTAAGCATGGAGGCGGATCTGTGATGGTTTGGGCAGCAATATCGTGGAATACTCTTGGCCCAGCTGTAGTACTGCATGGTAGGGTTAACCAGGTCCATCCCATGGTCCAAACTCTGTTTCCCAATGGCGGCGCCGTCTTCCAGGATGATAATGCACCAATCCAAACCGCTGGGTTCGTTAAAAACTGGTTTGAAGAGCACGTTAGTGAAGTAGAACGCTTGGATTGGCCTCCACAATCCCCGGATCTTAACATTATCGAGCATCTGTGGTGTCAGTTGGAGCAGCAGGTCAGAAGCCGATTCCCACTGCCGGCGTCTTTGGTGGAACTGGAGCAGGGTTTGCTCGAAGAATGGCTCAGGATTCCTCTAGCCACTGTCCAAAAGCTGTATGAATCAATTCCCCGACGCATTGCAGCTGTTATTGCCGCTAAAGGAGGACCAACTCCATATTAAGAATAAAAACCGCCATTTATCAAGGTGTTCATATTATTTTGTCCAACCCCTGTATATGTCACAGCCTAAATAACCATAAAGAAATAAACCAACAAATAAAAAACCACAAATATATATATATATATATATATACATATACATATATATTGTAAGTAAAGAAAATTGTGGGAGGAGCAAACACATTTGTATGGGAAAATGACACTTTTAGCACTTTGGCCGACATTCAATATAAATTCAAATGGCTTGTTTATGGAAACAGGTCACAAAAGAATAAAGAAATAAAAATAAATATAAATAAATATATATTTTTTTTCTCTTTATATTTATATTTATTTTTATTTATTTATTCTTTTGTGACCTGTTCCATAAACAAGCCATTTGAATTTATATTGAATGTCGGCCAAAGTGCTAAAAGTGTCATTTTCCCATACAAATGTGTGTGCTCCTCCCACAATTTTTCTTTACTTACTATATATATGTATATTACGGTGTGACTGTTGCCCTCCAAAAATCAAAAAATGGTCCTACAATGCTGTTCAAAGTTTTAGTGTTGTGTATTTATCTAGGAAACACCCCTGTAAATTTTCTTGGAGATCGGTGCATGTTTGAGCTAGCACCGTCGTACCAGCAAGTATTGCTATTTCAGCTTATGAACTTCATAAATAAGTGTGAAAATAGCACATTTTATCAGATTTTCATTTCCGGGTCTGGAACGCTGACCCACAAATTTTCCACGTATTATTTTATTGCATTTAATTTTAATGATGCTCTTTTCTTTTCCCTTGACAGTGATTTGATGTTGTGAATAGAGAATTTAATCATGGATACATGGCAAGATGATGATGTCAGAATGTTATTGGGCACCGTACCCCGAGAAGAAGAAAAGGAAATAAGGGCTGCAAACTGCCACTAATAGGCAGGTCTTACTATGTCTGTTAGCAAACCTTCGGGATATGCATTGGGACCAGGCTTTATCTGCCACCATTGACAATGTGCTTTTGCATTACCAGAAGGCGAATGTCCCGACCATTACAGGCAGGAACAATATTGGCCGAGTGATTAAAACTTACTATGACAAAGACTACATGATGCTTATGAAAAAGAATGAGGGTAGAAGACGGGCTGATGATCCTGGAATTATGAAGTTTAAATCAGAATTGAGCCTGACGATGAAATTTTATAAGAACACAGTGTTGAAAGACATGGCGGCTGCGAAAAAGGGGAAAACTCAGGCCGAACAACATGCCATCGATACTGACATACTCTTCATGAAAAGCATGCTAAACTACAGAGTAGCTACCTACTCTGGGGTAAACAAAGTACTTACAGAAAAGGTTCAGAAGCGACAGAAAAGGCAGATGCGAGAAGAGAAGCGACGAGAGAGAGAGAGAGCAATGTGATCATGCTGAGAATGTACAGGCTGATATTGATTCACCTATTAGCTCTGATGAGGACGATGACATTGATGAGGCCAGCACTGCTGAACCAAAGAGAAAACATCGGAGAACAGTGAAAGAGGGAGTTTCAATTTTTGTGCCCCATGATATTCTGAAGTCGGCAGAACTTGTTTCATGCAGTGTTCGAAACAACATTTCGCCGACCCAGCTGAGTGCAATTGTTGGCCCCACTGGCTTTGTTCTCGTCCCAAGTACAAGAAAGGACAAAAGAGGAGATGAGGAAGGCCCTTCTTTGCCATGAAGGCACTGAAGTTACTAAGAGAGTCGGGCTCAATCATGGGGGCTATGGAAAGCCATATCTTCCTCCTGTCCCAGAAAGTGGCACTGCCCTGGTGGACCTAATTGGGCCTGACTCAAGCCGGTTCTTCACCATTTTAGGCATGCCCTATCAGTTTCTCCACAGTCCAGCCAGTGAATGGGCGGATCATGACGACTACCTGAACATGAAACGGGTTGTGGACAAGCTTCAGGTCGTCAATGAGGCTGCAGAGCGTGGTGTAAAACTTTGCCATGACTTTCTTAATGTTGCCAGGGATGAGGAGCGCTTTCAAGAAGTCCTTCAAGTAGTTGAAAATGACAGACTCCGCGTTCCTAATCAGCGCAAACGATCATCTGTTTCCGAACAGAAATCATGGTTTCTTGCTCTAGAGAAATAATATCGTGTGAATATATGATAAAACCCCTTAATGTACCATGAGAGAATAAGAATGATTAACTTTTTTGTGTTAGTGATAACAGCTTTTAATTAAGAGAGGCAAATGATTTGTGTTAATATCCCTTATGATGGTTGTGTAATCTCATATATAGGCGCGTATGCCGTATAAGCGAAATCGCTATTTTTCAAATTGCTGGTGCTCACTCGAATATGCATGAATCTTCAAAAAATTGCACGTGGGTATTTTTTGTCAATATGCAACACCAAAATTTTGAACAGCATTGTAGGACAAAGTTGGGGCAACTGTCACACCCTAATGTATATGTGTGTGTGTATATATATATATATATATATATATATATATATATATATATATATATATATATATATATTTGTGGTTTTTTATTTGTTGGTTTATTTCTTTATGGTTATTTAGGCTGTGACATATATATCACTGAGGCACTATTTTGTAATTAATTTTTTTTTTTTTTCCCCCCAATTTAATTTATATTTATTTTATTTCTTTATTCTTTTGTGACCTGTTCCATAAACAAGCCATTTGAATTTATATTGAATGTCAGCCGAAGTGCTAAAAGTGTCAATTTCCCATACAAATGTGTTTGCTCCTCCAACAATTTTTTTCTATGCTTACTATATATATGTATATATATATTATATATATATATATATGTACTACCCTAACTTACGCTGCCCCCGCCTGGTCCCCGTCCATCTCCCACACAAACCAGAAAAAGATACAGACCACAAAAAAACAGAGGTCTCGGAAGCATTACTGGCTGCCTCCGAACCACACCCATCCCACATCTACATGCAGATACGAAAATACTCCCCATCGAACACCACATGAGCATGACAGGGACTCAATTCTTCTCCAGAGCACTGGCCCCAGACCACCCCTGTCACCATCTCACATTACACAATCCCCCACCCCACAACAAAAAACGTACTCCTGCTGCTCACTATTCGCAGCTACTGAACAATATCCTCACTCCTCCCCTAAACATCAACCCCATTAAACATCTCCACACAGAATTTACCCGGAAATACCTACTCGACCAACCACACAACACTGTCCTTCACGATACTCCCCCTGTAGTCCATCAGAGCGAACAAACCCTCCCAAGGAAAACAAGAGTTACTCTGGCCAGGCTCCGTTCAGGCCACCACCCCTCCCTCCAACAATACAGACACAGACTCCACCTAGCTGACACCCCCACCTGTCAAAAATGCTACCTCCACCCTGAGGACACAGAACACCTACTCTTACACTGCCACATTCTCTCTCAACAAAGAGACAACTCCAACATTACCTCTCTACGAGACCTATAGACCCGTCCCACGGTGGTCGCGGGATACCTGATGCCGCCGGGTTCGCATAAGAGAACCCGGGGGCTACGAAGTAAGAAGTAAGTATATATATATATGTATATGTATTTCTCTTCCTCGTGTGCAGAACACTCCTCTATACTTACGTCGTTTCTATACATATATATATATATGTATATGTATGTATGTTTATTTTTGTAACCTATATATTGCCTTGATCTGTAGTTAGACCTGGGCAAAATTGCTTCAGAAGCTTTCTAAACTGTTTCCAGCTCAGGAACCATTGCCGAATAACATATCCAAAATCCGACAAAATTGGACCCCGAGAACACCCCCAAAAATGAAATTCAAAATGGCGGACTGGATGTTTCCTACGGAAAAAAAATATATATATAATTTACGCTTTTATTTATAGAGATACATTTGATGCTTTTTCTTTCAGTTGTAATGTTTTAAATAATTCAACAATATACAACACAACCAGTTATTACGCAAATATAATGTTATATAGCTTTTTACAGATTTTTATAATCAATAATACAACAATTATTTTTTTCCCAGTTTCAAGTTATGTTCATTACAGAAGAAGTGATACCTGGTCACAAACATACAGAAATTAATCCTCTTCATCACTATCATCGGATAGATTACCGGTACTTGGGTTGTTATCGCAACCACTGATTTGGCACTCGCCACAAGCGGCTGAACAGGGCATTCCATTACGCTTGCATCCACATCTTGAAGTAGCACATTTCGTCTTGCAGGAGCAGCGGATCATGTTGAGTAGATAATTTGGAGCTGGTGGCTTGTCGCAGGCTGTAGGGTAGTAGGAATTATTCTTTACATACCAACCCCACTGTTCTGCATCGATCTTCTCTTCTGTAGACTTCCAGATTAGTATTTGAAAGTATGTGCGAAAGCTGTGGTACTTTGTGGACGCATCGGTAGGTGGCAAACGTTCGGGTGTAACAAAAGATTTAGCTGTAGCTACCTTTTCAACTAACATTCGATGACGTAGTGCGTTAGTGGATTCAAGTGTTTTGCAGCCATACAACAGAAGCATTGCCTTTCTTCCAGCGGCTTCAATGTCAGTGTTGGCAACAATCAGAACAGAATGTATTTGCAACTGAACGGAGTTCAGCCACCTTCATCAGTGTGTCGAATGCTTTGGCTTTACCGATCGAAAAAATTCTGGATGTGCTATCACAGCCCGTGAAAGCATGCACAAACAGGAGATACTTGCAGATGTCATTGCCTAACAATGATTGAATGCTGAGAATATCATACACAGGATTAGGAGATGGTCCCCGTCTTATATCGCTGCGATAGTACAACTTGAAACCACTGTCCTTGGCATGGTACAGAAGGAGAATCAGCAAGTCGGTGTCTTCCTCTATTACTGTTGTAGTTGCATTTTCTGATGAGGAAACTGCTGCACGAACGATGTCCACATCAGCATCCCCATCTGCGTTGTGAACAGTACACCCGTGCTTCTTCAACATCTCACCTACGAGGGAAATAAATGCTTGCTTGTTGTTTTCATTAGCCAAGAAGTGTTCCTTCTGGCCAACAAACTTCATGCTTGGACTGAGATTCACATTTCTGCTTGTCTTGGTGCTGCGTCTTCTGTGGGTCATGTCCTTGATCGTAGGAGAGCTGCTGTAGCCATCAAAAACAATGATTGCTTTTCCATATGTTTTCAGAGTGAAATCGGCATATGAGTTGGCGATGCTGTCATATGTTTCATCTTGACGCCAGGAAACACGATGTAGTAGAGATCCACCATCCAATACGTACTGGTCTGTGCACTGAATTTCTTAAACTTCTTCCATGCGTAAAGTGTCAGTGTATTTGATTATTGCATGAGCTAGCTGAGACTTATCGGGTTTCCTCAAGATACTTCGTGATTCGAACAATGCAGGAGGATATGCACACAGTTCGTAACACATGACATCTTCAAGATTCATGTCTCCGCCAGTGGCAACAGTCATCATTCTCTGAAACAGTAGTGCAGGATCTACTTCTATATCTGAAGCATCAGTGATCACAACGGCAGAAGCAGATCCTAGTGTTTTCACTTTGTCAGATCTTTTGGCAGAATATGTAAAGGCTTGTTTCCCAATCATTTTTACGACAATGTTCGTACCGATTGAATGCAATTGATGAACGTTAACTCCAGGATCAGCAGTTAGCCCTGTTACAATGTTGCAGAGACCCGAGGTAGAATGGAATGGGGATAAGGATTCCAGACGTTCAAGTACTTTCTTCATGTCATTACTGTCCCTGATTTGTCTACTTCCCTCATTTCCTTGTGCTGTTCACTACTTTCCAACAAAACTCTGGTGTATTCCTGCATTGCTAAGTTATAAGTGGAACACAGAGGCATAGAAAAGAGCCACGTTGTCCTTTGGATGTCTGTAAATCCACTTCCGCGTGTCAGTCCGCCTCTGCTTTTCAGGGAACGCATTACTACTTGTTCTATCACCAGGTCTGTGCCGAGTCCGGCCCATAATCTGTCGCTTCTTCTTACCACAAACTTACCTTCCTGGAACATTTTGTTAACGGCTGGATTTTCAGAAGGCAAACTTAACATTTTCTGCAGGTACAGGTATATCGATTTCAGGTAATTGTGATGTCCGGCTGCTGCAATTATGGGGATGGTCTCCAGCATAGCTTGCAAGTGCAAATCCCACGAGCCGGTTCTGTCTGCTGTTATCAAGGAACGTGCAATGTTGATCATTCGCTGATATTCCAATCAGAGTTGACTTGTTTGCGAAGTAGATTGTAGGTCAGTTTTCTTCGCATCCAAAGTGGTAGCAATCTGAGACAATGCATTCGAAGATTCCACATCCTCAACTGATTGTTTGGCGGTCATAACATCGTCGAGCAGGTCACAAGCTTCCTTATGGAGGTCATGAGGAGTTCCATCTTCATTACGAGGGAAAACGTCTGCGACTAGTAAGGTACTAAGAGCTGCATCTACTATCATATGACCACGTATCGCTCTTGAAACAGCTTTTCCAGACATCATGTGTTGCACGGCATTTGGTCCGTATATTTCTTGAAGTACTTCAGACAATCCTGAACCATTCATAAGAGTACCGACTGCTCCCAAAAGATTCATCAGTGTGTGAAATGATCCCAGCATTAAGACAATGTCCTGCAGGTCTCTCTGTTCATTGATGATTTGGGAAGCTTTCCAGAACAAAGGCTGATCAAAGGTAATAATGCATGGGACTTTTTGATCGCGTGCTATCTTGCTCAAATATAGTAATGTCGAAAATATGCAGGTCATGTCAGTTGGCGACATATCTATGATGGGAAGGAACGTGATCGACGCCACACCTGGATGTGAGACACTTGATCCACCGTGAATTGCCTGCATTGTTCCGAACCAACTTGGACCTGATCTTTCTGCTGAAGATATCTACCAGAGAAGACTAAGTCGACTTATGGTGGCAGTGGGTACTGGAAGTTCGCGGAATGAGATGTCCCTCAACATGCTTCTCGCGTGTCTATATTCCCTAATGTCAACGGTTGCAATCTTCTTAATGTCATTGTCACCAACATTACGCCTGTGAATAGAAGGGTGGATCTTGATCTTCGGAGTTATTGCGGCAATCATACCCATTCCATGAAAGGTATTCTTCCCATCCAAAGTGCAGACATCATGATCGACGTTATCTGCTGCTAGAAGGACTGCAGTGTTTTCATCAACAGTAAAAGAGCCAGACCCACTTGCCAGCGCCGCGTTTCTTTCGAATCTTGTTACTTCTGCACACGACGAACAGTAACCCAGCTGATGGAGAACGTCAATAAGGTACCTTGACCTAAAGTTGTGGTGTAGCTGAACCGACAAACCGATCTGTAGTGGACATAGTAATCCTCTAGGACGGGTTGCTTGCATAATGCTCTGCCCAATTGCACCTATTTTTCTTGAAGCATCCTGTCCCGCAAATGCTTTTGATAATAGCAATTTCAGACTGTTGGGAATGTAATCAAGAGCACTTTCTGCAGTGATGTCATTTGGAGATGGATACACATCTTTTCTAGGCGAGTCGACAGACTTGATATCACTTCTGATTATTTTTGCAGCAGCTTCTACTAGGTAAATCTTCTGTAGCTCTATATCTATATCACATTCTTTCGACTTTTTGTGATAATCTATAAGAATTTCATTAGCTGTCTCTCGTAGTGTTACTACATCTGCCTTCCCACTTTCACCTGATTATGATCTTGTCTCCGTAACGTTCTAAAAGCTTTCTCTTCATGTGCCTGCGTTCGTAGACAGAGCTCTGACTTTCCTTGAAGATATTCCTCCATTTTTGAAATTAGGTCTCCAATCAACAGTTGTTCATCATCATTCTCTTCCAGGTAAGCACAGGTCTGAAGGAATGCTTGGTGTTGCTCTTCATTAGTTGGTCTCCCTTTCTTCGAATCATGATCGTCGGAGTATGCGCGAGGAATGTTTTTTCCACTTCGAAAATTTACGCTGCAGGTGTGATGGTAGACAATCTGCAGCAGGAAGATCACGAAGATAATACTCCAGACGGCCTTTTACATTAAACGACCATTCATCGCAGCGGCTTTCACAGCACCTTTTTATGGTTTCGGAGAACTCTGTAGTTCTTATTTTGACATGCTCTGATTTTGGTTTGTGTTTGGAAAAAAGTCACAAAGGTATCACAAAACAAACAGTGAGTAGCGCTGGAAAATGCGTATTCATGAAAACGAGCACTTTTCCTTGGTATTGCCTCGGCTGCGGTCTGTCGCTTTTTTATTTCAATGGTCTTTTTATCCGTAAACCTTTTCCTACATACAACGTGAACACTTATTCCAGCTGTTGCAACAACATCGCTTCCACGGCTGCGGCTGGATGCATTTATACCATCTGCTCCTTTTTGCGAGATGTGAACCACTTCCTGTCCGCTGTCCAATTTCTCCTTACAAATCACGCACAATTCTTCAGGGGTCTGCATTCTTGAAGGCGGACGCACACCGAGTCAGTCTGAAACAGAAAACACAAATTAATAAACTGTGTTGCAGTATTTAAAAGTAGTACATAATAACAGTTTTAAAGAAAATGACAAGCACAAATACGCAGATTTGATAGTGGTAGTAGGAATTAAAGAGATGTATAAATATAAGTTTATAAAGATGTAGCAATGTCCATTCTCACATACACTCCATACAGTATATTTTATTTACATTACGTGACGTCATAGTTTAATACTAGCCGCCTAATACAATTTTTAGTGTCATATAGGTTAATTTAGAAACGAAAATGTTTTAAAACATTTTACTGATCAAGAAAAACGTCATAACTCTCTCTACAAAGCGAAATTAAAATTTATTGTATTTCGTAGGAAACTGCCAGTCCGCCATTTTGAATTTCATTTTTGGGGGTGTTCCCGGGGTCCAATTTTGTCGGATTTTGGATATGTTATTCTGCAATGGTTCCTGAGCTGGAAACAGTTTAGAAAGCTTCTGAAGCAATTTTGCCCAGGTTGAAGCTGTTTTTGCTCTAGATTGCCTGGACTACTTGCATTTTGATAAAACCCCACTGCAGCCCTATGTATTAACCTAGGTCCTTGTAGGATCAGAATAAACTATGCACTGACTTCCACTTCTGCTTCTGCTTCCACCAGGGTTGGCACCCAAAAACCCAAACCTAAAACCCACAGGAATTTCCAGTGGGTTTTGGAGTTTTTGGTCTGATTTGTTTATTTTAAAATAATTGAAAATTTTCTGATTGCTACATTGTTCAATTGTAGCTAATTAGAATGTTTTGGCATGTTGATTATTTCAAGTAACCTGACTTATAAAACAATTCTTAAATTATGTAATGTGTAAATAAAGATTATGAAAAATTGAAAAGTTTTATTGGCCTTTTAAATGGTGTCCACACTACAGACACAAATAAAGTACAGTAAAACTAATGAATGCTATATAAAGGTACATATACTGTATATTATTCACAAATATTACTTGATCTTAAATGCTTATGAATTCTAACAAGCATCTCCTCCTTCAATCCCCCAAGCCTATTTCTTAGCTTGCTCCAGACTATACCAAATGTACTAAAGAATCTTTCAAGAGAACCAGAACTAGCAGCACAGCTTTGCAACTTCTTAATAAATGTTGCAAATCCTGCAGGCAAATTCTGACCCTTTATTTCCTTCATCTCAACATACATCCACCACTTGTACCCTGTCATACTGTTAATAAACGAGTTGCTAAACATATATCCTGGAAAAATACTATTGTCCTTCAATCTAAAAGAGCAATGACTTGAAAGTGGCCTTAAAAGTAAACAAAAACCCCAAAACCCCAAGGGTTTTCGGGTTTTTGATGAAAAACCCAGATTTTTGCCAACCCTGGCTTCCACTGACAGCAAAACCATAATGACCACTTACTACCTAGCTACTGCCTGTGTCTCCGTGACCTGACATGACTGAACCTTCCTCACACAACCAAATCACTCTCACACACATGAGACACTTTTGAACATATGAAAAACGGAGCGGATGAACTGTTACTACAGTCAGCTGCAGACTTATTTTTGCGTATAGCGACATGCAATCTACCGACATTCTGGAGACTTTCTGCAATTTTTTGCGATTTTTAAGTTTAAAGATGTAATTGTAAAAATCATACATACCGACACTGACAGGAAATCTAGCGATTTTCTACGACTTTTGAGGGCTTGTCCAGCGACATTCGTGATTCAGGTTTTGCAGCTCTAGTCAGCTGGTGATCTGACGTGTGCTAGACCCGTTCTCTATAAATCTACCTAATCAAAGTGCATTAATGAGAGGTTATTTTGTCTGTCAGAGATGGTAATGTGTGGAATAAAGCAATCGTTAATGTGCATCATTTTTTTATTGGTCTTCTTCATATGACACGTCTCTATGGCGCATCGAGCCCCCGTATGAAAATCCTAGCTAAGCTACTGGCCAGTACTGTACCTTGAAGTACTGAGCTGCGTACTTCCGATTCTGATGATGATATACTTTGAATTTTGACGACCTGTAGACGTTCTCTGAGGGAGTTGTAGATCCATTTTCCCACTTTGCTTGTTATTCCCATGTTTCATTTTATGTGCTATTATATACCATGATCATTTGTCGAAAGTTTTAGCAAAATCCGTGTATATGACATCGTAGTTTTCATTACCTTCCAGTCCATCTAGGATATTGTTATACACAGTGCTCTACAAGTTGTGATGGCCATGCGTGAGGCGAGTATGACCAATACGCAGGCGCATCAGAGGCGCCTCAAAACGTCAATCACCCTGACAAGAGGAAGGCCACGGACGAATCGAGGGCTTCAAGACCATAAGAAAATTCCCAGACACGTTCTCCCACTGTCGTTGTCACCGGCAAAATACTGTATTGCGGAAAACCCACGTGAAGTCCGACGCCGGGAGAGATGTGTTGGGGTCAAAAGGTAGGGAGGACACCTCCATCGCCAGAGCGTCCGCGCACTCATTGTGCAGGACACCGATGTGAGAAAGCATCCAGCCAAAAGCAGTCGACTTACGGCGGGAGGGGAGAAGGGCAAGCCAGTCCTGAATCTGTCGTACCAGTGAGTGAGGAGAGACAAGAGGACAGGCCCTCAAGTGAGCTACGGGAGTCTGAATAAGTAACGAAGGACGTGGAAGGGAGTTAAGAGAGAAACTGTAGAGCCAAGAGAATGGCCGAGAGCTCTGCTGGGAAGATAGAAGCCGCAACCTACCTCGAGTGGTGAGCAAGAGCCGTCAGTGAACACGAGAATAGAGTCAGAATGGGAAGAACCGATTGGAGCCGTTTACATGTTAACCCGCAACAATCGAGGCTTCAAATATTTCAAAATCTTGTCGCTGAATAGCGATTAATATATAAACAACTGCAATCGGTTTTAAACCTTTGATCACAATGAAGTACGAGTGTACCTCAAAAAATGTACTGAACGGCCGTTATTGTAGGTACGAAACCGTAGTGAAATTGTTAAAAAGGGGAAAATTCAGCAGTGTAAAAAGGCAGCAAACGGCCGTGATATGAACTTAACGATATGCTAAAAATTATCTAATTACACGTAATAGATATCCAACTATGCCTTCTAAAATAAAAAATAACGTCAATCTGAATGAGTAAACAAAATATGTACTCGGTGAAGGCATAATATTTTTGGGTGTGCTATCACAAATAGATCTCTCGAAATAGTTTGGAGATGATAAAACGGATAAGGAAAAAAATTTGTACATTTAACAAACTTCATTTTAATTTACTCAAAACCTGAAAATAGAGTATAGCTAAAATCTTCATTTGAAAATTACAATATTAGGGCGGTTAAATTATGTGTAAATTAACTAATTTTTATCCATAAAGTAAGGTTGTCCATTCCTAGTTCGTCGCTTCGTCAGAATTTCAACCCCGGTGTCCGTTACGAGGAGGGTCTCCTCGAACTGAGCGGACAGCTTTCCGTCTGCGGTCACAGCGGTCCAAAAGTCTGGCCACTGTTTGTCCTTCCAAGTTCCTGCGGGGAAAAAAGTATTCCTACAAATGATAAAAACACATAAATGAACAAAGACAGTCGATTAAACGAGTAACAAAACTTTTTAGAGAGAGTTTAATTTGATTTAGTCTCCATGCTAAGAGCCAAGGTCAGAGGGTCTATTCACCTCAACAAACTTACATCTGGGCGTTTTAGAACTTACAGTACTTCAAATCTTAAGATTACGACAAACTAGGGGGAAAATGGCAGATCTGGCCATCTGTAAGTAACCTTACACTCTACCAGTCTAGGTTGCAATATTACTTTAATATGCCTAGCCCATGTTCAGGATAGACCATCTCATCCCAACCAAAGTACATCCAGATTTAGTAATGGAACGGAAATAAGTTTGTGCGACGATTAACTTAAATGTAGTTACTTTAAGGAGATTGTAAATCAATCAACCAGGGAAGAACTACGGGTGGGAGGGGGACGTTAGGCAAGATATAGGGAGTGCTGGAAATCTCATTTTCCCTGTTATTGTCTTTAGCTGATCTTTTTCAGTCTCATCTACCCTGTGAGCAGTCCAGCATGTTCTCAAACACACACGTCTCTCCCTATACCTCACTACATATACATGCATCTTACATACTACACAATCTAAAAAAAAAAAGAATATGGCATCAACTTCAAGAGTCTCGGAGTCCCGTGAGAAGGGGACCATAAATGTTCCCAATTCTGGCTCCCCCGCTGCCGATATCGGGAACGCAGACTCGGGCAGCAGGGTTGGATCTGCTACCGCCCATTCGAGACGTTCTGGGCCTCTGCCTGATTCACTTTCCATAAACTTCCGCAATATTCGTGGCCTCTCATCAAATTTTCAATCTGTTGAACACCACTTCTCCTCTAAACCTCACCTTCTCTTCCTCACTGAAACTCGGATGTCTGGGACAACTGACAGCAACCACTTTTCTGTACCCTCCTACTTTCCGGAAACTCAATTTCATTCGAAAGGTGGATGTTGCGTATATGTACACAACGACCTTACTTGCTCTCGTATTCCTCCAAAATTCTACTCTCTCTGGCTACGACTTGCATGTCAATCTCAAACTAAATACATCTGCGCTGTCTACCTTTCTCCTACTTCTATCCGCTATCCAAAATTCTTTGACTACCTCACTTCTAAAGTGAAATACATTCTATCCCACTCTCCTTTCGCTGAAATCTCCATTTTATGTTTTTTCAATGTTCACCACCAAATTTGAGATAATAATTAGACAGAAAATCTATGACTTTTTGGAAACTTAGAAAAAATTAAATGATAACCAACATGGATTTCGGTCAGGCAGATCATGCCTATCACAACTAATGGAACACTACAACAACATTATTGATGCACCGCAAAATAATGAAAACTATTATGTACTATCCACACACTTTGTCAAAGCGTTCGACAACTGTGACCACGGAATCATCTACAGATCTACAGAAGCTAAGGCTAACAAAGACCCTAAGATCCACTCTAAGGTTAGCCCGAGAGAAAGAAGAAAGTAAGGGGTTAAAAGAGAATAAGGGGTTAAGTAAGTAGCTAAACCTATCACTCGTGGGTTAAAATTAATTCAGAAAGAAAGACACCATCACCATCCGCCGGCGACTGCCGACAAGTCGGAAAAATAGTAGAAGAGAATACTTCCAGCTGTTTCAGACCAGTCCTCCACTCCATAGGGAGGTACAGGATGCAGCCCACTCTGCCGGAAAGGGGTGAAAGATGAAAAGAAGTAAAATAAGAATGCATTACAAACCATGCAACACATTCTTAACTCAAACACTATCATACCATACTCAAACGAGAGAGAGAGAGTTACAAGGAAAAGAAGTACCTCAAAAGGCCTTGCGGCCCATACCGAGGAGGTACCAATGGCAACGGGTGCCACGGAAAATTTTCTACACACTCAAATAGTGTGCAAGATTTGGTCTACCCTTTTCTTGAACTGATCCACATCTTCCGAAGGTAACCTGTTCCATGTGTCACAATCTTATACGTAAAGTAATTCCCACACACACTAGTCCTAAACCGTTTCAAATCCAACTTCCAACCATTGTTGCGTGTTGGGTTATCATTTAAACTAAACATACTTCTAAAATCGACATCGTTGAACCCGCGTAAGAGCTTGAAAACCTCGATCAGTTGACCGCGCAGCCTCCGAGTTTCAAGCGAAAACAAGTTCAGGGCGCGTAACCGTCGATTGTAGCCCATATGCCTAACGGAAGAGATTAACTTTGTGGCCCTCGCCTGCACTCGCTCCAGCCTCTCAATATCTTTCCTGAGGGTGGGCGACCAGAACTGCACAGCATACTCCAGGTGCGGCCGAACAAGGGAATTGTACAGTGAGAGCACAATCTCCTTGTTCCGAAACTGAAATTGCCTCCTGATATAACCCAATAGTTTCTGGGCTTTCTTTTCCACCTCTACACACTGTTTCGTAAACTTAAGATCGCTGCTAATTAGCACACCCAAGTCCTTTTCTAAATCAGTCACCTCGATATTACTACCCAACATCGAGTAGTCCGACTTGGGATTGGCGTAGCCAATGTGCATCACTTTGCATTTGCCATTTTTCGGACCACTCTCCTATCCTACCTAGGTCCGCACAAGAGAGAGAGAGAGAGAGTTACAAGGAGTTACAAGGAAAAAAAGTACCTCAAAAGGCCTTGCGGCCATACCGAGGTGGTACCAATGGCAACGGGTGCCAGGGAAAATTTTGTAAAAGTTTATTTTTCTTTCAACTATCCTAGCAGTAGTAGAAAACTGGATAGAAAAGTAGAAGGCTCTCTCCCCACCCTCCGCTCCCTCCCTGCCAGAGGCAGGTACGGAAAAAGGTTGAAGAAAATACCTTGACCCTGGAAAAGTAGCCAAGGAAATTTTACAGGAAAGTGGAGAATATATAAATAGCTCTATATTTAGCTTGCTCACAGAGACACCGAGCAAGCGAACTCCTGCAGAGTTTTCTGAGGTTTTAATCTTAAACTATGAGTGTGTTCAGTACTTTGTCTAGCCTATTTTTAAACAGATTTACACTTTGACTGGAAACAACCTCTGAGGGAAGTTGGTTCCAGATATTAACTATTTTATAGGAAAAGAAATTTCCGCAGACTGAGGTCCTAAATGTCTTTACACACTCAAATAGTGTGCAAGATTTCGTCTACCCTTTTCTTGAACTGATCCACAGAGGAACTGTTCACAACTTCCGAAGGTAACCTGGTCCATGTGTCACAGATCTTATACGTAAAGTAATTCCCACACACACTAGTCCCAAACCGTTTCAAATCCAACTTCCAACCATTGTTGCGAGTTGGGTTATCATTTAAACTAAACATACTTCTAAAATCGACATCGTTGAACCCGCGTAAGAGCTTGAAAACTTCGATCAGTTGACCGCGCAGCCTCCGAGTTTCAGAGAGAGAGAGAGAGAGAGAGAGAGAGAGAGAGAGAGAGAGAGAGAGAGAGAGAGTTAAAAGGAAAAGAAGTACCTCAAAAGGCCTTGCGGCCCATACCGAGGAGGTACCAATGGCAACGGGAGCCAGGGAAAATTTTGTAAAAGTTTATTTTTCTTTCAACTATCCTAGCAGTAGTAGAAAACTGGATAGTAAAGTAGAAGGCTCTCTCCCCACCCTCCGCTTCCTCCCTGCCAGAGGCAGGTACGGAAAAAGGTTGAAGAAAATACCTTGACCCTGGAAAAGTAGCCAAGGAAATTTTACAGGAAAGTGGAGAATATATAAATAGCTCTATATTTAGCTTGCTCACAGAGACACCGAGCAAGCGAACTCCTGCAGAGTTTTCTGAGGTTTTAATCTTAAACTATGAGTGTGTTCAGTACTTTGTCTAGCCTATTTTTAAACAGATTTACACTTTGACTGGAAACAACCTCTGAGGGAAGTTGGTTCCAGATATTAACTATTTTATAGGAAAAGAAATTTCTGCAGACTGAGGTCCTAAATGTCTTTACACACTCAAATAGTGTGCAAGATTTCGTCTAACCTTTTCTTGAACTGATCCACAGAGGAACTGTTCACAACTTCCGAAGGTAACCTGTTCCATGTGTCACAGATCTTATACGTAAAGTAATTCCCACACACACTAGTCCTAAACCGTTTCAAATCCAACTTCCAACCATTGTTGCGAGTTGGGTTATCATTTAAACTAAACATACTTCTAAAATCGACATCGTTGAACCCGCGGAAGGGATTAACTTTGTGGCCCTCGCCTGCACTCGCTCCAGCCTCACAATATCTTTCCTGAGGGTGGGCGACCAGAACTGCACAGCATACTCCAGGTGCGGCCGAACAAGGGAATTGTACAGTGAGAGCACAATCTCCTTGTTCCGAAACTGAAATTGCCTCCTGATATAACCCAATAGTTTCTGGGCTTTCTTTTCCACCTCTACACACTGTTTCGTAAACTTAAGGTCGCTGCTAATTAGCACACCCAAGTCCTTTTATAAATCAGTCACCTCGATATTACTACCCAACATCGAGTAGTCCGACTTGGGATTGGCGTAGCCAATGTGCATCACTTTGCATTTACCCAAGTTAAACGGCATTTGCCATTTTTCGGACCACTCTCCTATCCTACCTAGGTCCGCACGCAGTTCCTCGATCGCTTCGGGCGTCCCAACATTGGCCCCAAGCTTGGTGTCATCAGCGAATTTGGCGATCCGACTGACGATGCCACCGTCGATATCATTTATGTAAATGATAAACAACAGTGGCCCCAAAACGGAAACCTGAGGAACCCCACTAGTGACCGAGGCCCAACCCGATCTAGCCCCTTTAATTACCACCCTCTGCCGCCTATTCCTCAGCCAGTTTTCAATCCACCTACCTATTTCCCCACCGATACCCAGCGCGCGCACTTTCGCCGTTAGCCGGCGGTGAGGTAACTTATCAAAGGCTTTCTGAAAGTCGAGATAAAGTATATCAATAGCCCTACTCTTATCGTACTCACTCAACATGACGTTGAAAAACTCGAGCAAGTTGGTGAGACACGACCTATGCCGTCTAAACCCATGTTGGGAGTCCCCAAGCAGCTTGTAGGAATCCAGATGGTCAACGATCCTATCAGCTATTATCCCTTCTAATAATTTACCTACAACTGAAGTGAGACTAATGGGACGATAGTTCCCTGGACTTTCGTGATCCCCTTTCTTAAAGATAGGGGTCACGTTGGCTTCCCTCCAGTCACCAGGCACCTGGCTCATCTCCAACGATTTGTTGAAGACTGTAGCCAGGTGGGGAGCCACCTGGTCGCGCACTTCTCGCAACACTCTGGGGAGAAACTGGTCTGGCCCAGGAGCCTTAAACGCGCTCAGTTTGTCTATTCTAGAGGCAACGACTGTCGCGGTACATCTAACACTATCCAAGCCAGCACCTTCGTGCCTCACAGCTGGCTCGGGGATGACGCGGGTATCCTCCCTGGTGAACACTCCCGCAAAGTACTCATTAAGCACATTAGCGATGTCCGCGTCGGAGGTCCGCAGAACGCCGCTTCCGTCCTTTAACGGTCCTATCATGCTTCTAATGGGCTTTCTACTATTAACATAACTGAAGAATTCCTTAGGGTTCCCCTTGCAGAGGCTTGCCACCCGTAGTTCTTCGGTACGTTTCGCTAGCCTAACCTTCGCCTTCACTTCCCTACACAGGCGGACATACGCTTCAGTGTTCTCGTGGGAACGATTGGCCTTCGCCGTCCTATACGCTACTTTCCTATTTCGGATAGCCGAAGCGATGTCACGATTGAACCACTTAGGCTGCGTTGAAGCAGGGGTGACCGGTTTTGAGGGTATGGCAGCAGACTGCAGCACCATAAACTCGTCCCGGAATGCACTCCACACTCCCTCAACATCGCCGCCAACCTCTAACCCCATCTCTCCTACGCTATCCCTGAGGCTAACAAAGTTCGCCCGCCGGAGATCGAGCTTACTGCCTCTCGAGTTACTACGCTTCACCCGAGGGACGCACACACGGAACCTAATAAGACCGTGATCATTCCCGCCCAATGATTCGTCAACGGTGAGGCCAGTGACGAGGTTGTCTTCGGTCGTGAATACTAAGTCTAGAACGCTTTCGCCTCGTGTAGGCTCGTTGACCCACTGAGTGAGGAAGTTCTCATCAGCAAAGTCAACTAGCCTCCTCCCTTCAGCATCGGCAGTCCTGTTTTCCCACTTTATGCCGCGACAATTGAAGTCTCCTAAAACTACACACACCCTATCCCCAAGCAGGCTACTGAGTTCGGTGTACAGGGCTGTATCCTCCACGAGGAGATGCGGAGGTCTGTACACCAAGATTAACCTATAGTTCGTCCCTCCCACGTTCAGATCGACGCCAAGCAGCTCCCGTTCCGACCGGAACTGACAGTCAACCGGACTCAACGTGTCTCTGACGTATATTAGTACCCCACCCCCCTCCCCACGGGTGCGGTCTTTGTGAAACATTCCATACCCGGGAATTTCGAACTCCCCAACGTAGTCCCTACGATCAGTATGAACCCAGGACTCGGTGATAGCAACGATATCCTGGTATTCTGATGCTAAGAGTGCCCGTAGCTCGCCAAACTTGTTCCTGATCGACCTAGCATAAAAAAGCATTGCACGGAGGGAGCCTCCCCTATTCTGACCGCCCCCTAGCACGACCCGTTTCCCGAACAGCCAGGGCTGTCGGGAGTTGAATAGCCCCTCACTAACGAGGGGACAATCTCCGCAGGAGCTTGAGCCCCCTCCAACGTGGAAGGAGAGTCACTACCTGCTGTTGGAGGGGGACTAACTACTGGGAGAGAGAGAGAGAGTTACAAGGAGGAAGGAGTTACAAGGAAAAGAAGTACCTCAAAAGGCCTTGCGGCCCATACCGAGGAGGTACCAATGGCAACGGGTGCCAGGGAAAATTTTGTGAAAGTTTATTTTTCTTTCAACTATCCTAGCAGTAGTAGAAAACTGGATAGAAAAGTAGAAGGCTCTCCCCCCACCCTCCGCTCCCTCCCTGCCAGAGGCAGGTACGGAAAAAGGTTGAAGAAAATACCTTGACCCTGGAAAAGTAGCCAAGGAAATTTTACAGGAAAGTGGAGAATATATAAATAGCTCTATATTTAGCTTGCTCACAGAGACCGAGCAAGCGAACTCCTGCAGAGTTTTCTGAGGTTTAATCTTAAAATATGAGTGTGTTCAGTACTTTGTCTAGCCTATTTTTAAACAGATTTACACTTTGACTGGAAACAACCTCTGAGGGAAGTTGGTTCCAGATATTAACTATTTTATAGGAAAAGAAATTTCCGCAGACTGAGGTCCTAAATGTCTTTACACACTCAAATAGTGTGCAAGATTTCGTCTAACCTTTTCTTGAACTGATCCACAGAGGAACTGTTCACAACTTCCGAAGGTAACCTGTTCCATGTGTCACAGATCTTATACGTAACGTAATTCCCACACACACTAGTCCTAAACCGTTTCAAATCCAACTTCCAACCATTGTTGCGAGTTGGGTTATCATTTAAACTAAACATACTTCTAAAATCGACATCGTTGAACCCTCGTAAGAGCTTGAAAACCTCGATCAGTTGACCGCGCAGCCTCCGAGTTTCAAGCGAAAACAAGTTCAGGGCGCGTAACCGTCGATTGTAGCCCATATGCCTAACGGAAGGGATTAACTTTGTGGCCCTCGCCTGCACTCGCTCCAGCCTCTCAATATCTTTCCTGAGGGTGGGCGACCAGAACTGCACAGCATACTCCAGGTGCGGCCGAACAAGGGAATTGTACAGTGAGAGCACAATCTCCTTGTTCCGAAACTGAAATTGCCTCCTGATATAACCCAATAGTTTCTGGGCTTTCTTTTCCACCTCTACACACTGTTTCGTAAACTTAAGATCGCTGTAATTAGCACACCCAAGTCCTTTTCTAAATCAGTCACCTCGATATTACTACCCAACATCGAGTAGTCCGACTTGGGATTGGCGTAGCCAATGTGCATCACTTTGCATTTACACAAGTTAAACGGCATTTGCCATTTTTCGGACCACTCTCCTATCCTACCTAGGTCCGCACGCAGTTCCTCGATCGCTTCGGGCGTCCCAACATTGGCCCCAAGCTTGGTGTCATCAGCGAATTTGGCGATCCGACTGACGATGCCACCGTCGATATCATTTATGTAAATGATAAACAACAGCGGCCCCAAAACGGAACCCTGAGGAACCCCACTAGTGACCGAGGCCCAACCCGAACTAGCACCTTTAATTACAACCCTCTGCCGCCTATTCTTCAGCCAGTTTTCAATCCACCTACCTATTTCCCCACCGATACCCAGCGCGCGCACTTTCGCCATTAGCCGGAGGTGAGGTACCTTATCAAAGGCTTTCTGAAAGTCGAGATAAAGTATATCAATCGCCCTACTCTTATCGTACTCACCCAACATGACGTGGAAAAACTCAGCAAGTTGGTGAGACACGACCTATGCCGTCTAAACCCATGTTGGGAGTCCCCAAGCAGCTTGTAGGAATCCAAATGGTCAACGATCCTATCAGCTATTATCCCCTCTAATAATTTACATACAACTGAAGTGAGACTAATGGGACGATAGTTCCCTGGAATTTCGTGATCCCCTTTCTTAAAGATAGGGGTCACGTTGGCTTCCCTCCAGTCACCAGGCACCTGGCCCGTCTCCAACGATTTGTTGAAGACTGTAGCCAGGTGGGGAGCCACCTGGTCGCGCACCTCCCGCAACAATCTGGGGAGAAACTGGTCTGGCCCAGGAGCCTTAAACGCGCTCAGTTTGTCTATTCTATCGGCAACGACTGTCGCGGTACATCGAACATTATCCAGGCCAGCACCTTCGTGCCTCACACCTGGCTCGGGGATGATGCGGGTGTCCTCCCTGGTGAACACTCCCGCAGAGAGAGAGAGAGAGAGAGAGTTACAAGGAGTTACAAGGAAAAGAAGTACCTCAAAAGGCCTTGCGGCCCATACCGAGGAGGTACCAATGGCAACGGGTGCCAGGGAAAATTTTGTCTTTCAACTATGCTAGCAGTAGTAGAAAACTGGATAGAAAAGTAGAAGGCTCTCTCCCCACCCTCCGCTCCCTCCCTGCCAGAGGCAGGTACGGAAAAAGGTTGAAGAAAATACCTTGACCCTGGAAAAGTAGCCAAGGAAATTTTACAGGAAAGTGGAGAATATATAAATAGCTCTATATTTAGCTTGCTCACAGAGACACCGAGTAAGCGAACTCCTGCAGAGTTTTCTGAGGTTTTAATCTTAAACTATGAGTGTGTTCTGTACTTTGTCTAGCCTATTTTTAAACAGATTTACACTTTGACTGGAAACATCCTCTGAGGGAAGTTGGTTCCAGATATCAACTATTTTACAGGAAAAGAAATTTCCGCAGACTGAGGTCCTAAATGTCTTTACACACTCAAATAGTGTGCAAGATTTCGTCTAACCTTTTCTTGAACTGATCCACAGAGGAACTGTTCACAACTTCCGAAGGTAACCTGTTCCATGTGTCACAGATCTTATACGTAATGTAATTCCCACACACACTAGTCCTAAACCGTTTCAAATCCAACTTCCAACCATTGTTGCGAGTTGGGTTATCATTTAAACTAAACATACTTCTAAAATCGACATCGTTGAACCCTCGTAAGAGCTTGAAAACCTCGATCAGTTGACCGCGCAGCCTCCGAGTTTCAAGCGAAAACAAGTTCAGGGCGCGTAACCGTCGATTGTAGCCCATATGCCTAACAGAAGGGATTAACTTTGTGGCCCTCGCCTGCACTCGCTCCAGCCTCTCAATATCTTTCCTGAGGGTGGGCGACCAGAACTGCACAGCATACTCCAGGTACGGCCGAACAAGGGAATTGTACAGTGAGAGCACAATCTCCTTGTTCCGAAACTGAAATTGCCTCCTGATATAACCCAATAGTTTCTGGGCTTTCTTTTCCACCTCTACACACTGTTTCGTAAACTTAAGGTCGCTGCTAATTAGCACACCCAAGTCCTTTTCTAAATCAGTCACCTCGATATTACTGCCCAACATCGAGTAGTCCGACTTGGGATTGGCGTAGCCAATGTGCATCACTTTGCATTTACCCAAGTTAAACGGCATTTGCCATTTTTCGGACCACTCTCCTATCCTACCTAGGTCCGCACGCAGTTCCTCGATCGCTTCGGGCGTCCCAACATTGGCCCCAAGCTTGGTGTCATCAGCGAATTTGGCGATCCGACTGACGATGCCACCGTCGATATCATTTATGTAAATGGTAAACAACAGTGGCCCCAAAACGGAACCCTGAGGAACCCCACTAGTGACCGAGGCCCAACCCGAACTAGCCCTTTAATTACCACCCTCTGCCGCCTATTCCTCAGCCAGTTTTCAATCCACCTACCTATTTCCCCACCGATACCCAGCGCGCGCACTTTCGCCATTAGCCGGCGGTGAGAGAGAGAGAGAGAGAGAGAGAGAGAGAGAGAGAGAGAGAGAGAGAGAGAGAGAGAAAGAGAGAGAAGAGAGTTACAAGGAAAAGAAGTACCTCAAAAGGCCTTGCGGCCCATACCGAGGAGGTACCAATGGCAACGGGTGCCAGGGAAAATTTTGTCTTTCAACTATGCTAGCAGTAGTAGAAAACTGGATAGAAAGTAGAAGGCTCTCTCCCCACCCTCCGCTCCCTCCCTGCCAGAGGCAGGTACGGAAAAAGGTTGAAGAAAATACCTTGACCCTGGAAAAGTAGCCAAGGAAATTTTACAGGAAAGTGGAGAATATATAAATAGCTCTATATTTAGCTTGCTCACAGAGACACCGAGCAAGCGAACTCCTGCAGAGTTTTCTGAGGTTTTAATCTTAAACTATGAGTGTGTTCTGTACTTTGTCTAGCCTATTTTTAAACAGATTTACACTTTGACTGGAAACATCCTCTGAGGGAAGTTGGTTCCAGATATCAACTATTTTACAGGAAAAAAATTTCCGCAGACTGAGGTCCTAAATGTCTTTACACACTCAAATAGTGTGCAAGATTTCGTCTAACCTTTTCTTGAACTGATCCACAGAGGAACTGTTCACAACTTCCGAAGGTAACCTGTTCCATGTGTCACAGATCTTATACGTAACGTAATTCCCACACACACTAGTCCTAAACCGTTTCAAATCCAACTTCCAACCATTGTTGCGAGTTGGGTTATCATTTAAACTAAACATACTTCTAAAATCGACATCGTTGAACCCTCGTAAGAGCTTGAAAACCTCGATCAGTTGACCGCGCAGCCTCCGAGTTTCAAGCGAAAACAAGTTCAGGGCGCGTAACCGTCGATTGTAGCCCATATGCCTAACAGAAGGGATTAACTTTGTGGCCCTCGCCTGCACTCGCTCCAGCCTCTCAATATCTTTCCTGAGGGTGGGCGACCAGAACTGCACAGCATACTCCAGGTACGGCCGAACAAGGGAATTGTACAGTGAGAGCACAATCTCCTTGTTCCGAAACTGAAATTGCCTCCTGATATAACCCAATAGTTTCTGGGCTTTCTTTTCCACCTCTACACACTGTTTCGTAAACTTAAGGTCGCTGCTAATTAGCACACCCAAGTCCTTTTCTAAATCAGTCACCTCGATATTACTGCCCAACATCGAGTAGTCCGACTTGGGATTGGCGTAGCCAATGTGCATCACTTTGCATTTACCCAAGTTAAACGGCATTTGCCATTTTTCGGACCACTCTCCTATCCTACCTAGGTCCGCACGCAGTTCCTCGATCGCTTCGGGCGTCCCAACATTGGCCCCAAGCTTGGTGTCATCAGCGAATTTGGCGATCCGACTGACGATGCCACCGTCGATATCATTTATGTAAATGGTAAACAACAGTGGCCCCAAAACGGAACCCTGAGGAACCCCACTAGTGACCGAGGCCCAACCCGAACTAGCCCCTTTAATTACCACCCTCTGCCGCCTATTCCTCAGCCAGTTTTCAATCCACCTACCTATTTCCCCACCGATACCCAGCGCGCGCACTTTCGCCATTAGCCGGCGGTGAGGTACCTTATCAAAGGCTTTCTGAAAGTCGAGATAAAGTATATCAATCGCCCTACTCTTATCGTACTCACTCAACATGACGTGGAAAAACTCGAGCAAGTTGGTGAGACACGACCTATGCCGTCTAAACCCATGTTGGGAGTCCCCAAGCAGCTTGTAGGAATCCAAATGGTCAACGATTCTATCAGCTATTATCCTTTCTAATAATTTACCTACAACTGAAGTGAGACTAATAGGACGATAGTTCCCTGGACTTTCGTGATCCCCTTTCTTAAAGATAGGGGTCACGTTGGCCTCCCTCCAGTCACCAGGCACCTGGCCCATCTCCAACGATTTGTTGAAGACTGTAGCCAGGTGGGGAGCCACCTGGTCGCGCACTTCTCGCAAAACACTGGGGAGAAACTGGTCTGGCCCAGGAGCCTTAAACGCGCTCAGTTTGTCTATTCTATGAGCAACGACTGTCGCGGTACATCTAACACTATCCAGGCCAGCACCTTCGTGCCTCACAGCTGGCTCGGGGATGACGCGGGTATCCTCCCTGGTGAACACTCCCGCAAAGTACTCATTAAGCACATTAGCGATGTCCGCGTCGGAGGTCCGCAGAACGCCGCTTCCGTCCTTTAAAGGACCTATCATGCTTCTAATGGGCTTTCTACTATTAACATAACTGAAGAACTCCTTAGGGTTCCCCTTGCAGAGGCTTGCCACCCGTAGTTCTTCGTTACGTTTCGCTAGCCTAACCTTCGCCTTCACTTCCCTACACAGGCGGACATACGCTTCAGTGTTCTCGTGGGAACAATTGGCCTTCGCCCTCCTATACGCTACTTTCCTATTTCGGATAGCCGAAGCGATGCCACGATTGAACCACTTAGGCTGCGTTGAAGCAGGGGTGACCAGTTTTGAGGGTATGGCAGCAGACTGCAGCACCATAAACTCATCCCGGAATGCACTCCACACTCCCTCAACATCGCCGCCAACCTCTAACCCCATCTCTCCTACGCTATCCCTGAGGCTAACAAAGTTCGCCCGCCGGAGATCGAGCTTACTGCCTCTCGAGTTACTACGCTTCACCCCGAGGGACGCACACACGGAACCTAATAAGACCGTGATCACTCCCGCCCAATGATTTCGTCAACGGTGAGGCCAGTGACGAGGTTGTCTTCGGTCGTGACACTAAGTCTAGAACGCTTTCGCCTCGTGTAGGCTCGTTGACCCACTGAGTGAGGAAGTTCTCATCAGCAAAGTCAACTAGCCTCCTCCCTTCAGCATCGGCAGTCCTGTTTTCCCACTTTATGCCGCGACAGTTGAAGTCTCCAAAACTACACAACACCCTATCCCTAGCAGGCTACTGAGTTCGGTGTACAGGGCTGTATCCTCCACGAGGAGGTGATGCGGAGGTCTGTACACCAAGATTAACCTATAGTTCGTCCCTCCCACGTTCAGATCGACGCCAAGCAGCTCCCGTTCCGACCGGAACTGGCAGTCAACCGACTCAACGTCTCTCTGACGTATATTAGTACCCCACCCCCCTCCCACGGTGCGGTCTTTGTGAAACATTCTATACCCGGGAATTTCGAACTCCCCAACGTATCCCTACGATCAGTTGAATCCAGGACTCGTGATAGCACGATATCCTGGTATTCTGATGCTAAGAGTGCCCGTAGCTCGCCAAACTTGTTCCTGATCGACCTAGCATTAAAAGCATTGCACGGAGGGAGCCTCCCTATTCTGACCGCCCCTAGCACGACCCGTTTTTCCCGAACAGCCAGGGCTGTCGGGAGTTGAAGAGCCCCTCACTAACGAGGGGGCAACTTCCGCAGGAGACTGAGCCCCCTCCAACGTAGGAGGAGGGTCACCACCTGTACTTCGACGCACCCTTCAGTCGAAGGATGTCCGCCACCGGCTCATCCTCATCTCTCCCCGGTGGGGGCCCATCATCTCTCCCCGGACTCGACCTCACCATTCTGTATAGGTGCCGGTCGAGCAGCGCGCCTAGCACACCTTTACCCTTGTTATTGAGGTGGACACCATCCCTCTGGTAAAGGTCCCACCTACCCGAAAATGCATCGAAGGGGTCAATAAACTTCACGCCCAGCGGAACGCACAAGTCTTGTACCCTCTCGTTGATGCCAATGACCTTACTGAGCGCGTGGTCACTGACATTCATTCGCGGTAAAATACCATTAACATTCCCCGTCTGTCTTCAGTTTTAGATCATCCGCAAGAGACATGATCTCGGTGATGATCCCTTCAGTAAGACCGACCCCACCGCCTTTGAGGAACAGGTCATTGCCACCAGCGTGGACAACGATCGCAGTCCTCCGACTAGCCACGCCACCTTCTCTACCTCCTTCCTTAAGTGCGCCGTTCCCCGCCCAGGTAAGCACCTTACCTTCCTCCCATCCCGGTTTGCTGAAGCAAAGTACTTCTCCTGGCCCCTGATCTGCGAGTCCCCAATCAAAACGGTGTCTTCCTCCTTCGAGCACAGGAGACTAAAGCGGTTAGAGGTCTTGACAGGGGCAACTGGGGTCTCAGGCTTCGGCTTCGCAGCCTTCTTGCCCGAGACCTTTCGAAACCCGTCGCCACCCATACACGCAGTTACACCACCCGACCCACCCCGACAGGTAGCTACATCCTTCGGTTTCTTTGGGCCATCAGCAGGCCCCTTCCCACCCTTCTCTATCAGCCCCTTCTTTGAGCCCTCCCTTTGTTCTAGATACTTAATCTTACAGTTTGAATCTGCTGGTGTGTTTTTAATTTGATCTTGTCCACTGGGTTGGATTTCCAGTGCTACGACCCTAGCTTCAAGCTTTTTTACTAATTCCTTTAGCTCTTTAAAGAGAGGAGGGCGAGAAGGGAGGGAGAGAGAGAGAGAGAGGAGGGCGAGAAGAGAGAGAGAGAGAGAGAGAGAGAGAGAGAGAGAGAGAGAGAGAGAGAGAGAGAGAGGAGGGCGAGAAGAGAGAGAGGAGGGCGAGAAGAGAGAGAGAGAGAGAGGAGGGCGAGAAGAGAGAGAGAGAGAGTTACAAGGAGTTACAAGGAAAAGAGAGAGAGAGAGAGAGGGCGAGAAGAGAGAGAGAGAGAAGAGAGAGAGAGAGAGAGAGAGAGGAGAGGAGAGAAGAGAGAGAGAGGAGGGCGAGAGGGGAGGGAGAGAGAGGAGGGCGAGGAGGGCGAGAAGGGAGGGAGAGAGAGAGAGAGAGAGGAGGGCGAGAAGGGAGGGAGAGGAGAGAGAGAGGAGGGCGAGAAGGGAGGGAGGGAGAGAGAGAGAGAGAGAGAGAGAGGAGGGCGAGAAGAGAGTTACAAGGAGTTACAAGGAAAAGAAGTACCTCAAAAGGCCTTGCGGCCCATACCGAGGAGGTACCAATGGCAACGGGTGCCACGGAAAATTTTCTACACACTCAAAGAGTGTGCAAAATTTGGTCTAACCTTTTCTTGAACTGATCCACAGAGGAACTGTTCACAACTTCCGAAGGTAACCTGTTCCATGTGTCACAGATCTTATACGTAAAGTAATTCCCACACACACTAGTCCTAAACCGTTTCAAATCCAACTTCCAACCATTGTTGCGAGTTGGGTTATCATTTAAACTAAACATACTTCTAAAATCGACATCGTTGAACCCTCGTAAGAGCTTGAAAACCTCGATCAGTTGACCGCGCAGCCTCCGAGTTTCAAGCGAAAACAAGTTCAGGGCGCGTAACCGTCGATTGTAGCCCATATGCCTAACGAAGGGATTAACTTTGTGGCCCTCGCCTGCACTCGCTCCAGCCTCTCAATATCTTTCCTGAGGGTGGGCGACCAGAACTGCACAGCATACTCCAGGTACGGCCGAACAAGGGAATTGTACAGTGAGAGCACAATCTCCTTGTTCCGAAACTGAAATTGCCTCCTGATATAACCCAATAGTTTCTGGGCTTTCTTTTCCACCTCTACACACTGTTTCGTAAACTTAAGGTCGCTGCTAATTAGCACACCCAAGTCCTTTTTAAATCAGTCACCTCGATATTACTACCCAACATCGAGTAGTCCGACTTGGGATTGGCGTAGCCAATGTGCATCACTTTGCATTTACCCAAGTTAAACGGCATTTGCCATTTTTCGGACCACTCTCCTATCCTACCTAGGTCCGCACGCAGTTCCTCGATCGCTTCGGGCGTCCCAACATTGGCCCCAAGCTTGGTGTCATCAGCGAATTTGGCGATCCGACTGACGATGCCACCGTCGATATCATTTATGTAAATGATAAACAACAGTGGCCCCAAAACGGAACCTGAGGAACCCCACTAGTGACCGAGGCCCAACCCGATCTAGCCCTTTAATTACCACCCTCTGCCGCCTATTCCTCAGCCAGTTTTCAATCCACCTACCTATTTCCCCACCGATACCCAGCGCGCGCACTTTCGCCGTTAGCCGGCGGTGAGGTACCTTATCAAAGGCTTTCTGAAAGTCGAGATAAAGTATATCAATAGCCCTACTCTTATCGTACTCACTCAACATGACGTGGAAAAACTCGAGCAAGTTGGTGAGACACGACCTATGCCGTCTAAACCCATGTTGGGAGTCCCCAAGCAGCTTGTAGGAATCCAGATGGTCAACGATCCTATCAGCTATTATCCCTTCTAATAATTTACCTACAACTGAAGTGAGACTAATGGGACGATAGTTCCCTGGACTTTCGTGATCCCCTTTCTTAAAGATAGGGGTCACGTTGGCTTCCCTCCAGTCACCAGGCACCTGGCCCATCTCCAACGATTTGTTGAAGACTGTAGCCAGGTGGGGAGCCACCTGGTCGCGCACTTCTCGCAACACTCTGGGGAGAAACTGGTCTGGCCCAGGAGCCTTAAACGCGCTCAGTTTGTCTATTCTAGGCAACGACTGTCGCGGTACATCTAACACTATCCAAGCCAGCACCTTCGTGCCTCACAGCTGGCTCGGGGATGACGCGGGTATCCTCCCTGGTGAACACTCCCGCAAAGTACTCATTAAGCACATTAGCGATGTCCGCGTCGGAGGTCCGCAGAACGCCGCTTCCGTCCTTTAACGGACCTATCATGCTTCTAATGGGCTTTCTACTATTAACATAACTGAAGAATTCCTTAGGGTTCCCCTTGCAGAGGCTTGCCACCCGTAGTTCTTCGTTACGTTTCGCTAGCCTAACCTTCGCCTTCACTTCCCTACACAGGCGGACATACGCTTCAGTGTTCTCGTGGGAACGATTGGCCTTCGCCTCCTATACGCTACTTTCCTATTTCGGATAGCCGAAGCGATGTCACGATTGAACCACTTAGGCTGCGTTGAAGCAGGGGTGACCGGTTTTGAGGGTATGGCAGCAGACTGCAGCACCATAAACTCGTCCCGGAATGCACTCCACACTCCCTCAACATCGCCGCCAACCTCTAACCCCATCTCTCCTACGCTATCCCTGAGGCTAACAAAGTTCGCCCGCCGGAGATCGAGCTTACTGCCTCTCGAGTTACTACGCTTCACCCGAGGGACGCACACACGGAACCTAATAAGACCGTGATCATTCCCGCCCAATGATTCGTCAACGGTGAGGCCAGTGACGAGGTTGTCTTCGGTCGTGAATACTAAGTCTAGAACGCTTTCGCCTCGTGTAGGCTCGTTGACCCACTGAGTGAGGAAGTTCTCATCAGCAAAGTCAACTAGCCTCCTCCCTTCAGCATCGGCAGTCCTGTTTTCCCACTTTATGCCGCGACAGTTGAAGTCTCCTAAAACTACACACACCCTATCCCCAAGCAGGCTACTGAGTTCGGTGTACAGGGCTGTATCCTCCACGAGGAGATGCGGAGGTCTGTACACCAAGATTAACCTATAGTTCGTCCCTCCCACGTTCAGATCGACGCCAAGCAGCTCCCGTTCCGACCGGAACTGCAGTCAACCGGACTCAACGTGTCTCTGACGTATATTAGTACCCCACCCCCCTCCCCACGGGTGCGGTCTTTGTGAAACATTCATACCCGGGAATTTCGAACTCCCCAACGTAGTCCCTACGATCAGTATGAACCCAGGACTCGGTGATAGCAACGATATCCTGGTATTCTGATGCTAAGAGTGCCCGTAGCTCGCCAAACTTGTTCCTGATCGACCTAGCATTAAAAAGCATTGCACGGAGGGAGCCTCCCCTATTCTGACCGCCCCCTAGCACGACCCGTTTCCCGAACAGCCAGGGCTGTCGGGAGTTGAATAGCCCCTCACTAACGAGGGGACAATCTCCGCAGGAGCTTGAGCCCCTCCAACGTGGAAGGAGAGTCACTACCTGCTGTTGGAGGGGGACTAACTACTGGGAGAGAGAGAGAGAGTTACAAGGAGGAAGGAGTTACAAGGAAAAGAAGTACCTCAAAAGGCCTTGCGGCCCATACCGAGGAGGTACCAATGGCAACGGGTGCCAGGGAAAATTTTGTGAAAGTTTATTTTTCTTTCAACTATCCTAGCAGTAGTAGAAAACTGGATAGAAAAGTAGAAGGCTCTCCCCCACCCTCCGCTCCCTCCCTGCCAGAGGCAGGTACGGAAAAAGGTTGAAGAAAATACCTTGACCCTGGAAAAGTAGCCAAGGAAATTTTACAGGAAAGTGGAGAATATATAAATAGCTCTATATTTAGCTTGCTCACAGAGACCGAGCAAGCGAACTCCTGCAGAGTTTTCTGAGGTTTTAATCTTAAACTATGAGTGTGTTCAGTACTTTGTCTAGCCTATTTTTAAACAGATTTACACTTTGACTGGAAACAACCTCTGAGGGAAGTTGGTTCCAGATATTAACTATTTTATAGGAAAAGAAATTTCCGCAGACTGAGGTCCTAAATGTCTTTACACACTCAAATAGTGTGCAAGATTTCGTCTAACCTTTTCTTGAACTGATCCACAGAGGAACTGTTCACAACTTCCGAAGGTAACCTGTTCCATGTGTCACAGATCTTATACGTAACGTAATTCCCACACACACTAGTCCTAAACCGTTTCAAATCCAACTTCCAACCATTGTTGCGAGTTGGGTTATCATTTAAACTAAACATACTTCTAAAATCGACATCGTTGAACCCTCGTAAGAGCTTGAAAACCTCGATCAGTTGACCGCGCAGCCTCCGAGTTTCAAGCGAAAACAAGTTCAGGGCGCGTAACCGTCGATTGTAGCCCATATGCCTAACGGAAGGGATTAACTTTGTGGCCCTCGCCTGCACTCGCTCCAGCCTCTCAATATCTTTCCTGAGGGTGGGCGACCAGAACTGCACAGCATACTCCAGGTGCGGCCGAACAAGGGAATTGTACAGTGAGAGCACAATCTCCTTGTTCCGAAACTGAAATTGCCTCCTGATATAACCCAATAGTTTCTGGGCTTTCTTTTCCACCTCTACACACTGTTTCGTAAACTTAAGATCGCTGCTAATTAGCACACCCAAGTCCTTTTCTAAATCAGTCACCTCGATATTACTACCCAACATCGAGTAGTCCGACTTGGGATTGGCGTAGCCAATGTGCATCACTTTGCATTTACACAAGTTAAACGGCATTTGCCATTTTTCGGACCACTCTCCTATCCTACCTAGGTCCGCACGCAGTTCCTCGATCGCTTCGGGCGTCCCAACATTGGCCCCAAGCTTGGTGTCATCAGCGAATTTGGCGATCCGACTGACGATGCCACCGTCGATATCATTTATGTAAATGAAAAAACAGCGGCCCCAAAACGGAACCCTGAGGAACCCCACTAGTGACCGAGGCCCAACCCGAACTAGCACCTTTAATTACAACCCTCTGCCGCCTATTCTTCAGCCAGTTTTCAATCCACCTACCTATTTCCCCACCGATACCCAGCGCGCGCAATTTCGCCATTAGCCGGAGGTGAGGTACCTTATCAAAGGCTTTCTGAAAGTCGAGATAAAGTATATCAATCGCCCTACTCTTATCGTACTCACCCAACATGACGTGGAAAAACTCAAGCAAGTTGGTGAGACACGACCTATGCCGTCTAAACCCATGTTGGGAGTCCCCAAGCAGCTTGTAGGAATCCAAATGGTCAACGATCCTATCAGCTATTATCCCCTCTAATAATTTACATACAACTGAAGTGAGACTAATGGGACGATAGTTCCCTGGAATTTCGTGATCCCCTTTCTTAAAGATAGGGGTCACGTTGGCTTCCCTCCAGTCACCAGGCACCTGGCCCGTCTCCAACGATTTGTTGAAGACTGTAGCCAGGTGGGGAGCCACCTGGTCGCGCACCTCCCGCAACAATCTGGGGAGAAACTGGTCTGGCCCAGGAGCCTTAAACGCGCTCAGTTTGTCTATTCTATCGGCAACGACTGTCGCGGTACATCGAACATTATCCAGGCCAGCACCTTCGTGCCTCACACCTGGCTCGGGGATGATGCGGGTGTCCTCCCTGGTGAACACTCCCGCAGAGAGAGAGAGAGAGAGAGAGAGAGAGTTACAAGGAGTTACAAGGAAAAGAAGTACCTCAAAAGGCCTTGCGGCCCATACCGAGGAGGTACCAATGGCAACGGGTGCCAGGGAAAATTTTGTCTTTCAACTATGCTAGCAGTAGTAGAAAACTGGATAGAAAAGTAGAAGGCTCTCTCCCCACCCTCCGCTCCCTCCCTGCCAGAGGCAGGTACGGAAAAAGGTTGAAGAAAATACCTTGACCCTGGAAAAGTAGCCAAGGAAATTTTACAGGAAAGTGGAGAATATATAAATAGCTCTATATTTAGCTTGCTCACAGAGACACCGAGTAAGCGAACTCCTGCAGAGTTTTCTGAGGTTTTAATCTTAAACTATGAGTGTGTTCTGTACTTTGTCTAGCCTATTTTTAAACAGATTTACACTTTGACTGGAAACATCCTCTGAGGGAAGTTGGTTCCAGATATCAACTATTTTACAGGAAAAGAAATTTCCGCAGACTGAGGTCCTAAATGTCTTTACACACTCAAATAGTGTGCAAGATTTCGTCTAACCTTTTCTTGAACTGATCCACAGAGGAACTGTTCACAACTTCCGAAGGTAACCTGTTCCATGTGTCACAGATCTTATACGTAATGTAATTCCCACACACACTAGTCCTAAACCGTTTCAAATCCAACTTCCAACCATTGTTGCGAGTTGGGTTATCATTTAAACTAAACATACTTTGTGATGCGTGATCTCTATGGGGGCTCCACCCCCATACCCCAAGACCTAAATTATACAAATGATAATGTAATAACATGTTAAGTTATGCACTTTTTTAGTCAAAAATACATTTTTCTAGGTTAGGTTAGGTTCCAAAAATAAAGTAATTACATGCTATAAATAAAGGTTTTACATTGATTGTGAAGTCAATTTCATAAAATTGAGATGAGGGGGATGTTGTATACAATTACCCATATATTTTATCTCAGATACTTCTTGCATTTATATAGAAAAATGACAAAGAACCCTTGGAATATTTTGCTTGTCATTTAGTCTGGTTCTTGTTCTGTGATGGTATATTATTTGCATCTCTTTTACTTTCTTTGTTGACCTTTTTCTGATATTTTCATTAAAACAATGAAAATATCACAACTTAACCTAACCAATTGTCAAGGGCATACAGTTGACCTAACTGGGCATTCAATTAACCTAACTGGGCATTCAATTAACCTAACTGGGCATACATTTGACCTAACTGGGCATACATTTGACCTAACTGGGCATACATTTGACCTAACTGGGCATACATTTGACCTAACTGGGCATACATTTGACCTAACTGGGCATACATTTGACCTAACTGGGCATACAGCTAACCCAACCAGGCAGCTGGTTGTAGCTGGTTCCTTCTTGGTGCTACTTGTAGTTGCCGGGAAGAATGAAGGATACGAGAGGCAAGCTGTCGCTTTGTTGGGTATCTCTTTTAGGGGCCTCTCGTGTCCTCTTCTCTCCCTGTCGTTTGGGGGGTTGGCGTCTTGAAGGAAAAGCCGGTCATTTTCAGAGTTTATTGAGTTCTTGATTGGCTGAGGTTATTTTACAGAAGATTTTGTTATTTTATATACAGCTGAATTAATTAAATATATATATATAAATTTATGTACAATACTTATTTATAAAGATTATATATGATTCTTAAAATTACACAGTGATAAAATATATACAATTTGCTACGCGCAAAATTGGTTTGTCGGTAACTAATATAAAAATAATATAAATGCGGAAAATTAACTGCGCGGCCCCACACTACTGCCCACCCCGAGAAGCGGAGCACGTATATCAAAAGTAGAAATATTCGGGTCTTGATTTGAATCGGATCCTTCGTCCAGCTCGTGTTGATCCTTGGTCAGCCTCATTTCCGGTTGTTGCGTTGTCCTGCGCACCCGTCCTGAGGTCTGTATTTGCTACCTCCGAGGTGCATCCTCCATCGTCCTTTTTCCTTGCGTGCTTTTTCTCCAATCCGGTCATCCGATTGTGCGCCCGGTACCTGTGTGGGACCTGAAACTATATACGCCGGTTTTAAACGATTAATTGAAATGGCTTCTGATGATCCATTAGTTTTTTCTATTACGAAGTACTTATCGTGGCATTCGAGAACACGGAAAGGTCCTAGATATGGTGCCTCGAATGGTTTTTGAACGCGGTCGATGCGTACCCATACGTGGCTTGATTTGTGGAGTTCCGATGGAATGAATGATTTGGGGGCTGAGTGAATGTTTCCTTGAGAGAGTTGGGCGAAATCGATTTGCGTAATTTTCTTGGCTAATTCGGAGATGAATTTTGAATTGGATTTTGACGACGAATTGGCGATCATTGGCCTCGGGCATAATAGGGTGGTTCCGGTGACAGTGGTGAATGGTGAATAACCCGATTCGTTGGGGAGACTGCGTAAACCAAGGAGAACTATGGGTAAAGCGGGGAGCCAATCTTGTTTTCGAGCAATGATTGCTGTCTTGATGGTGCGATGAGATCTTTCAATTATTCCGTTGGTCTGAGGGTGATACGACAAAGTTCTTAGTCGGTGAAATCCGATGAGAGCTGAGAGTTCCCTAAAGAGTTCGGATTTGAATTGGGATCCGCGGTCCGTTATGACTTGCAGTGGTACACCAAATCTTGAAATCCATACATCAAGAAATGCGTGTGCTATTGATGTGGCTGTAGTATCAATCAGAGGATATGCTTCTATCCATCTTGTGGCACGATCGATGCAGGTTAGGAGATATCTATATGGGGAAGGATATGTTTGACCGGGCAAAGTGGTTGGCGGTAAGGGACCGACGATGTCGATATGTACCGTTTCAAATCTTGAACTTGGTAAATTGAAGGGGGTTATTTCTGATTTTGTATGGCGAGAAATTTTTGAGGATTGACATGATTCACAATTTCGGGACCAAGTTCGAATATCCTTATTCATTGAGGGCCAAAAGTATCTTGATTTAATGATACGAAGTGATTGCTTGATGCCTGGATGAGAAATATTATGAAATTGATTGAAGATGAAAGATCAATGCTGCTTGGGAACAAAAGGACGGGGATATGGCGTGGATGTATCGCAATATAAAGTTGTATTTTCTGGAAACGGGAACGGCTTGAGACGTGGGAGAAATTCTTGCGTTTCTTGATCTTTTTGTTGAGATTCCGCGATTGCTGATAAATCAAAAGCGTCAATATGTACTGCGTTTACGTTGCGTGAAAGGCAGTCTGCTACGACGTTTTCGGATCCACAGATATGTATTACATCTAGTGTTGCAACCCCAAAAAAAACATGTTTTTTTTATATAAAAAAAACACCAACAAAAAAAAAGTTTTTTTTTGTTTTTTTTATATTAGCTAATTCTGTTGTGTATATATACTAGTGTAGTATATACTAGTATATACTATATATATATATATATATCACATCTGGTCCGAGCTTTTATATTCAGTCACGACTAGTGTTGCAACCCAAAAAAAACATGTTTTTTAATTAAAAAAAACACCAACAAAAAAACGTTTTGTTTTTTTAATTAGCTAATTCTGTCGTGTAACAATATCGAAATTAAATAACGAGAAATCTTACCAAATAAATGGGGAGATTGTAAAAAATTTAAACCTAACCTATTTTTAAACTTAACCTAACGGTGTTTGGGGGAATAAGCCATCTGACGGGAAAAGTCTCCAGCCCCCACTAGTGACGGCTTTTTCCTTAAACATATATAAAATATATTTATTATAAAAACTAAGCTAAACTGACCTAACCTAGCCTAACTAAGTTTTGTCTAAGTTTAATTTGCATTAATTTAACACTTATACTTATTTAGGTTATTATACAGCTGACTAAAACGCCCCCATCCCCATTTATTGACTGGAGACTTTTTCGAGATACAGCTTTTACCATTACTTACCAACCTAGCCTATTTTATTTCGATTTTTTAAATTATATTGTTAATTTGTATATTTTTTTTCAGGTTTATATCTTATATACCAGTAATTATTTAGATTAGTGATAAACTGATAAAATGCCAGGAAGAAAGAAGACTCCAGTTGCATGCCTATTTAAGGATGTTAAAAGTGATGCAAAAGTGGCAAAAGTTAAATGCAATTTTTGTTGCATGGAACTAGTAAAAAATGGCACAAGAATGGCCAAACATATTGCTAATTGTAATAAATGTGATGACAAAATAAAGTTTAGATATTTAAAACTAAAATCACAGCATTAGACAGCTACAAACAACTATTCTGAAGATATTATTGACATGGATCAAAGTGAGTATAGTTGCAAGAGCAACCCACCAAATGAAACCAGATCAACATCAAGGACATCCACAAGATCTCCCTTTTCCCCTCAACAGAATAAAATTAGCAAATACATGGATTACATGTCAAATGCAGAGATTGTAAGTACATTATATATTATCATATTATAGTGATGCCAGTGAATATATATCTTTAAATTCCTAACATGAACCACCATTTCACAATTATAATTGGACCATTAATTAATGAAATTACTTTTTTGCTTAGTATTAGTGAAGCAACCTAGTCTGCTAATCTATAAAAAACATGGTATCCTTTGTGTGAGGCTAAATTCTATACATACGAAAAATTATCATTCAACAATCTAATGACTTCTTTTTGTTATAGGAACAAACTCAAGTACACCTAGCTCGGGCTATTTATGCAAGTGGATGTCCATTAAGGATCATAGAGAATGAGCTATGGTTACAAGTGTTTGCCACTTTGAGACCATCATTTGTAGTGCCAAACCGGGATATGATCTCAAATTCTCTTCTTGAGAGAGTGTACCAAGAAACTGCTACAACAGCTAAAGAACTAGTGGCATCTGCTTCAAGTGTGGCAATACTCTGTGATGGCTGGAGCAATATCAGGTAAGATTGTGAGAGAGCTAAAGTATGGTACTGATTAATAGAGTAGTGTATGTTATTTCTTATATTTTGAATTACAGATATCATTGCAAAAACAAGTTCAAAGTTGTGTTCAGATATAGCTAATCAGTCAGAAATTATGGCTGATTAGCTACATGATGTAGCTAATCAGATGTAGCCTACATCTGAACTCACAAATCATTATTTACAAATATTACTATCTGTATTATTTTGCAGAAATGAGGGAATCATAAATTTCATCATAACAGTACCCAGGCCCATATTTTGGAGAGCATTGCAACAGGTATGTTTAAAATCATATACAGTAGAACCCCGTTAAGCCACTGACCATTAAGCTGTGATTCATGTTAAGCCATGGTGACACTGTGGACCCAGTGAAAAAAGTAATAATTTAATATAATTATTATTTAATATAATTATTATGGAAACTATGCTAAACTGACCTAATGTAATTTAAGTAAGCTTCATTTAAAATTTATAGTTAAATTAATTTAACATATTTCTACTTTTTTAAGTAGAAGTGACTAAAACTCCCTCATCCCCACCTCATTTATTAAATAGAAAATTTTTTTGAGTGAAATAATGAATTAATTAAAGAAATAGTTGAAAAATTACGGATGGCAGTGTTCAGGTATATGAGAACTATATATTCTGTAATTTTCGTGACGATAGAGTTAATTTTCGTTGAGTGGGATAAGCCGTGGCATATTAAGCTGTTCTGGAGTTTGGATCCCATGGACCGTGGTATAAAGGGGTTCATATGTATTTGATTTTAACATGGTACAAACATGTTTGCATTAGGTATCATATGATTATGAATGGTAATCATTTTAGTCTGTGAGTTTATGATTATAATTTGTTATGGTTTTCTTGTCATAGGTACAGACAGCCATACAGGAGAGTACATGGCAAATAAAATTAAGGAAGTGGTTGAGGAAGTTGGACCTATGAAAGTGCTTGGCATCTGCACTGACAATGCCACCAACATGAAGAAAGCATGGGAGCTGTTGCAAGTGGAATATCCACACATTCAACCTTATGGATGTCTGGCCCACACTTTACACTTGATCTTTACAGACATCAACAGGATCAAGACTGTAGAGGGCATCCAGCGTGAGTGTACTAACATTGTTAAGACTATTAAAAAGTCACAGAAGATGACTGCATTACTAAATCAACATCAACAGCAGTCTCCATCGAAGCATCAACACACACTGAAGCTGCCTGTCAAAACAAGGTAAGAGGGTCTTAGTTGATTCGTTACACATTTTTACTATTCGTTTTAAACTTCTAAAAAATCAGGCATTTCTGTCTTGAATTTGTAGTATTTCAAACAGTCTCAAACTACAGTATCTACATTGTATGTTCTTATTTTGATATTAAATATATTGCCAATATTTTCAGATGGGGGTCTATCATCCATTGTATGGAGAGCATCGACATCAATAAACACCCCCTCCAGACCCTGGCTATAAATGATGAAGCAAAGAAAGCCTCTCTGATCAATCACTCAAAAAACTCCTGCTTTCTGAAGTCTCTGGGATAAACTGGATGGATCTTTGAAGTTGTTGAAGCCGGTTTCTGATGCTATCACTGCAGTAGAAGGGGACAACAAATACCTCTCTATTGTACCAAAGATATTTAATGACCTTCAACAATCCTTCGAGAAGAATCTCTCCTCGAGCCCAATTCTGAAGAGCGAAGAAGATTGTTTTAAGGGAATTATTCCTAAACGGAGAAAGTTTCTTCTTAGAAGTATCCACCTGGCAGCAAATCTTCTTGATCCTCGCTACAAAGGATGCCACATCTCTGGAGAAGAAATATAAGTTGTTGATTTTACAACTAGCACCGAATATTGATTTATGTTCTTATTTTGCAGACATTCATTATCTATTATTTGATATTATTTTATATTTAATGTGTTACAAATTGTATTTCAGGTGGATGCCATGGAAGTCATACAAGAGATATCTGTAGCTGTTCCATCTGTGGATGATAGCAAGACATTGGGAGAGTTAGCTGACTACCGATCAAAAGAGAATATCTTTGCAAAGCCTTTTGTCTGGAAGGCAGCTGCACAGGCAAATCCAACAAGCTGGTGGAATGGAATTTGTGGTTCGACCCAGCTCTCCAAGGTTGCAGCAAATATTCTCAACCTGCCCCCAACTAGTGCAGCTGTGGAACGCTCTTTCAGTCGCCACTCATGGATCCACTCATTCAAACGGAACTGACTGACAACTGATAGAGCATCTAAGCTAGTTTTCATCGCTCATAACCATGCTTTGGGTGATCACAATGAACCACAAGACCATGAATCTGAAGCAGGTGCTCAGCAGAAGCAAAACATGTCCCAGACAACTCTCCAAGCACAAGAATGGCCATCATCAAGCAGAGAGTATGATCATGAAGGGAATGAAATGTTCTATTCAGAGTCTGAAGCAGAGTCTGAAAACTCAATGTATGATGAATGACTCTCTATGACTCCTCAAATGATGAATGATGATGAAAAAAATGTTGAAAGTATTTTTTTTTAGTTAATTAATATAAATTTACAATGGATTTTATAATTGGGCTTGTGTCTGGAGTCTTTTTAGGGGCAGTATCAACCTTTATTAAAAGGAAAAATAATGAAAAATGGATTTAAACCTTTTTTGTTTTCGTTACTCCTTGAAACCAATGTTACAATGAGAACAACATACGTGTACTTTTGTTTCAAAATAAAGAAGGGATAATATCTATATACCAATTTTATAAAAAAAAAAAAAAAAAAACAATAAAAAAAAAAAAAACGTAGGTATGCTAACCCAACAAAGTGAACAACCCTACTGTACATAGTCACCAAAAAGCCAAAAGTGAAAACAAGAAGCCAGTATGCAAGTATTACAGGAGGGGCTTGTGTAAATATGGACTTAAGGGAAGAGAATGCCCATTTGCTCACCCACCACTCTGCAAAAAATTTATACACGATGGGAATGGCATTTCTGGATGTAGATCCAATGCAAGATGTCCCTATTTTCATCCCCAAATTTGCCAGAGCTCATGGTGGGAAAGAAGTTGTTTTAAAGAGAACTGCAATCTGGCCCACCTGAAGGGAACAATCCGATTCCAACCACATCAAACTCAACGGAGAGAATACCAGGATAGTGAGCCTACTATCCCTCAGCACTATTTGGCCCAAGGGGTGCAAGAAAACCCAAGACCAAATACCATTCCTGCACCCAGATCTTATGCTGATGTAGCGGGTCCAGGTAAGCCCACTGGTGAAAATAGTACAGCAAACAACCATGAAACCCCATTGGGGTTTTACCACCTCATAAAACAAATACAAGACATTCAAAGCTCACTTGGGCTCCTCATACAAAAGCAAATGAGAACCCCAGCAGGAACCCTTCAAATGCCCTATATGTGGGAGATGAAACAAATGGCTCCACAAATGTATCAATAATTTACTTAAACATCCAGGGCCTTTACCCAAACTCAAACCATACCAAAATACCTTACCTAAAGAGCCTAGTGGAACACACTACTAGCACAGTTATAGCCCTCACAGAAACACACCTGAACCCCATGATCATGAGTAGTGAAATTGCAATCAAAGGGTACACTACCCATAGATGTGACAGAGAAGACTGTCTAAATGGTGGTGTCCTGATGTACATCCCTGAAAACATTCAAAGTGAACTGCTCATGGCATACTCAAATGGAGCCTGTGAACTCCTAATCATCATGCTCAGCATAAATAAAGAAGACATAATACTAGTGAATATCTATAGCCCCCCAGATAGCTCCCATCTAGAGCTCACTGAAGTTCTGGAAAAAATCAGGCAATGCCTAGCTATTGTAGACTCAACAAGAGACTTAATCATTACAGGAGACTTTAATCTCCCAAATTGCACCTGGAACCAATATGGTGGTATGAAATCAGGGACAAAAAGGTCCAAATCAAAACACCTGAATGAGTTTATGGAAAAACTGCTCCTAGTACAACATGTCCACTGCCCAACTAGAAAAAATAATATCCTAGATTTAGTGCTGACAAATAATGCAACTACAATTGACCACATTGTTATAACACCAACTATACACTCCGACCACAATGTCATGCACATATTCACAAACTTGTCCCTCCACAAATGTAAGCAAGACCCATGCCAAACGAACTTGCCATACTCTGACCTAAACCTGCACAAGTCAGACTGGACATCAATAAATAACTGTCTGGGAGAAATAAACTGGGAAGATGAATTAGAAAACCTAAAACCAGAAGAATGCTGGAGTAGAATACAATACCTGCTGTCATCAGCATTATACAAACACACACCAAAGAAAAACGATAGTGCACAGAAGCACCGGACAAAAGAGCACAGATACAGAAGGACACTTATGAGAAAGAGAACAAAGCTATCTAAACAACTGACAAAGCAATTAAGTGATACAAGACATAGTAACATCCGGAATCAGATACTGATGTTAGAACTTAAAATAAAGGAGTCAACCATAAGAGAGAATATTGATAATGAACACAAAGCTATTGGCACTATAAAGGAAAATAGCAAATTCTTCTTTAGCTATGCTAAACGCAAAGCAGTTATCAAAATGAGCATTGGCCCATTGCTTGCTAAAGATGGACTAACTCTCACATCTAATACACAGGAAATGGCAAACATTTTACAATCTCAATATGCTTTAAGCTGGAGTACCCCTGTAGTAGCAAAGAAAATAAAAACTACAGCATTTTTTGATAGAGAAGAAAATGACCAAGACAGACCATTATTGGAAGATATACAAATAACCACTAGAGATATACAACAGGCAATAACAGAGCTACCGGGGAGTTCAGCCCCTGGTCCAGATGGAATTGGAGCCAAGATTCTTAAGGAATGCAAACATACTTTATCTCTGCCTTTGAAAATCCTGTGGAGATCCTCACTAGACACCAGTAGAATACCACCAATCATGAAACAAGCAAATATTACCCCAATCTACAAAGGAGGCAAAAGAAAGGAAGCCAAGAACTATAGACCCATATCTTTGACTTCCCATATTATTAAAATATTTGAGAAAGTCCTGAAAAGGCACATTGTCAGTTTTATAGAAAATGAACATCTCTTAGAAGACTTTCAACATGGCTTCAGACACAAGAGATCCTGCCTTACTGAACTTATAGACCATTGCAATACAATCCTACAATACTTGGGAGAAAACCACAATGTCGATGTCATCTATCTAGACTTTGCAAAAGCTTTTGACAAGGTTGACCATGGTATATTATTCCATAAACTAAAAGAACTTGGTATTTGTGGAAAAGTAGGAAAATGGATCCATGCCTTTCTCTCTGACAGAAAACAAATAACAACTGTAAATGGAGCAAGATCTATAGAAAAAGAAGTGATTAGTGGAGTGCCGCAAGGCACAGTACTAGGACCAATTCTATTCATTATAATGCTAAACAATATAAACTGTAACCTAGGAAGCTCTCTCCTGTCATTCGCAGATGATACCAGAATACTAAGACCAATTACAGAAAAAGAAGACTGTGTAGAGCTACAAAAAGATCTACAAACTATATATATGCATGGGCAGATGCAAACAATATGGCCTTCAATGAAGACAAATTTGAACTAATTAAGTATGGACCAAATAAATACCTGAAAGAACAATTCAACTACACTGGACCCACAGGAAAAGATATTGCACAAACTGATCATGTCAGGGATCTAGGGATTATATTATCTGAAGATGCAACATTCAACAGGCACATTGACAAAGTAACCTCATCATGCAAACAACTAATAGGATATATACTGAGGACATTCAGAACTAGGGACAGTATGACCATGCTTACCCTGTGGAAATCACTTGTCCTTCCACGCATTGACTACTACTCTCAATTATGGTTTCCCCACAAACAGAATGAATTGCAAAAAATTGAGGGCCTACAAAGAACCTTTACCTCGTATATTAAACAACCTGATGGGCAACAGGTGAGTAAAAACAAATTAAACTACTGGGATAGGCTTAGAGGCCTTAACCTTTATTCCATAGAGAGAAGGTTTGAGAGATACATCCTAATCTACACCTGGAAAATTCTAGAAGGGCTTTTAGTTGCTCCCAATACTGAACCAATTGTGCCCACCTTAACAAGAACTGGCAGAATGTATAAAAAATATCACCTCCCACCAAACAGTCTGAGAAGGATTCAAACCCTTCAATATAATAGTATCTCTAGGCAGGGTTCTCGCCTGTTTAACTCCTTGCCTCAGTACCTTAGAGATATAAGTGCAGTCCCAGTAGATACTTTTAAAAAACACTTGGACATGTTTTTAGCCAACATACCTGACCAACCCACAGTGTCAGGGTATTCCTCTGCCAGACCAGCCCCCACAAATTCAATAGGGGACCAAATCATATGGCAGGAGCAAGAGAAAAGAAGGGTGGCGACCCTGTCATGGCCCCGCCTCAGGAGGCGCTGAGTGGACTTCGTGGGAGCAGCGCACCCTTGAGGCAGAAGCGCTTTAAGGTAAATTTAAGGTAAGGTAAATACCATGAGTTCAAAATGTAGCGACAGTAGTGCTATTGTCCCTCAAAACTTGTTTAATAATGTCCCACTCGGAATTAGAACACCCATTACACACCACCATTCTGAATCAACTGTTGAATTCAAATTTCTGCACTAAACATGCGTGGGGGTGTCACATGACAATAGGGCAGCTGCTGATTGGCTAATGACAACATTACTACATACACACAGGATGAATGGTTTGACTAGTGAATAATGGCGCCAAAATTTAATAATTTTGAAAGTAAATATCTTGATAAATAGGAATTTCTGGCAAAATTAGTATAGAATAAAGTTTTATTATTTTTGGTAATGGTTCAGAATACAGGCACCACTTAATTAAGCAAAATTTCGAAAAATACCATAGAGACAAAGTTGTTTCTCTCATTAAAATACATTGATTGCATGTGTCGCATAGTCCATTTGTATAATTTAGGTCTTGAGACCTAAATTATACAAATGAGAAACAACTGTCTCTATGGTACTTTTCAAAATTTTGCTTAAGTGGCGCCCGTATTCTGAACCATAACCTTATTTTTTTTCGCTCTCTCTCACTGTATAAATATCAATATCGAGTTTGGTGGATGTGTTCTACCGAATCTTAACCTTTGTTTAAACTAAAGAAAATATCATGACTTAACCTAACCAATCATCAAGGGTGTACAGTTGACCTAACTGGGCAGTCAATTAACCTAACCTGGCATTCAGTTGACTTAACCAGGCATTCAATTATAGGTCTGCCCACCATTTTCAATTTACAATTATTCAAAAAATAACTAATTTAGTGCATTAAAAGCAATAACAATTCGTCAAATAACGATTTATTTTTTAAACTAATTTATGGCCGGATTATGAAGGATCGCCTCATCAACTTCTAATGAAAAGAGGTACTTATACCTAAACTGTCCAAACCTAAAAACATTTTGGTAATTATTCATTTTTTGACCCAGTCTCTTTTTATAATGAGAGCAAATGTTTCTGGTCAATTTGGAGGTGCTCTGCACGAATCTGCCATCCGTTTCCTGTGCAAATGCGTAGTTTTCGAGATATCATCATCTCGAAAACTATGCATTTGCACAGGAAATGGATGGCAGATTCGTGCAAAACACCTCAAAATTGACCAGAAAAGTTTGCATTCGTGCTAAACACAACCTAACCTAACCACCTAACCTAACCAGTCACCTTATTTTGGAGGATATAGTTCTGCAATTGCAGTAAGGAATATTTATGAACCGGAGGTTTTTATTCACCAAGAAGTTACAATGTTCCAGCCATGTGCCCTTAAAGATAGAAATGGTAAATCCACACTCACGCTTATTTTTTGGTTTTTTTTACGGCACCTAAACACCTTCGAGTCTTGTCTTAAAATACAGGCAGTATTACATTTAGGGCAAATCACGGATGTCGGAATTATGCAGTGATTGGAAAAAACATCTAAACTTTTAGCTTCATCTAGGCCAACAAGGCGGATTAGGTCTTCAAAATCAAGTTCACAAGATTGACACATCATAACAGTAGAATGAAAATCACCACACTAACAAAAAACAGAAAGAAGCAAGCAAAAGCAAGAAAAAGTAGCCAAAAAAAGCCAAGTAGCCAAAAAAAGCCAAGAAAAATCTCCAAAAAAGTCCAAAAAAGGTAGCCAAAATAAACAAACCCACCGAAATTTATATACATACATATTAGAAAGTAGAAAATATTTTTTTTTAAAAAGTACATTTTATACAAATTTGCACAAGATAATATATATATTTTCTTATTCAGTTTTGATTGGTTATTCAATATATATTGCTGTTATAGCTGGGTGTGACGGGGTCAAAAAATGAATATTAACCAACATTTTGAACACATGTAGCATATCTCCCCTCAATCAAACAAACAAACAAACACTTTATTTCAGACACAACAGGTACAAACATTATAAAAGAGGTCCATAGAAGATTAAGAAATAATTATCTCGAGCACTAAGTGGGCCAGTGAATCACTGTGTATAATGAACATACAATTGCCAACACCAATGCTTCCAGATTTTGAGATTTATAAAATATATCGGTTAAACAACGTCTCTCAAAATTACACATACCCAGTTCCTTTAATCTTTTCTTTTCTTCCAAATCATCTTAGGTTAGGGATAAGCTTAGTTACTCTATGTTGCACACCTTCAAGCATATCAATATTATGTCTAAGGTGAGGGGACCAAGCTTGAATGCACTACTCTAAGTGAGACCAAACATAAGAATTACAGTCGTCCCTCGCCATCTTCGGTATTTCGTTCCGCGGAGACAGGGCCGTTTCCTGGCATAGGCAGACTAAGCGGCCACTTAGGGCCCCGCTGCTACTAGGGGTCCTCTAGACAGGCTCCCAGGTCATAGCTCAGTGGGCAAGAATGAAGAATAGGAATATAGCTGGTTATTATTAATATTAGTTATTATTATTATTATTACTACTAGTACAGTTCCCGTCACTTCGCTGACGGTTAGACAGGCTAAACTACAAAAAAAGAACCCAGCCGTGAAAATTTTGAGCTTCACATTGTGTCAACATTTCTGAATCTGGTATCTCCCAAAACCTCCTCACCCCCATTCATACAACTTGGGGGCTAACCCCCTCCCCCATTATCCCCACCCCTCCCCATTACCCCACCCCCACCCTTTCCCCATTGCTAAACTACAGAAAAGAACACAGTCATGAAAATCTTGAGCTTCACATTGCCGCCCGTAATACAATTTCTGAATTTTTTTCTCACAATTTCTGAAAGTGTGACGGACAGACGGACGGACGGACAGCTCTCTTATTATAGTATAGATTATCCTTATTATTATTGTCGTATTAATCAAAGTTTTTGTATGAGACAAATGTGATAAAACGGGGACAAACGAAACGTTTTAGTCGTTATGTGTAAATAACTATTGTGAGATCTTATTTCTATATTATTTCACTTTATTCTTACTATATGCTTATACTTTCCTAAATGCTTAATTTTTCTAGTATTGTAAAACATTATTTCACTAATTTCCTAATTATTAAGAGATTTTGTAACACTTTAAAACCTAGGATTATTTTCGTTATGTTTTCAAGTTTATTAATTCTTTTCTCATCTTTTTCAGATAATGTGAATTTTGTTGGTTAAAATCTAAATGGTCTGATTATTTGAATGTATTTGATTAACGTTACAATTATAACAATTATTATTATGCCACTTGTAAGTTGTATATTCTTATGATTACAGTTCAGGCAACTAGGTTAGGTAGACCATCGAGCTAGGCAAGTGCTCAGGAATCGTGTAGACTGTAGAGTAAGCTAGTCTCTGTAATATTTATAATATTTCGAAATGTGAAATTTAATGGATCACATCACCTCAAATTCTGTTCACACAGATCAATTATCAACAAGATAAGAAAGAGTATTTTAGCAAAAATTAACAGAATGTAATGTTATGTTCTTCTCAGGAGCTACGGTACTGAAATATTTGGAAAAGCCATCCTCAGCAAAGCCTGATGAGCATCATGAGCCAACAGCAGGACCATCCTCTATGCAACCTCAAACACCAGTAGAAGTAGAGCCTGATGAACCAACAAGTGGCCCATCTTCTGTTCAGCTTCAAACACCACACACAGGCATTTCTACTGAGCAATAAGAACCAAGATCTGCTCCACCGCTTCATCCGTATGACTGGCCAGTTGTCCTGTCAGATGCCTTGAAGACAGATCTGGTGTCTCGAGGACAATTTCAAATCAGTCCAGATTTCACATTCCCTAAAAGAGAGGACTGTAGAAGCGTTCATCACCATTACATGTACAGAACATTAATTAATGGGGAAAAATAAAGCGAAGCTGGCTGATGTACTCTAGAAGGAATGATGCTCTTTATTGCTTCTGCTGCAAGTTGTTTTCAAGGAAGTACAAACTAATTACGGATGGACTTTCAGACTGGATAAACGTTGGTTCGCTTCTGAAAGGCCATGAAAATAGTTCAGAACATGCAGATAACATGGCAACATGGAAGGATCTGGAACTGCGACTAAAAACTGGGAGGACCATTGACCAAACTGAAATGTCATTAATGGAGGTAGAGCGAAGACGCTGGCGAGATGTTCTCACACGTCTTGTCAGTATAATCCAATCACTGGCAGAGAGAAACTTTGCTTTCAGGGGGTCTTCCTCTACATTGTACAATCGAGACAATGGCAACTTCTTGAAGGAGATTGAGCTGCTTGCCAAATTTGATCCAGTGATGAAATAACACATCATCAGAGTCGAAAGTGGCCAATATAGTCATTCAAGTTACCTAGGAAACATCATTCAAAATGAGCTCATTGGGTCCATTAGTGGGAAGATCTTGGATGCCATTGTTGCAAAAATAAAACAAGCTAAATATTACTCACTCGTTTTAGACTACACTCCAGACATAAGCCACCAAGAACAGATGTCGATTATTATCAGAACTGTTAAAATGGGTGAAGTACCAGAAATAAAAAAATACTTCTTGGGCTTTCTTGAGGCTTCAGAAAGTACAGGCCTGGGTTTATCAGTTCTGATTCTGAAGAGACTAGATGAACTGAATATTCACTTTGATGACTGCAGAGGACAGTCATATGACAACGGAGCGAACATGAAGGGCAAAAACAAAGGTGTTCAGGCAAAGTTATTAGAGAAGAACTCTCGTGCACTCTATGTTCCATGTGGGGCTCACACGAATCTTGTAGTGGCTGATGCAGCTAAAGCTTCCACAGATGCCATCAGCTTCTTTAGCAACGTACAAAAATTGTACAATCTTTTTGCAGCAGCTACACAGAGATGGATAATCCTGTTAGAAAATCTAGAAGAGGAGGAATCATTGTTGTCCCAAGGCGATATGATGACTAAGCTGATGATGCAGCATTGCTTGTATATATTAAGTTAAGGTGTATATATATTAGGCTGACCATATTTCCTCGAGACAAAAACGGGACATTGGGATGGCAAAAAAGGGACGGGGGTTATGTAATATTCTGTATTCATGAAAAAATAAGTACATAAACCGGGACAAAATTGACATTTTTATTAAAACGACGGGACGGCCAGGAAATATAAAAAAAACGGTACTGTCCCGTTCAAAACGGTACGTATGGTCGGCCTAATATATATCCATCTCATAATTGTAAGGTTAGTGAAAAATTAACTTAATTTAGAGCTAGCATTTTTGGGCTCTTGTGGCATCCTTGTTTGGCCACTCTGGTGGCATCATTTTGGGGCGCTGGTCCTTTCTACTCGTTTGTGGAACGTCGTACTTACAGGGTGTGGTCTTATAGAGAGCTCTCTTGCAATTCAGTTTGGTTGTTTAGATACAAGATTGTTGCATCGTGCAATAGTCCAGGTTGTGTTGTTGTTGCAAGGTTGAGAAAGAAGACCATAAATAGTGCCCCTTTTGTTTTTATCTTAAATTCATACAATTGAGGCCTAAGGTAGGCCCACATCGAGTCAGCAACCCTGAGGTAGGACCTAATAGGATCTCAAATCCGTAAGTTTTAATTTTAGCCTAACTTGGGCTGTAGGTTGAACTGGCCCTTTAGAACTTGGCCGTTCACGGCTCAGCTGGGATTTTGAACCCAACAAATAAATAAATAACATGGTCCTTCAGAACCGGATTCTAGCCCAAGACTGAGTCAGTGACTATTATTCGGCAAAGTTCTGATTGTGCAAATTGTAACCCAAGTTAGGCCTAGACGGGTTGAGCATTATTGAGTTAAGGTCCCAGGGTAGAAAGTTTGGTCGCCCAATTGCGAAACTTGGCCACTCGTCTGTCGTTTTTGGCCTAAATTTTACCTGTTTGGTTAAATTTGGTTTATTATTCGTAGGCGAAGGTTGCAGAATTCGGTGCACCAGTTACTTGGGTGGAAAAATTGGTATTCCATACTGGTGGTTGGTTAGTACCCCACCTAGCAATTCAGTTTATTTGAAAAAAGCAAAATTTACGTTTGATCAGTTTGGTTAAGTTTTTCTGCCAATTCAGCTCATTTGGCATTGAGCCCAATTGTTGGTTGCATTGAAGATGAGTGCATCTGAATTGAACAAGTTTAAAAAAAGGAGAAGCGCCTACAAAGGTCTAATTACAAAGGTCATTGCCACAATAGATTCTGCCATAGAGCAAGAGGATTTAAGATTAATGACTGCGCAGCTTTCCATATTAGAAACTAAAAAGGTTGCTCTAAGTGAAGTAAATGTTAAAATTGAGGCTCTTATAGAAGAGGATGAAATAGAAAATAACAATTTATTTTGAAGAGATTATTGATGATATAATTAAAGTAGGCCACCGAGCAAAAGAGTTTAGCAGCTCATTACAGTTAGAGACCAGGTCTAATAATGAAACACAACACTCAACAAATGATGTTTGTGAAGTTAAGGTTAACAGATCTGCAGTTCAATTACCGAGGCTTGTACTCAAAACATTGTAAGAGTTTGGTTTGTTATTATAGACCTTTACAAGTTTACGTAGATAATTAACTAAATGCCAGGGTCACCAGCGCCCAAATACTAGATTGGCATCCAGCACTGCGGCGCAAAATTAATTTTAATAAAAAAGGGAAGGACTGATTATAAAATCATCAATATGAATTTTGTATTTTATTGACAACGATTAATAAATTATATGCAACAATTATTTATAAATGCAAAGGGGATTTTTACCCGTAACAACTTTGACATATAATGGAGAATTAAATAGTGGCACCGTTTAGCTAACATATAACAGTCTGCAACTAATACTGATAAACAAGTAATGGAACTGATATTAATATACGAATAATATTGTGCAAATAATATACAAATAATATTAATATATAAATAATGTAACACTAATAATAACACTAATAATAATAAACTAATAATAATAATAGCCACAATGACAACCTTGTCACGAAGAACCTTTGCTTGCTGGCGCCGTGTTTTCAAATAATAAAATGTGTGAACGGCGTCCTTTGTGTTGTTGTACATAAGCTTGTTTTTACTATACAATTTTACCAACAAGCCAAAATAATCCTTAAAAGCCAATTCATGTCTAGTCACACCACACTGAATGCTTAAGAATTAAATTTGATCACTGGACATGTTTAACTTGTATTTATTTATTTATTTAGATTTAAATATTTCACTCATGCCAATTTGTGGCAGTTTTCACTAAAAAAAAAATAATCTTGTGGTGCAAGGCACTACAAGTACTGCCCCCCCAAAAACATGGTTGTCAGGGGTAAAAAAAAACACTTAAATGTCAAAGTGCACTGGCTTACGAATGACTCTTCCAGAACGAGTCATTGTTTGCTTTTGGACGGCAATATCCTGCAGCACTGGTTCTGAAGGCATGGATGGTGCTACAGGTGCAATAGGGACATTGGGGGAAGGGGATTCTTGGTGCCTGTGCAATGGGGCCACTGGCTGGTTCAAAGACAGTTGGTTGCGATAATGAAGGAGAATTGGAAGAGGGATGATAGATTGTTGTACCCTCGGATGAGGTGGTGGTACATAGGATTTAGGAAGGGTAGATCGCTGTACCTGTATATGAGATGAAGGTACAGAAGATTGAGGAGGGATAGGTTGCTGTACCTGTATTTGAGGTGGAGGTACAGAAGATTGAGGGAGGATAGGATCTTTTGTTGGAGAAAAATCAAGGTATGCTGGTTTCAAGCGGTCCACAGAAACGGTTTCACGCTTGCCCACCTTGTCAATGATGAAAGTTTTGGGTCTACGGTCTAGCACAAGGAAGGGACCATCATAGGGACAGTGAAGAGGGTAGCGGTGAGCATCATGTCTCAAGAAAACATGTGTGCAAGTTTGTAAATCAGGGAAACGAAGGTAGTTTGTGAAGTGGAAGTTCTAGGTGCTGTGGGACGAATTTGCTTCATAACAGAGCGTAATGTCTTGACATACGAGGCAGGATCACATGTGGGGTTAATGGGTGTAGGTGTGAAAAATTCTCCGGGTAACCGGAGTGTGGTACCGTAAACTAATTCTGCTGCAGAGCATGCAAGATCAGTCTTCAGAGCAGTACGAATTCCGAGTAGGATTAGGGGTAGCCTGTCCACCCATGTAGTAGATGGATCAGTGGCTCGCAAGGAACTTTTAAGTTGACGATGGAAGCGTTCTACCACCCCATTGGATTGCGGGTGATAGCTTGTTGTTCTGATGCGCTCAGTCCCAAGAAGGAGCATGAGTTCCTTCCATAAGGCCGATTCAAACTGGGCACCTCTGTCTGTGCAAATGGTTGCAGGTATTCCAAAACGGGAAACCCAACATGAAACAAAGGCATGAGCTACTGCAGAAGCAGCAGTACAAGAAGTCAAAGGAACAGCTTCTGGCCATCTTGTGAACCTATCAATGACAGTGAGAAGATAGGTATAACCTCGAGAAGAATAGAGGGGGCCGACTATGTCTAGATGTATGGCCTCAAAACGAGCCTTCGGCAAAGGAAAGGTACCAATTTCTGACTTTGTGTGTCGGTGAACTTTGGCACGCTGACATTGAAGGCAAGATCGAGTCCAATTGCGGATATCTTTGTTTATACTTGGCCATACAAACCTAGCTGCAATTAATTTTTGGGTGGCCTTAATTTCCGGGTGAGAAAGGGAATGGAGTTTAGCAAAAACAGCTCTTCGCAGCCCTTGTGGGACCAACGGTCGAATATGCTCAGTCGAGACGTCACACAAAATTTGTAAGTCTGACTTGGGTTCAACCGGTAAAGAGCGGACTTGCAACGAAGTGGGTGAATTAATAAGAGCTTGGAGGTCTGTATCCGTGGACTGAGCCTTAGCCATCTCTGAAAGGTTGATGTGAGAGTGTCCAGGGTCAGAAATTGCTGAGATGCGAGACAGCGCATCCGGCACAACATTCAAAAAACCTGAAATGTGTCGAATGTCTGAAGTAAATTGAAGAATAAAATCAAGGTATCTTCTCTCAGTAGGAGCATGAGAGTCTGATTGAGAATGGAGAGCAAATATTAACGGACGATGATCCGTAAAAATGCTAAAGTCACGTCCTTCCAGGAATGACCTGAAATGACGGATGGAGAGGTATATCGCCAGCAACTCTCGACCGAAAGTGCTGTACCTCATTTGTGAAGGTGAGAGCTTGCGTGAAAAGAATGCGAGAGGTTCCCAAACGCCTGAAACAAGCTGCTGGAGCACTCCTGACACGGCAACGTCAGAGGCATCAGTGGCTAAGTTCAGAGGAGCGTCTGGTTGAGGGTGAACAAGGCATGTAGCTTGTGCTATAGCCTCTTTTGCTTGTGAAAAAGCATTGGTAGCTTCGGGGTTCCACAAAACTACAGTGGATCTGCCCCTTTTTGATTGGCGAAGAAGAGAGGTTATGGGTGCAAGAATGTTTGCACACTGAGGAATGAAGCGATGGTTGAAGTTTACCATCCCTAAGAAGCGGCGAAGTTGCTTTTGAGTTTGCGGTTGTGGGAAAGACCTTATCACAGATACTTTATTTTCGAGAGGAGAGATGCCCTTCGAAGTAACCTTGTGTCCTAAGAAGGTGAGTTCATCTACAGCAAAGACACATTTTTCAGGGTTTAGCAATACACCATATTCTGCCAACCGAGAAAAAACTAAGCGTAAATGTTGAATATGTTCTGAGGGAGAAGAACTTGCGATGAGAATGTCATCGACATATGTGAAAGTGAAGGAGAGACCTCTCAACACTTCATCAATGAAGCGTTGAAAAGTTGGGCCGCATTACACAGTCCGTATGGCATTTTTGTCATTTCAAATAACCCAAAAGGGGTTGTTATAGCAGGGTGTACAGGAATTTAATGAAAGGCTCGCACCAAGTCAAGGCGTGAAAATACTGTGGTGCCATGGAGAGCAGAAGTAAAATCGTGTAAGTGAGGAAGGGGATAGCGATCTGGAATCGTGTTGTCATTCAAAGCACGATAATCTCCATATGGACGCCAGTCTCCAGGTGTAGGTTTTGGGACCATGTGTAAAGCAGAGGCATACGGGCTACTTGAAGGCCGTATAATACCGAGTTCGAGCATGTGTTCAAACTCTCGTCTCACAATTGCAAGACGATCTGGAGCTAAGCGACGTGGGCGGGTGAAAACAGGTGAGCCTACCGTATCAATACGGTGGACAACAGAGTGTTTAATAGGGGTATCCCTAACATTGGGGTATATACATCCGCGACAAGAAATATCCAGCGGAAAACACGTCTAAGTCCAAGAGAAACTGAAATAGAACGACGTCCATAAGTGTGAATAGATGAAGAATTAGCTGCACGTAAAATGAAAGGAGAAGGTCCGTTTGCACGGTCTGCGGCTGTTGCAGGAATAACACTGTATTGAGCTCCAGTGTCAATAAGGAATGCATAGCCTGAAAGTGGATCATGCAAGGTGAACGTTGGACCAGGTGGTGCAGTAGTTTGTGAATCATTATTTTTGTGGAGGAAGGTTAGTATTGCTGTGGGAAGGAGTTTGTGTTGTATTTGAAGGATTAGTTGTAGGTATTAAATTAGTTGTGGTTGAATAAGTAGGTTGCAATTCTTTAACTTTACTTGCATACGTATGTGTTGGTTTGACAGTGTTAAATGAGGTAGTTGAGTGCGTAGTAATAGGTTGTTGATTATTTGTGGTAAAGGTTGTGTTGGTTGAGCTAAAGTAATACTTAGTTAAAATTGAGGTAGAATTAGATGGAGTAGTGGTAGGGTTAGTTGAAGAAAGGATAGCTTGAGAGGCTGTAGTGTCAGACGCCTGTGACACCAGCCTAGTTAGTTTAAAGGAGGATTAGGAGTCCATGGACAAGGTGTGAGACAGTGCGTTGCACGATCTTTAAACTTTTCATGATACCAGCAAGGGGGGGTATGGACAGTAGACTGAGGTAAGGAAATAGGTTGAGAATGAGGCTGAGTAGTGGGGATTGAGGATTGAGGATGAGGTAAGGCTAATAGATTTGAATTAGGAGCAACCAACTGACCTGTTTGCGGTGGCTGTGGTTGTAGTAGAACGAGGCGTTGTCCAGGTTCATATTGGGAGGCTCTATTTGGACCAGAGGGTCGTCCTCGTCTTGAAGAACTTCTCTCTCGTTCCCTGTTGTTAGCTAGCTCTATTCGGAGAGCTTTAAATTCATCTTTAATTGTTTGTAGAATTTCGTTGGATACTTTAAGACATTGTGCGGCCAGACTCTGAGTGTCGTCCTGCGTGGCACAGATTTGGGGGTGATGGGTGTGGTTATCTACTTGGCCAAGGTGGATTTCAATCATCATCTTATCAGCTGTTTTGGCCATAGTGAGGAGGTCTGTATCATCTGGCATACAACGGAGCATTGGTCGTAGGGCAGTGGGGAGACCATTGAGGAAGCGGCGTCGCATTAAGGGTGAGTTTTTATCGTCTTCATTGGTCTGTCCAGCCAGATCTTGCAGATGCCTCAGGAAGGCTGTTGGCGTTTGATCCCCAAGAACTTGGTCCTTGAGTAGAGCATTGAGTCGCTCTTCTTCTGATTGGCCGAGTCTCCTGACTAACTCGCTGAGGAGGCTCTCAAAAGCTTGGTCAGACGGAGGCAATAGAGTCACATCCCGCACTACTTTGTATACTAGTGTAGGCAGGAGGTTCTTTGTGATAAGGAACTTGGTTCGTGGGTCCGTAATTCCTTTTATCGCGAAATAATCCCGCAGTTGACTCACAAAGATTCCAGGCTCTTCAGCGGTGAATTGTGGAGTGGTAGGCTGATACATTGTTAGAAGGTCTGTTAAAGGTGGTGAATTTGGAGTAACACCGTTGGATGATCCTAGGTTGTTGTTGTTGTGGGTCATTGTGGCTATTATATTGTTACAAGGTACTAAAAAAAATTATAAATGTGTCAAAAACTGACAAGATTTCAACAAATGTTGTTGAATGCAAATAATGGCTTCAGGTAAGCTTGGTTGAGTATGAGACTCAATTGGAGTTATGAATGCCAATAACAAAAAGTTACGTAAAAATTTTTTTTTTATGATGTAGCCCAATATTAGCAGAAAAATAGTCTGCGTATAGGCTGTTTGCAAAATATAAGTAAATTTGCACAAAAAAAACTTTAGAAAACGCTGATTTTATAAAAAGGCAAAATAAAAGGAATATATTTTGCAATAGAATACACTTCCAGTACAGGTGAGTGCTTAGTACTAGTGAATTTAATAAAATTATAGATGCAGACTGAATATATTGACAAAAATTGAGAAAAAACTTTTAGAATTTTTTTTGCATAAATTACGGTGTTTGGTCACTCCAAGAGTGTCACCAATTGTAAGAGTCTGGTTTGTTATTATAGACCTTTACAAGTTTACGTAGATAATTAACTAAATGCCAGGGTCACCAGCGCCCAAATACTAGATTGGCATCCAGCACTGCGGCGCAAAATTAATTTTAATAAAAAAGGGAAGGACTGATTATAAAATCATCAATATGAATTTTGTATTTTATTGACAACGATTAATAAATTATATGCAACAATTATTTATAAATGCAAAGGGGATTTTTACCCGTAACAACTTTGACATATAATGGAGAATTAAATAGTGGCACCGTTTAGCTAACATATAACAGTCTGCAACTAATACTGATAAACAAGTAATGGAACTGATATTAATATACGAATAATATTGTGCAAATAATATACAAATAATATTAATATATAAATAATGTAACACTAATAATAACACTAATAATAATAAACTAATAATAATAATAGCCACAATGACAACCTTGTCACGAAGAACCTTTGCTTGCTGGCGCCGTGTTTTCAAATAATAAAATGTGTGAACGGCGTCCTTTGTGTTGTTGTACATAAGCTTGTTTTTACTATACAATTTTACCAACAAGCCAAAATAATCCTTAAAAGCCAATTCATGTCTAGTCACACCACACTGAATGCTTAAGAATTAAATTTGATCACTGGACATGTTTAACTTGTATTTATTTATTTATTTAGATTTAAATATTTCACTCATGCCAATTTGTGGCAGTTTTCACTAAAAAAAAAATAATCTTGTGGTGCAAGGCACTACAACATTTTCTGGGAGTATTCAGGAATGGCAAGGATGGGCAGACAGTTTTCAATCAGCAGTTCATTCTAGTCAAGTGTTAAGTGCGGTGGAGAAGTTTAATTATTTGCAGTCCATCTTGGAAGGGGAGGTAGCAAAGACAATAGCAGGATTAGCATTAACAGAGGCTAATTATAATGTGGCTTGGGATATATTAAAGAAACGGTTTGGTAAGCCAGAGATCTTAATTAAAAGCCACCTCCGTGAACTTTTAGCTACACCTCCTGTTAACAATCCTAATAGTGTCAAGGAGTTACGGCAGTTATATGATGAATTTGAAGTTAGAACTAGGTCCATGGACAACTTGGGTGTAGGAATGGAAAGGTATGGTATAATGTTGGTTACTATACTGGAGTCTAAATTGCCTAGCTCAATTTTGCTGGAATTAAGTAGGAGACACTCTACAGAACATGTGTACATCCCCCTTCAGCAGATGTTAAGTCTTTTAGACACAGAATTAGCAAGACGAGAGGGAATTGAGTTTGCACAGTGGGATGTTAAACAAGGGGACAATGGCAGGCACAGCACCAAAGTTTCTACAAAAAGGAATAGCCGAGGTACAGTGTCAGCTCTACATGCCTCCTCTGAGAATAAATTAAAGGGAATCAAGGAATGCATATTTTGCGAAGGCAACCACAAGTCATATAAGTGTGAGGTGGCTGAGGCTTTACCTTTTGAGGAGAGAAAGGACAGGGTAACTAAGTCCACAGCATGTTTTAAATGTTTTTTGAAAGGTCACAGAGCAAGGTTTTGTAAGTTTAAAATTTTGTGCAAAAAATGTCATGGTAGGCATCAGCCATTATTGTGTGAAAACACTCCTAGTAGGCCTACCCCAGAAGTAGAGACATCAGTGGCACATGCCACTGCTATGCAAGGGAGTAAAAGTAAAGGGGGATTATTGCAAACAACTGCAGCCTTATTAATTGGGAATGATGGAGAAGCTACTGTAAGAGTGTTGTTTGATAGTGGTAGCCAGTGTAGCTTTATTAAGACCAGAATTTCCAGAAAATTAAAGTTTAAAGAACTTAAGAGGGAAAATTTAAGAATTTCTGGGTTTAGGGGTTCCGTTCAAAACCGAACCAAATTTAAGAAGGTAGAAGTTCTGGTTAAGGGGTTGTTACCGCAAAGTCCCACTATCAAGGTCCAAGCTGTAGAGATTGAGGAACTTTGTGCTCCAGTCACTACTTGTTTAGATATGGCATGTGTCCAAGAATTGCAAGTTAAAGGAATTAATTTGGGCAATAATAAGTTTGAAGGAATAGAAGATATTAGTCTTTTGATTGGAGCTGACTATTATTGGGACTTCATCACTGGTAATATTGTCCGCACATCTCAAGGCCCAGTAGCTATTGAAAGTAAGCTAGGCTGGATGCTACATGGTAGCTATTGCAATGAAATGGAAGTTAAGGCTCTTTTTGTTAAGATTGAGGAGAACAGCCATGGTTTGGAAAGGCATTTGAAAGCCTTTTGGGAACTTGAATCCATTGGCATAAAGGACAAACAGGCAAGTACAGTGAACAAAGATGTTTTAGAGCAATTTGAAAAAGGGATTGGGTTTAGAGATGGTTGCTATGAAGTTGGCCTCCCGTGGAAGGATTCTTGCAAACCCGGTTCAAACCTTCAGCTAGCTAATCGGAGGTTGGAGACTTCATTGTACAGGCTAAGAAAAAATGAGGAGTTGTTAATTGAATACAATGAGGCCATCCTAAGCTATGTAAGGGAGGGCTATGCTGAAAGGGTGCAAGGTGAGCTGGTGAGCCTGGAGGCACATTATCTGCCTCACCATGCAGTGGTACGGCGAGACAAAACTACCACCAAACTGAGGGTAGTTTTTGATGGCTCAGCCAAGGACAAAGGTGGTGTGTCCTTGAATGACTGTTTGGATGCTGGGCCAAATTTAAATGCAGATTTATTTTCCTTGTTACTGAGATTCAGGTTTGGTAGAGTAGCATTGACTGCAGATGTGAAGCAAGCCTTTTTTAAATAAAGTTAAAACCAGAGGACAGAGATGCAGTAAGGTATCTGTGGGTGGATACGAAAGGCTTGTTGGAAAATGAACCTAAGGTTCAAGCATATAGAATGAAATCAGTGTTGTTTGGCCTCAGCTCTAGTCCATTTCTGTTGGCAGCTACTATGCAGTACCATTTTAAAAAATATTCTGAAGTCTATCCTAATACTATTGAACACATAAGGAAAAATTTTTATGTTGATGATTTGCTGTGTTCCGTGGATAATACAGAAATGGCTAAACAGATATTCATGGAGGCTAGAGGTATAATGAGGGAGGCTGGCATGGAACTTAGAAAATGGCAGACCAATCATTCTCAATTACAAGAGTTTATGAGTCAGTCCTGTGTAGTACCTGATGCAGCAGAAAGTATTGAGGATTCTGGTATTAAGGAGTTGTGGGCAATAGACGCAAGGGTGCTAGGCATTGTTTGGCAGCAAGGAGATGATTTGTTTACCTTCAATGGGAAATCTTTAGTAGAGCTGGCTGAGAATGAGACAAGGTGGACAAAACGTACAGCTCTTAGTTTGGCTTCAAAGGTCTTTGATCCTCTTGGATTCCTGGCTCCATTTGTGATAAAGTCAAAAATTTGGTTTCAGAGCCTCTGGGAAATTGGACTTGGTTGGGACCAAGAGTTACCTGATCATATGGTGGTAAGGTGGAAATATTGGTTCAAAGAATTGGCACATCTTGGAGACATTGAAATCCCAAGATGGTACTTTGGGGAGTTGAACAATAGTCCAGGTAATTTGGAGCTGCACATCTTTTGTGATGCAAGTGAAGAAGCCTATGCAACTTGTATTTATATAAGAGGCGCATTGCAAGAGGAAGTAAGTTGCAAGTTGGTTGCTGCAAAGAGCAGAGTAGCACCTTTGAAAAGGCTTTCTGTTCCAAGGTTGGAATTGATGGGTGTAGTTATTGCTAGTCGGCTTGCAGTTACAGTGCAAAAGTCTTTGGCCCTCTATGAAATTCCAAGCTATTATTGGACAGACTCCACTATAGTTTGGCACTGGTTAAGAAGTCAGGCAAGGAAATGGAAACCATTTGTTGCCAATAGGGTGGAGGAAATTCAAGCGCACACAGATCCCAAGCAATGGAAGCATTGTCCAGGCACCCAAAACCCCGCTGATTTACCAACACGAGGAATTTCAGTGAAAGATCTTGCACAGTCAAGTTTGTGGTGGAATGGGCCAGAGCGGCTAAAACTTGGAAGTGAAAACTGGCCTAATCAGCCTATTGTAGGAGAATGCCAGGCTGAAGAAGCATGGGTGAGTGAGGTGAGAAAATGCGCTGTGAACAGTTGTCAAGTTATGCAGCAGGACCCCATATTGAGACTTGAGGACATTAGCAGTCTGAAAAGATTGTTAAGAGTGACAGCATGGGTATATAGATTTACCAACAATATTAAGGGAGAAACAAGAAGGGAAGGAATTCTGAACAGTAAGGAGGTTCAGCAAGCCAGAAAATACTGGGTGGTATATGTGCAGAAGGAAAAATTTGGTGAAGAGAGGGAATTGCTCACCAGCCATCCATTACAGGTTCTACCAACACATTCTGCTCTCAAGGGTTTGGATGTGTTTTTGGATCAGAATTTATTGAGAGTAGGAGGTAGACTACAGTTTTCTGGGCTTCCAGAGGAGAAAAGACATCCAATTTTGCTACCTTCTGGGGGGCACTTTGTGGACCTTTTGATCCTGGATACTCATCATAAGCTGTTACATGCTGGAGTTAGAGAAGTGATAATAGAGATCAGACAACAGTTTTGGATTACCAAAATTAGACAAGTAGTAAAAAAGGTCTTGCATAAATGTGTGGTTTGCAAGCGTTGGAGTGCAAAGCCTTATTATGAAAAGGTGGCTCCACTTCCAAGAGAACGGTGTCTATACTGCCCCATTTGATGTAGTGGGAGTAGACTTTGCAGGTCCAGTCTATGTGTATGAGAGAGGGGAATCTAACAAAGGTTATATATGTCTTTTCACATGTGCTACCACCAGAGCAATCCATTTGGAGTTGGTAAGCAACTTAAGTAGTGATGTATTTCTTTTGACCTTTAAAAGGTTTGTGAACAGAAGGGGTTTCCCAAATAAAATCATATCGGATAATGCAAAAACCTTCAAAAAGGCTGCAAAGGAACTCCAAGAAATTTGGTCCTTGCTAAAAGAGGAAGGATTCCAATCCTACTTTTCACACCAAGGGGTACAGTGGGAGTTTATTGTTGAGAGAGCAACATGGTGGGGAGGATTTTGGGAAAGGCTAGTGAGAAGTGTAAAGTGTCCATTAAAGAAACTTTTAGCTAATGCTCATTTGAGCAAAGAAGAATTCTGCACTGTTTTATGTGAAGTAGAAGCAATGGTGAACAGTAGGCCTATCACCTTTGTTTATAACAGTATGCAGGATGCGGAGCCATTGACACCAAATCATTTTCTTTGTGGTAAACGATTAACATCAAGCCCCAGTGTGCCAGAAGACTTGCAGCCTATCCAGAGCACTCAAGGAGAGTTAACCAGACGGTTCAGGTACCTTGAAGAGCTACAAGATCAGTTATGGAAGAGGTGGCAGATGGAATACTTGCCAGAACTCAATTATTCCCCATCAGGCAAGGTAAATGGCTCCAGTGCAAATTGTATCAAGGTGGGAGAAGTGGTAATGATTGGGGATGAAAGACCAAGGCAATGCTGGAAGCTTGGCATAATTGAAGAGTTGTTTGTTGGCAAAGACAATTTAGTTAGGTCTGCACTGGTAAAGACTTCAGGAGGAAAGTTAGAGAGACCTATACAAAAACTCTATGCTTTAGAAATCAGCAAAAACACAGATAGTCAAGATGAAACATTTGAGTTACAGCCTCATGGAGAAGGCTTGGCTAACCTTGCAGAAGGTAATGACAACAATGCCTCTTCGGTGGGGAGTGTTAGAAAATCTAGAAGAGGAAGAACCATTGTTGTCCCAAGGCGATATGACGACTAAGCTGATTGATGCAGCATTGCTTGTATATATTAAGTTAAGGTGTGTATATATATCCATCTCATAATTGTAAGGTTAGTGAAAAATTAACTTAATTTAGAGCTAGCATTTTTGGGCTCTTCTAGCATCATTGTTTGGCCACTCTGGTGGCATCATTTTGGGGCGCTGCGCGTCCTTTCTACTCGTTTGTGGAACGTCGTACTTACAGGGTGTGGTCTTATAGAGAGCTCTCTTGCAATTCAGTTTGGTTGTTTAGATACAAGATTGTTGCATCGTGCAATAGTCCAGGTTGTGTTGTTGTTGCAAGGTTGAGAAAGAAGACCATAAATAGTGCCCCTTTTGTTTTTATCTTAAATTCATACAACTGAGGCCTAAGGTAGGCCCACATCGAGTCAGCAACCCTGAGGTAGGACCTAATAGGATCTCAAATCCGTAAGGTTTTAATTTTAGCCTAACTTGGGCTGTAGGTTGAACTGGCCCTTTAGAACTTGGCCGTTCACGGCTCAGCTGGGATTTTGAACCCAACAAATAAATAAATAACAAATCCTGAAGAAGCACGTGAACATAACACTCAAGTCTTGGAATGAAACCAGGTGGGAGAGCCGGCTTAAGAGCATTAAGGCTGTGCGATACCAGAGCCACATCATCAGAGAGGCCCTGTTGGAAGTCAGAAACAATGCCACAGATGCCATAGCCAGGACTGAAGCACAAGCACTTGCAGAGGAGGTAGGGTCTTATCGCTTTCAGATTTGCACAGTAGTATGGTATGACATTCTTCATGCAGTTAACCATGTGAGCAAACTCCTGCAGTCTCCTACAATGCAGTTTCATGTGGCAGTCAACCTCCTTACAAAAACAAAAGACTCACTCACCAGCTACAGAAACACAGATTTTGTTGCAGCACAAGTCGTAGCTAGGGACATATGTGAGGAAATGAATGTGGAGGCCGTGCTGAAGGAGAAGAGGCTCAGATCAACAAAAAAGCACTTTGCTTACGAAGCTCCTGACGAACCATTTACAGAAGCCTTAAAGAGGCTGGAAGTCAAATTTTTCAATGTGGTGGTGGATTGTGCCATCGGGTCAATAAATGAGAGATTCAAAACATTAGATGATGTGATGGACATATTTAGGGTTCTCCTAAACTTCACAATGAACAAGGAAGACTTGTCCTGCAAGTGTGAAAAGCTGCTCTCTAAGATACTGAGCTCTGGAGATGACTCTGACATTGATGGAAGAGAACTGGCCCTCGAAATTAAGAACTTGCCGACTTTACCTTCACACAACATGACTGCATTGGAGTTTCTCTCCTTCATTCATCAGAAGCAACTGGAGGAACTATACCCCAATCTCTGGGTTGCACTAAGAATTGCCTGCACTCTACCTGTGACAGTAGCGTCAGCCGAGAGGAGCTTCTCTAAGATGAAGCTAATCAAGAACTACCTCAGATCATCAATGGGGCAGGATCGCCTCAGTGACCTTGGCATCATAAGCATCAACCAGGACGTTGGCAGGGAGATTTCATATGATGATGTTATTGATGATTTCGCCCAGAAAAAATTTAGGAGGCAAAAATTTTGAAGATACAAACTGTTCTGTATAACTGTTAGCTCTTACACGATTGTATCGTAGAGTTAGTAATTGTTTGGTAGTTGATAATTGCATTAATTTTTTATACATAGTTCGGTGTCATTTATTCTAAATAATGTATAAGATAATTTTCAGAAATTTCATGAAGAGTATTTTTTCTGTTTGTCTTCTGAAAATACATATTTGTTGTTTTGGACATAAATGTTTCATTAAAATTGTTTCATAATTGTTTTTTATTAACACAGTCATTGTTTGTATGTGTGTGCTGAGGTGATGTAGTAAGGCGTGAGTTGGTGGATGGAGGGGTGGGGCCTCAAATGGGTATACTGATTAGGGCCCCCTAATGGCTAGAAACGGCCCTGCGCGGAGACACTGCAAATTGTGAAATCCGCGAACCGCTATACAAAGGTTCAGTGGGAAAAGGGGGGGTTACATGTCTGGCAATCCCCAGACCCCCACCCCTGATAATTATGAATAATTTTTGGGGGAATTTTTTGGGGCAATAAAAACATTAATATAATTTACTTTAACATACAAAAACGCAAAATAGTTGCTAATAAATTTGCTGACATATTTCTGTGCACAGACTATCTTTTCAACCACTTTGGTTACCAGAGTAAATAGCGTTAGAAAATGGTTTTCTACTAATACTATATTGGAGAAAATGTACCACCAGAGGGTTTGCGAGGGGTGATGCAAGTAATGTAGTAACAGCACCCTCAAATTGGAAACAGATGCTAAGTGTTAGAAAATCTAGAATAGGAAGAGCCATTGTTGTCCCAAGGCGATATGATGATGTGGTGCCGCGTTTGTTAGCGGGCTAAAGATAAAGTAAAGGCCAATTTGAGGCTTTATTCAACATAAACATAGCATAGATCTGAAACACAGAAAACAATAATTAGTAAAGACTTGTTACACAGAAAACAATAATTAGTAAAGACTCATTACATTCCTCTCTTCTTTTATAATACGTGATCACAGAAAACAATAATTAGTAAAGACTTGTTACACAGAAAACAATAATTAGTAAAGACTTGTTACACAGAAAACAATAATTAGTAAAGACTTGTTACACAGAAAACAATAATTAGTAAAGACTTGTTACACAGAAAACAATAATTAGTAAAGACTCATTACATTCCTCTCTTCTTTTATAATACGTGATACTTTGCACGGTAAGAAACAAAACGACAAGTTCAAGATATTTTGGAAGAAAGAAGAGTCTACAAGTTTAGGCGTTGAGCTGGGTATCTGATTCGAGTGCTTCTTCTCAGAGGGGGACTCGTCTCGGAGGTTACTGACACAGGTGGGCCTCTCTCGACTTCGACTGGAGTCGCTTCGACGGGAGCTGTTGGGACCGTGTGTCGGCGGATCTCAGCGGGTTCTGAGTCGTCCGTTAGCGGGGTGGAATTGATTGGCGGACTGGGTACGTGGGGTTCATAGTGATTCGTGTCATCCGTATTGCTACGTCCCGCCGGTGCCAGGTCCCTGATGGATACGGTATCTTCTCTCCCATTCGGATGCCGTATAAACGCGTAGTTGGGGTTTGCCTCAATTAACTCAACTTCCTCGACGAGGGGGTCGTTCTTGGATCGGCGAATGAATTGGCGAAGGAGTACAGTTCCCGGAGAAGACAGCCACGTCGGTAGTGCAGAACCGGTAGAAGTACGCCGCGGGTGCGTGAATAGACGCTCGTGAGGAGTTTCGTTCGTGGCCGTACACAGCAGCGATCTAATCGAGTGCAGCGCGTCTGGTAGGACGGACTCCCATTGCGACATCGGCAACCCGCGATCTTCTATGGCTAGTTTGATGGTGTTCATGATGATTCCATTGTAACGTTCGCATTGCCCGTTTCCTTGGGGGTGATACGGCGTTGTGCGACTAGTCGCGATACCATGTTTAGTTAGGAACAGTTTTAGTTCCGAAGACATAAACGATGTCCCTCGATCTGTGTGGATGTAAGAGGGAGTTCCGAAGGTAGAAAATAACTCGGTGAGACGGGCGATAACGGTTGACGTGTTCGTATCACGGCACGGGAAGGCAAAAGGAAAGCGTGAATACTCGTCGATTACTGTTAGGATGTAAGGTCGCGAAGTTGCGCTCGGAAGCGGGCCTTTAAAGTCGATGTTAAGTCGGTCAAACGGGGACATGGCCCGTATTAAGTGACTAACTTCTGGTTTATAGTACTGTGGCTTACAATTAGCGCATGTTTGGCATTCCGACGTAACTCGTTTGATGTCATCCACTGAGAATGGTAGGTTCCTAGCTCTCACAAAATGAGTCATTCGGCGGACTCCTGGGTGTATCAGATTAACATGCAGCTGGGCGAGGGATATTCTTGGAGTAGCAGCGCAAAAGGATCGCGACAATGCGTCTGCGGCTCGGTTCTCGGGGCCCGGTCTGTATTTTATTGTGAATGAGTAGCCGGCTAGTTCTACACGCCAACGGAGAATCTTATCGTTCTTAATACGACCAGTAGCTTTTCCATCGAACATGAAAGATACGCTCCGCTGGTCGGTGACGACAGTAAAGTGTCGATAAGCTAAGAAGTGCTTCCACTTGCGAATGGATTCGATTACAGCGTATGCCTCCTTTTCAACGATGTGATGGCGACGTTCTGTGTTATTCAGAGCGCGAGAAAAGAACGCCACCGGGCGGCCGTTCTGGGTGAGGGTGGCTCCGATTGCTGAAGAGGAAGCGTTCGTCTCCACAGTGAATGGCAGTTCTTCATCGATTGAACCGACGACAGCTTTCGAGATATCATCTTTGAGTGTTTGGATCGTTGATACTTCCTCGCGAGTTAATGGGAATGATGAAACGTTGAGCAGAGGTTTGATCTTGAGGGAATAGTTCTGAATCCATTTAGCATAGTATGCGAATAGTCCGATTACGCGTTGTAGAGACGACTTGTTGCGAGGAGTTTGAAGTTCTTGTAGTGGCCGGAGGCGTTCGGGATCGGGCCGCAATACGCCATGAGAGATAGAATATCCGAGCAGGTGCACTGATGTCATCGAAAGCTTGCATTTTTCCTTGTTTAGACTCAGATTTACTCGTTTAGCGGCTTCCCAGAAATGTCGAAGGTTCTCATCGTGCTCTTCCCAAGTGGTTCCGCAGATGGTGAGATCGTCGAGGTAGGCGTATGTTGATGATAAGTTGTTCGAGGATATGAATTCGTTCATGACGCGCTGGAAGGCCGCGGCTCCGTTAGTTACTCCCATAGGGATCCTTCTGAATTGGTATAGATTTCCGTCAGCCTCGAATGCTGTGAAAGGTCGTTCAGACGGATCGATTTCTACCTGGTAGTATGCGCTTGACAGATCAATTACGCTGTAGTATTTGTGTTGTGAGACTTTGTTGGCTATATCATCGATTCGCGGAAGAGGATATGCATCTAGCATGGTAAATCGGTTGACGGTTTGAGAGAAATCGATTACCATGCGTTTTTTTTTTGTTTCGGTAGATGTGATGACGACTTGAGCACGCCAGAGTGAGTTACTGGGTTCAATTATCTCATCCCTGAGTAGCTTTTCGATTTCTTTCCCAATGAAAATTTTGTCCTCAGAGCAAAATCGTCTGGACTTCGTGGCGATGGGACGACAATCGGCAGTTAAGTTGCCGAATAGTGGTGGGGCTGAAATTCTTGATCGAGTAAGGCCGCATATATGGAGTGCTGGCTCCGGACCTCCGAAATCGATGTTCAATTCCTTGTGTCTGATTAAGAATGGGGTACCGAGTATTATGTCAGCGCACAGATCCGACAAGACGGATAGTTCGAGCTTTTCGTAGTCGCGGTCTCCCATCGTAACCTTCACTGTACATCGACCTGAGATGGCTGCGGATAGATTAGGCGAAGCCATTGATACGACGCCCGAGTGCGGAAGAATGGGCAGCTCTAAGTGTTTGGCTAGATCCTCACGAATGAAGTTGTCCGAGCTGCCAGTATCCAACAAGGCGAGACACGAACGGCCGTTGACGAGGATATCGACTGTTGAGTTGGTAGGCATGGAGGAGCTACACGATAGAGTGGTACTAATGGTCGCTAATGCTGCGGCTGAATGAGACGCTGTGGTTTTATCCTGTTTTTGACGTGCCGAGGAAGTACTTGAGCGGCAGACTTTGGCCCAGTGGCCGGTCTTTTCACATTTCGCACAGATAGAATCCTTTGCCGGACACCTGCTTCGTGGGTGGCGTCGAGACCCGCAGAAGAAGCACAGAGCGGCTTTGTTGACGAAATTCGTAGCGGCTGAAGAGTTTGGGAGATCGTCTCCTTGGACGCAGTAGAAAAATAAGAAACCCAGAAGACATAGGATCTCTACAAACCGACATAAACAAAATCTACAAGTGGACGGAAAACAACAATATGAAGTTTAACACCGAGAAATTTCAGCTATTACGGTATGGAAAAAAAAATCTAAAATCCATGGAATATTATATCCCAAATGGACAGGAAATTCAGAGAAATTCCAGAGCAAAAGATTTAGGGGTTGTAATGACAGATGATGCGAAATTTGAAACACAAAATAAGATAGCAGTAAACAGAGCAGAGAGAATAACGGGTCAGATATTGAGAACCTTTAAACGAAGACATAGGAATGTAATGATTCCTCTACTGAAAACCCTGATAATACTCAAATTGGAATACTGCTCGGTCCTAACATCCCCATATAAAAAAGAAGACATTAGACAGCTGGAGGGGATCCAAAGCAGCTTCACAGCCAAGATCAATGGGTGCAAAGAACTAAATTACTGGGAAAGGTTACGAGAACTAGACCTATATTCACTGAAAAGGAGAAGAGAGAGATACATCATTATTTACACTTGGAAAATAATGGAGAAACTGGTCCCTAATCTTACTCTGAATTCCATAACTCCCAAACAACGGTGGAAAGTAGAAGCGGTAGACTGTGTCGTATTCCCAAATTGAAGGCGAGACAGGGAACATCCTTAACCCTGAAAGAAAATAGTTTTGTAGTGAGAGGACCAAAACTGTTTAATCAGTTGCCCAAAGACTTAAGAAACACGAAGGGAGTTACAGTGGAAATCTTCAAAAGAAGACTAGACGCCTGGCTCAGAACAATCCCCGATGAGCCGGGCGTATGTGGCTATGTGAGGTGGAGAGCGCAAGAATCCAACTCACTACTTCACCAGGCCAACTCGAGAGGAGGGGCGACAACCTTGACCTTCGCGAAATGAGAAATCATCGCGCGGAACCTTTGTAAGGTTGTAAAGTAAGGTATCCATCTCATAATTGTAAGGTTAGTAAAAAATTCACTTAATTTAGAGCTAGCATTTTTGGGCTCTTGTGGCATCATTGTTTGGGTACTCTTGTGGCATCATTTTTTGGGGGGCACTGCGCGTCCTTCCTACTCGTTTGTTCAATGCGGCACTTACAGGGTGTGGTCTTATAGAGAGTTCTCTTGCAATTCAGTTTGGTTGTTTAGATACAAGATTGTTGCATCGTGCAATGGTGCAGGTTGTGTTGTTGTTGTTGCAAGGTTTAGAAAGCAGACCATAAATAGTGCCTGTTTTGTTTTTATCTTAATTTTATACAACTAAGGCCTAAGGTAGGCCCACATCGAGTCAGCAACCCTGAGGTAGGACCTAATAGGACTTCCAAGTCCGTAAGTTTTTAGTCTAGATTAACTTTGGCTGTAGGTTAAACTGGCCCTTCAGAGCTTGGCCGTTCAGGGCTCAGCTGGGATTCTGAACCCAATAAAATAAAAATAAATAACATGGACCTTCGAACTGGATTCTAGCCCAAGACTGAGTCAGTGACTATTTTTCGGCAAAGTTCTGATTGTGCAAATTGTAGCTCAAGATAGGCCTGGACGGGTTCAGCATAATTGAGTTAAGATCCCAGGGTAGAAAGTTTGGTCGCCCAATTGCGAAACTTGGCCACTCGTCTGTCGTTGTTTTGGGCCTACATTTTACTGGTTTGGTTAATTTTGGTTTATTGTTCGTAGGCGAAGGTTGCAGACTTCAGTGCGCCAGTTACTTGGGTGGAAAATTTGGTATTCCATACTGGTGGTTCATCACTCATGATCAGTACCCCAACCAAGCAATTCAGTTTATTTGAAGAAAAGCAAAATTTGAGTTTGATCAGTTTGGTTAAGTAATTTTGCCAATTCAGCTTATTTGGCATTGAGCCCAATTGTTGTTTGCATTGAAGATGAGTGCAGCTGAATTGAACAAGTTTAAAAAAAGGAGAAGCGCCTGCAAAGGTCTAATTACAAAGATCATTGCCACTATAGATTCTGCCATAGAGCAAGAGGACTTAAGTTTAGTGACTGCGCAGCTGTCCATATTAGAAACTAAAAAGGTTGCTCTAAGCGAAGTAAATGTTAAAATTGAGGCTCTTATAGAAGAGGATGAAATAGAAAATAACAATTTACTTTGAAGAGACTATTGATGATATAATTAAAGTATGCCACAGAGCAAAAGAGTTTAGCAGCTCAGTACAGTTAGAGACCAGGTCTAATAATGAAACACAACCCTCAATAAATGGTGTTTGTGAAGTTAAGGTTAACAGGTCTGCAGTTCAATTACCGAGGCTTGTACTCAAAACATTTTCTGGGAGTATTCAGGAATGGCAAGGATGGGCAGACAGTTTTCAATCAGCAGTTCATTCTAGTCAAGTGTTAAGTGCGGTGGAGAAGTTTAATTATTTGCAGTCCCTCTTGGAAGGGGAGGCGGCAAAGACAATAGCAGGATTAGCATTAACAGAGGCTAATTATAATGTGGCTTGGGATATATTAAAGAAACGGTTTGGTAAGCCAGAGATGTTAATTAAAAGCCACCACCGCGAACTTTTAGCTATACCTCCTGTTAATAATCCCAATAGTGTCAAGGAGTTACGGCAGTTATATGATGAATTTGAAGTTAGAACTAGGTCCCTGGACAACTTGGGTGTAGAAATGGAAAGGTATGGTATAATGTTGGTCACTATACTGGAGTCTAAATTGCCTAGCTCAATTTTACTTGAATTAAGTAGGGGACACTCTACAGAACATGTGTACATCCCCCTTCAGCAGATGTTAAGTCTTTTAAGCGCAGAATTAGCAAGACGAGAGGAAATTGAGTTTGCACAGTGGGATGTTAAACAAGGGGACAAAGGCAGGCACAGCACCAAAGTTTCTACAAAAAGGAATAGCCCAGGTACAGTGTCAGCTCTACATGCATCCTCTGAGAATAAATTAAAGGGAATCAAGGAATGCATATTTTGCGAAGGCAACCACAAGTCATATAAATGTGAGGTGGCTGAGGCTTTACCTGTTGAGGAGAGAAAGGACAGGGTAACTAAGTCCACAGCATGTTTTAAATGTTTTTTGAAAGGTCACAGAGCAAGGTTTTGTAAGTTTAAAATTTTGTGCAAAAAATGTCATGGCCGGCATCAGCCATTATTGTGTGAAAACACTGCTAGTAGGCCTACCCCAGAAGTAGAGACATCAGTGGCACATGCCACTGCTATGAAAGAGAGTAAAAGTAAAGGAGGATTATTGCAAACAGCTGCAGCATCATTAATTGGGAATGATGGAGAAGCTACTCCAAGTGTTGTTTGATAGTGGTAGCCAGTGTAGCTTTATTAAGACCAGAATTTCCAGAAAATTGAAGTTTAAAGAACTAAGAGGGAAAATTTAAGAATTTCTGGGTTTGGGGGGTTCCGTTCAAAACCGAACCAAAGTTAAGAAGGTAGAAGTTCTGGTTAAGGGGTTGTTACCACAAAGTCCCACTATCAAGGTCCAAGCTGTAGAGATTGAGAAATTTTGTGCTACAGTCACTATTTGTTTAGATATGGCATGTGTCAAAGAATTGCAAGTTAAAGGAATTAATTTGGGCAATAATAAGTTTGAAGGAACAGAAGATATTAGTCTTTTGATTGGAGCTGACTATTACTGGGACTTCATCACTGGTGACATTGTCCGCACATCTTGAGGTCTGGTAGCTATTGAAAGCAAGCTAGGCTGGATGCTACATGGTAGCTATTGCAATGAAATGGAGGTTAAAGCTCTTTTTGTTAAGATTGAGGAGAACAGCCATGGTTTGGAAAGGCATTTGAAAGCCTTTTTGGAACTTGAATCCATTGGCATAAAGGACAAACAGGAGAAGCAGGCGAGTACAGTGAACAGTGATGTTTTAGAGCAATTTGAAAAAGGGATTGGGATTAGAGATGGTTGCTATGAAGTTGGCCTCCCTTGGAAGGATTCTTGCAAACCCAGTTCAAACCTTCAGCTAGCTAATAGGAGGTTGGAGACTTCATTGCACAGGCTAAGAAAAATGAGGAGTTGTTAATTGAATACAATGAGGCCATCCTAAGCTATGCAAAGGAGGGCTATGCTGAAAAAGTGCAAGGTGAGCTGGCGAGCCAGGAGGCACATTATCTGCCACACCATGCAGTGGTACGGTGAGACAAAACGACCACCAAACTGACGGTAGTTTTTGATGGCTCAGCCAAGAAGAAAAGTGGTGTGTCCTTGAATGACTGTTTGGATGCTAGGCCAAACTTAAATGCAGATTTATTTTCCTTGTTACTGAGATTCAGGTTTGGTAGAGTAGCATTGACTGCAGATGTGAAGCAAGCCTTTTTTAAATAAAGTTAAAACCAGAGGACAGACATGCAGTGAGGTATCTGTGGATGGATACGAAAGACTTGTTGGAAAATGAACCTGAGGTTCAAGCATATAGAATGAAGTCAGTGTTGTTTGGCCTCACTCTAGTCCATTTCTGTTGGCAGCTACTATGCAGTACCATTTTAAGAAATATTCTGAAGTCTATCCTAACACTATTGAACACATAAGGAAAAAAATTTATGTTGATGATTTGCTGTGTTCCGTGGATAATACAAAAATGGCTAAACAGATATTCATGGAGGCTAGAGCTAAAATGAGGGAGGCTGGTATGGAGCTTAGAAAATGGCAGACCAATCATTCTCAGTTACAACAGTTTATGAGTCAGTCCTGTGTAGTACTTGATGCAGCAGAAAGTATCGAGGATTCTGGTATTAAGGAGTTGTGGGCAATAGACACAAAGGTGCTAGGCATTGTTTGGCAGCAAGGAGAGGATTTGTTTACCTTCAATGGGAAATCTTTAGTAGAGCTGGCTGAGAATGAGACAAGGTGGACAAAACGTACAGCTCTTAGTTTAGTTTCGAAGGTCTTTGATCCTCTTGGATTCCTGGCTCCATTTGTGATAAAGTCAAAAATTTGGTTTCAGAGCCTCTGAGAAATTGGACTTGGTTGGGACCAAGAGTTACCTGATCATATGGTGGTAAGGTGGAAATATTGGTTCGAAGAATTGGTACGTCTTCGAGACATTGAAATCCCAAGATGGTACTTTGGAGAGTTGAACAATAGTCCAGATAATTTGGAGCTGCACATCTTTTGTGATGCAAGTGAGGAAGCCTATGCAACTTGCATTTATATAAGAGGCACATTCAAAGAGGAAGAAAGTTGCAGGTTGGTTGCTGCAAAGAGCAGAGTAGCACCTTTGAAAAGGCTTTCTATTCCAAGGTTGGAATTGATGGGTGCAGTTATTGCTAGTCGGCTTGCAGTTACAGTGCAAAAGTCTTTGGCCCTCTATGAAATTCCAAGCTATTATTGGACAGACTCCACTATAGTTTGGCACTGGTTAAGAAGCCAGGCAAGGAAATGGAAACATTTGTTGCCAATAGAGTGGAGGAAATTCAAGCACACAGATCCCAAGCAATGGAAGCATTGTCCAGGTACCCAAAACCCAGCTGATTTACCAACACGAGGAATTTCAGTGAAAGATCTTGCACAGCCAAATTTGTGTTGGAATGGGCCAGAGTGGCTAAAACTTGGAAATGAAAACTGGCCTTCTGATCAGCCTATTGTAGGAGAATGCCAGGCTCAAGAAGAATGGGTGAGTGAAATGAGAAAATGCACTGTGAACAGTTGTCAAGTTATGCAGCAGGACCCCATACTGAGGCTTGAGGACATTAGCAGTCTGAAAAGGTTGTTAAGAGTGACAGTATGAGTATATAGATTTACAAACAACATTAAGGGAGAAACAAGAAGGGAAGGAATTCTGAACAGTAAGGAGATTCAGCAAGCCAGGCAATACTGGGTGGTATATGTGCAGAAGGAAAAATTTGATGAAGAGAGGGAATTGCTCACCAGCCGTCCATTACAGGTTCTACCAACACATTCTGCTCTCAAGGGTTTGGATGTTTTTGGATCAGGACTTATTGAGAATAGGAGGTAGACTACAGTTTTCTGGGCTTCCAGAGGAGAAAAGACATCCAATTTTGCTACCTTCTGGGGGGCACTTTGTGGAACTTTTGATCCTGGATACTCATCATAAGTTGTTATATGCTGGAGTTAGAGAAGTGATAATAGAGATCAGACAACAGTTTTGGATTCCCAAAATTAGACAAGTAGTAAAAAAGGTCTTGCTTAAATGTGTGGTTTGCAAGCGTTGGAGTGCAAAGCCTTATTATGAAAAGGTGGCTCCACTTCCAAGAGAACGATGTATCTACACTGCCCCATTTGATGTAGTAGGAGTAGACTTCGCAGGTCCAGTCTATGTGTATGAGCAAGGGTAGTCTAACAAAGGTTATATATGTCTTTTCACATGCGCTACCACCAGAGCAATCCATTTGGAGTTGGTAAGCAACTGAAGTGGTGATGTATTTCTTTTGGCCTTTAAAAGGTTTGTGAACAGACGGGGTTTCCCAAATAAAATCATATCTGATAATGCAAAAACCTTCAAAAGGGCTGCAAAGGAACTCCAAGAAGTTTGGTCTTTGCTAAAAGAGGAGGGATTCCAATCCTACTTTTCACACTATGGGGTACAGTGGGAGTTTATTGTTCAGAGAGTACCATGGTGGGGAGGATTTTGGGAAAGGCTAGTGAGAAGTGTAAAGTGTCCATTAAAGAAACTTTTAGCTACGCAGGATGCAGAGCCATTGACACCAAATCATTTTCTTTGTGGTAAACGATTAACATCAAGCCCCAGTTTGCCAGAAGACTTACAGCCTATCCAGAGCACTCAAGAAGTGTTAACCAGAAGGTTCAAGTACCTTGAAGAGCTAGAAGATCAGTTATGGAAGAGGTGGCAGCAGGGTTAGCAGGAGCCCAGCAAGGGCCCGTGAACCCAGCAAAAACCCAACTACCCAGCAAAAAACTATTGGTTTTTTCGGTTTTTACCAACCCTGGGTGGCAGATAGAATACTTGCCAGAACTCAATTATTACCCATCAGGCAATGTAAAGGGCTCCAATGCAAATTGTATCAAGGTGGGAGAAGTGGTAATGATTGGGGATGAAAGACCAAGGCAATGCTGGAAGCTTGGCATAATTGAAGAGTTGTTTGTTGGCAAAGACAATTTAGTTAGGTCTGCACTGGTAAAGACTTCAGGAGGAAAATTAAAAAGACCTATACAAAAACTCTATGCTTTAGAAATCAGCAAAAACACGGATAGTCAAGATGAAACATTTGAGTTACAGTCTCATGGAGAAGGCTTGGCTAAATTTGCAGAAGGTAATGACAACACTGCCTCTTCGGTGGGGAGTGTTAGAAAATCTAGAAGAGGAAGAGCCATTGTTGTCCCAAGGCGATATGATGACTAAGCTGATTGATGCAGCATTGCTTGTATATATTAAGTTAAGGTGTGTGTGTGTGTATATATATATATATATATATATATATATATATATATATATATATATATATATATACATCTCATAAATGTAAGATTAGTGAAAAATTCACTTAATTTAGAGCTAGCATTTTTGGGCTCTTGTGGCATCATTTTTTGGGCACTCTTGTGTTGTGGCATCATTTTTTTGGGGCGCTGCGCGTCCTGCCTACTCGTTTGTTGAATGCGGCACTTACAGGTTGTGGTTTTATAGAAGAGCTCTCTTGCAATTCAGTTTGGTTGTTTAGATACAAGATTGTTACATCGTGCAATAGTGCAGGTTGTGTTGTTGTTGTTGCAAGGTTTAGAAAGAAGACCATAAATAGTGCCCCTTTTGTTTTTTATCTCAATTTTATGCAACTGAGGCCTAAGGTAAGCCCACATCGAGTCAGTAACCCTGAGGTAGGACCTAATAGGACCTCCAAGTCCGTAAGTTTTTAGTCTAGCTTAACTTGGGCTGTAGGTTAAACTGGCTCTTCATAGCTTGGCCGTTCACGGCTTAGCTGGGATTCTGAATCCAATAAAAAAAAAATAACATGGTCCTTTGAACCAGATTCTAGCCCAAGACTGAATCAGTGACTATTTTTCGGCAAAGTTCTGATTGTGCAAATTGTAGCCCAAGTTAGGCCTAGACAGGTTGAGCATAATTGAATTAAGGTCCCAGGGTAGAAAGTTTGGTCGCTCAATTGCGAAACTTGGCCACTCGTTTGTCGTTGTTTTGGGCCTACATTTTTACCGGTTTGGTTAATTTTGGTTTATTAGTGAATTAAGGTCCCAGGGTAGAAAGTTTGGTCGCCCAATTGCAAAATTGGCCACCAGTCTTTTGTTGTTTTGGGCCTACATTTTTACCGGTTTGGTTAATTTTGGTTTATTATTCGTAGGCGAAGGTTGCAGACTTCAGTGCGCCAGTTACTTGGGTGGAAAATTTGGTATTCCATACGGGTGGTTGGTAGTGATGTAGGTCACATCCGCATCCGCATCCGCGGAACATCCGCACATTTTCTCGCATCCGCACTTTGGACTGCGGATGCCGTGCGGATGTGGACCGTTGAGATAAAATGTCATTAATAAGCGGAAATTATCAAATTCTACTATATTAATAGAACTAGTTCATTGTGCGCAAAAGTGATGCAAGCGACAAGACGAGAGGCTGTTCTTGTATGAAGTTACTCTCTTGCAACCTACTTAGATCCACGTTACAAAGCTAAGTTATTTTCACCTAGTACATTAGAACGAGTTAAATCATCACTTGGCAAAGCAGTTGAAGAGCTTCAATCCCTTGAATCTGTCGCTTCGCCACCCACCAAAAGAATAAAAGTTTCAGTGACAGAACCAACACCTTCAACAAGCAAATCTATCACAGAATCTGTCTCTCAGTTTCTTGAGTCAAGCAGCAATGACGAGACCTACGCGATGTCAAAAGATGTAGTAAAAATGATCGAGAGCTATCACCAAGAAAAACGCCTGGCTGCATGTGACAATCCTATTAGTTGGTGGAAAAATACGCAGAATATCTATCCATACTTGAGTAAACTTGCAAGGAAACATTTAGCCTCCAACAAACGTACCAAGCGAGAGATTATTTAGCAGTGCTGGATTAATATATGATGAAAAGAGAAACAGACTGGCAGCAGAAAAGGCAGAAAAATTAATGTTCCTTAAGCATAACCTTCCTATAATTAAGTTTGAACATTAAACGATGAACATCTTAGTTTACTTTATTTTAATTACTCATTTATAAATATGCCTAATAAAACTTTAAACTTAATATAAATAGTTATCAAGCTAATTAAAGATCTCTTTCTATAAGGGTGGAGGTTGGGGAAAGAGGTCGGTGGGGTGCATTTGAGTTGGGTTCACGTCCCGCATCCTGGTAACACAATTATGGTTTCTAATTGTGGCTGAAACTCAACAAAATATAACGAATTTATTTGCAGACGAATTCACTAATTGATTTCTATATTAGTTAGATGCTTGATATTATTTTATATGTTCAGAGAAAAGTACAGCAATTATTATACAATTAATCAATTATACTACATTATAGCTACAGCTCTCTCTATATAATAACTTATTATATACGTTAAACACAACAAATCTCGAATATATCCTAAAAAATAACGAAAATGTAGACATCCGGATCCGCATCCGCGGATGTTGAAATCAAACATCCTCATCCGCAGATGTGAAAAAAAATGACATCCGCTACATCACTAGTGGTTGGTCAGTAGTCAGTACCCGACCCAGCAATTCAATTTATTTGAAAAAAGCAAAATTTGAGTTTGATCAGTTTGGTTAAGTATTTTTGCCAATTCAGCTTATTTGGCATTGAGCCCAATTGTTGTTTGCATTGAAGATGAGTGCAGCTGAATTGAACAAGTTAAAAAAAAGGAGAAGCGCCTACAAAGGTCTAATTACAAAGGTCATTGCCACTATAGATTCTGCCATAGAGCAAGAGGACTTAAAGTTTAATGACTGCGCAGCTTTCCATATTAGAAACTAAAAAGGTTGCTCTAAGCGAAGTAAATGTTAAAATTGAGGCTCTTATAGAAGAGGATGAAATAGAAAATAACATAATTTACTTTGAAGAGACTATTGATGATATAATTAAAGTATGCCACAGAGCAAAAGAGTTTAGCAGCTCAGTACAGTTAGAGACCAGGTCTAATAATGAAACACAACCCTCAACAAATGGTGTTTGTGAAGTTAAGGTTAACAGGTCTGCAGTTCAATTACCGAGGCTTGTACTCAAAACATTTTCTGGGAGTATTCAGGAATGGCAAGGATGGGCAGACAGTTTTCAATCAGCAGTTCATTCTAGTCAAGTGTTAAGTGCGGTGGAGAAGTTTAATTATTTGCAATCCCTCTTGGAAGGGGAGGCAGCAAAGACAATAGCAGGATTAGCATTAACAGTGGCTAATTATAATGTGGCTTGGGATATATTAAAGAAACGGTTTGGTAAGCCAGAGATGTTAATTAAAAGCCACCTCCGCGAACTTTTAGTTATACCTCCTGTTAATAATCCCAATAGTGTTGTAGTGCCTTGCACCACAAGATTATTTTTTATTAGTGAAAACTGCCACAAATTGGCATGAGTGAAATATTTAAATCTAAATAAATAAATAAATACAAGTTAAACATGTCCAGTGATCAAATTTAATTCTTAAGCATTCAGTGTGGTGTGACTAGACATGAATTGGCTTTTAAGGATTATTTTGGCTTGTTGGTAAAATTGTAGAGTAAAAACAAGCTTATGTACAACAACACAAAGGACGCCGTTACACATTTTATTATTTGAAAACACGGCGCCAGCAAGCAAAGGTTCTTCGTGACAAGGTTGTCATTGTGGCTATTAGTTTATTATTATTAGTGTTATTATTAGTGTTAAATTATTTATATATTAATATTATTTGTATATTATTTGCACAATATTATTTTTATTATTATTAGTATTAGTTGCAGACTGTTATATATTAGCTAAACGGTGCCATTATTTAATTTAGCATTTATATGTCAATCAAAGTTGTTACGGGTAAAAATCCCCTCTCCATTTATAAATAATTGTAGCATATAATTTATTAATCGTTGTCAATAAAATACAAAATTCATATTGATGATTTTATAATCAGTCCTTCCATTTTTTATTAAAATTAATTTTTGCGCCGCAGTGCTGGATGCCAATCTAGTATTTGGGCGCTGGTGACCCTGGCATTTAGTTAATTATCTACGTAAACTTGTAAAGGTCTGTAACAATAAATCAGACTCTTACAATTGGTGACATTCCTGGAGTGACCAAACACCGTAATTTATGCAAAAAAAAATTCTAAATTTTTTTTCTCAATTTTTGTCAATATATTCAGTCTGCATCTATAATTTGATTAAATTCACTAGTACTAAGCACTCACCTGTACTGGAAGTGTATTCTATTGCAAAATATATTCCTTTTATTTTGCCTTTTTATAAAATCAGCGTTTTCTAAAGTTTTTTTGTGCAAATTTACTTATATTTTGCAAACAGCCTATACGCAGACTATTTTTCTGCTAATATTGGGCTACATCATAAAAAAAAATTTTTACGTAACTTTTTGTTATTGGCATTCATAACTCCAATTGAGTCTCATACTCAACCAAGCTTACCTGAAGCCATTATTTGCATTCAACAACATTTGTTGAAATCTTGTCAGTTTTTGACACATTTTTAATTTTTTTAGTACCTTGTAACAATATAATAGCCACAATGACCCACAACAACAACAACCTAGGATCATCTAACGGTGGTACTCCAAATTTACCACCTATAACAGACCTTCTAACAATGTATCAGCCTACCACTCCACAATTCATAGCTGAAGAGCCTGGAATCTTTGAGTCAACTGCGGGATTATTTCGCGATAAAAGGAATTACGGACCCACGAACCAAGTTCCTTATCACAAAGAACCTCCTGCCTACACTAGTATACAAAGTAGTGCGGGATGTGACTCTATTGCCTCCGTCTGACCAAGCTTTTGAGAGCCTCCTCAGCGAGTTAGTCAGGAGACTCGGCCAATCAGAAGAAGAGCGACTCAATGCTCTACTCAAGGACCAAGTTCTTGGGGATCAAACGCCAACAGCCTTCCTGAGGCATCTGCAAGATCTGGCTGGACAGACCAATGAAGACGATAAAAACTCACCCTTAATGCGACGCCGCTTCCTCAATGGTCTCCCCACTGCCCTACGACCAATGCTCCGTTGTATGCCAGATGATACAGACCTCCTCACTATGGCCAAAACAGCTGATAAGATGATGATTGAAATCCACCTTGGCCAAGTAGATAACCACACCCATCACCCCCAAATCTGTGCCACGCAGGACGACACTCAGAGTCTGGCCGCACAATGTCTTAAAGTATCCAACGAAATTCTACAAACAATTAAAGATGAATTTAAAGCTCTCCGAATAGAGCTAGCTAACAACAGGGAACGAGAGAGAAGTTCTTCAAGACGAGGACGACCCTCTGGTCCAAATAGAGCCTCCCAATATGAACCTGGACAACGCCTTGTTCTACTACAACCACAGCCACCGCAAACAGGTCAGTTGGTTGCTCCTAATTCAAATCTATTAGCCTTACCTCATCCTCAATCCTCAATCCCCACTACTCAGCCTCATTCTCAACCTATTTCCTTACCTCAGTCTACTGTCCATACCCCCCCTTGCTGGTATCATGAAAAGTTTAAAGATCGTGCAACGCGCTGTCTCACACCTTGTCCATGGACTCCTAATCCTCCTTTAAACTAACTAGGCTGGTGTCACAGGCGTCTGACACTACAGCCTCTCAAGCTATCCTTTCTTCAACTAACCCTACCACTACTCCATCTAATTCTACCTCAATTTTAACTAAGTATTACTCTAGCTCAACCAACACAACCTTTACCACAAATAATCAACAACCTATTACTACGCACTCAACTACCTCATTTAACACTGTCAAACCAACACATACGTATGCAAGTAAAGTTAAAGAATTGCAACCTACTTATTCAACCACAACTAATTTAATACCTACAACTAATCCTTCAAATACAACACAAACTCCTTCCCACAGCAATACTAACCTTCCTCCACAAAAATTTAATGATTCACAAACTACTGCACCACCTGGTCCAACGTTCACCTTGCATGATCCACTTTCAGGCTATGCATTCCTTATTGACACTGGAGCTCAATACAGTGTTATTCCTGCAACAGCCGCAGACCGTGCAAACGGACCTTCTCCTTTCATTTTACGTGCAGCTAATTCTTCATCTATTCACACTTATGGACGTCGTTCTATTTCAGTTTCTCTTGGACTTAGACGTGTTTTCCGCTGGATATTTCTTGTCGCGGATGTATATACCCCAATGTTAGGCTCTGATTTTCTTTCTGCTAATGATTTATTAGTTGATGTTCGTAGAGCACAATTAATTGATAATGCCACACATCTTTCAGTAATTGGTTCTCCTACCGCGCACCCCTCTTCATTATTGGCAAGTTCTCTGCCACAGTGCTCACCTGCTATAGAGCAGCTCCTAAATGAATTTTCTTCCCTTACTCAACTCTGTTCTAAGGATACCCCTATTAAACACTCTGTTGTCCACCGTATTGATACGGTAGGCTCACCTGTTTTCACCCGCCCACGTCGCTTAGCTCCAGATCGTCTTGCAATTGTGAGACGAGAGTTTGAACACATGCTCGAACTCGGTATTATACGGCCTTCAAGTAGCCCGTATGCCTCTGCTTTACACATGGTCCCAAAACCTACACCTGGAGACTGGCGTCCATGTGGAGATTATCGTGCTTTGAATGACAACACGATTCCAGATCGCTATCCCCTTCCTCACTTACACGATTTTACTTCTGCTCTCCATGGCACCACAGTATTTTCACGCCTTGACTTGGTGCGAGCCTTTCATCAAATTCCTGTACACCCTGAAGACATACATAAAACTGCTATAACAACCCCTTTTGGGTTATTTGAAATGACAAAAATGCCATACGGACTGCGTAATGCGGCCCAAACTTTTCAACGCTTCATTGATGAAGTGTTGAGAGGTCTCTCCTTCACTTTCACATATGTCGATGACATTCTCATCGCAAGTTCTTCTCCCTCAGAACATATTCAACATTTACGCTTAGTTTTTTCTCGGTTGGCAGAATATGGTGTATTGCTAAACCCTGAAAAATGTGTCTTTGCTGTAGATGCAGTGGCGGTTCCTCATATGGGCAATATGGGCAGCCGCACAGGGCGGCATTTGTGGAGGGGCGGCATGAGCGCCTGCAAAAAAAATAAAAATAAAAATAAGAATAATAAATAAAGAAATAAATAAAAATAAAAATAAAATAAAATAAATAATAAAAGGTCAATAAATATATTTTTATTAATAAAAAACCATCTATTGCATTTTCCATAAACCTTCCCATAAAAGACCTAAACAATGCAAAATGCTTCCAGATTAATATTATTGGGAATAAAGGCCCATACTTTAACATATGTAATGTTATTTTTCTGGGTTTGGTTAAATAGTGAAATGTATATTATTTATTACAGAACGAATCTTCACACTAAGCCACTAAGGTCTGTCAAATAACCGCAAATGGATAAGAAGAGGTCAAAGCTATCAGGTGCTCAGTTTAGAAAAAAGAGGAAAGAAGAAGAGGAGAAACGAGCAAAAGATAAAGGTATAGAGCTATGTCATCTACTCTTCACTGCTATATTGCACTGCTATTTTGTGATATAGCTTCTGAGTCATTTGAAGTGTACTATTATGTATATAATTAGCCATTAACCAAGGAGGTTGTATTATTCATTTGTTTCCTATTCTAAAAGTTTAATAAATTGTGCTTAATACATGTTAAATTAATTGTACTAGCCTATTCATGCATTGGTCTGTTATGTTCTATTTTACTATTTGCAGGGGCACTTTGAAATATTTTGGAACACCCTCTGCCACTAGCCAGGATGAGAAGCCGTCTACTTCTGCCATTATTGAGGCTGAGGAGCCATCTACCTCCTCAGCCTCACATATGTCTCCACAAATGCAGTCTGATCCTGAGGATGAAGACCCATTTGCTTCTACTTCTCCCCGGCAGGACTCTTCAGGTGAGTTTGTGTGCACATATGTCTGTGAGTGTGTGCGTGTGTGTGTATGTGTATGTGTGTGCATCCCTGCAAAGCATTTTGCAAACAGTTATAAATTATAATGTTATTATCACTGGGTCTGGGTTACTGGGTATGTGTGGTGTTTCACCACCATAATTCCATAACACCACCACCATAACAAAGTGCTGTGAATAATGTGTTATCTAACTTAGGTGTGTATACTAATGAGTAATGCTCTTGTTCTTTCTATTAGAAATGCCTGGAGCAGAATCGCCTCCTGAGGATGAGTCTCTGTCCACCGACCCTGCTAACTGGCCTTCAGTTCTGACTGAGAGAATTCGGACACAACTGGTTTCCAGGGGACCAAGTCAAGTACCATCTGACTTTGTATTCCCTAGAAACGACAGTGACGGAAGAAGTTTCCACCATCAATACTTCAGGAAGTCATTGGTTAGTGGGGAAAATATAACCAGAAGTTGGTTGGTCTATTCCTTAAAAAACAACAGCCTTTTCTGTTTCTGTTGTACATTATTTTCCAAGAGGAAAATAAATTTAACAAGTTTGGGACTCTCGGACTGGAAGCATGCAAGCTCATTGCTCACATCACATGACAACAGTTCAGAACACCTAAATTCTATGAAAATCTGGAAAGAACTGGCAGTGAGGATGAGAAAGGGGGAGACCATTGACAAGCAGGAGATGGCACTTCTGGAGGCTGAGAAGTTGAGATGGAGAGCGGTGCTGACACGTCTCACTGCTATTGTGCATTCTCTGGCAGTTAGGAATTTGGCACTAAGGGGACATACAGAAAAAATTGTTCTCACCATCAAATGGCAATTTTCTGAAAGAAGTTGAACTGATGGCACAATTTGATCCTATAATGCAAGAGCACATTAACCGTGTCCAAAAAGGGACCTCCAGTCACACCAGCTACCTCGGCCACCACATACAAAACGAACTCATTGATTTGTCGAGCAGCAAGACCATTTCAGCAATGGTGAGCGACATCAAACAATCAAAGTTTTTTCAATAATTCTAGATTGCACTCCAGATATCAGCCACACTGAACAGTTGTCAGTTGTGATTCGGGTTGTGTCACTGGAGGGAAGCCCCATATAAAGGAACATTTCATGGGGTTTTTGGAGGCAGAGGAGTCCACTGGTCAACACATTTGGCATCTCTGATTCTGAAGAGACTGGAGGAGCTAAAAGTTCCTTTCATGGACTGTAGAGGACAATCATACGACAACGGGGCCAACATGAGGGGAAAAAACAAGGGTGTTCAATCCAGGCTCCTAGAAATTAATCCCAGAGCTCTGTTTGTTCCATGTGGGGCTCATTCTCTGAATTTGCTTGTGGCCGATGCTGCTAAGGGATCTATGATGCCACAAGTTACTTTGGCATCTTGCAGAAGCTTTACAACTTGTTTCAGCCTCCACACAACGATGGGCCATTTTGAAAAAACATGTGAACATCACATTGAAGATGTGGTCTGATACAAGGTGGGAAAGCAAGATCAAGAGTGTAGAGCCCTGAGATATCAGGCAGCTGCAGTGAGAGATGCACTGATCGAGGTGAGGGACCACACCAAAGACTCTGTAATAAAGGTCGAGGCTCAATCTCTGTCAGAGGAGGTTGGGTCATACCGCTTCGCCATTTGTTCAGTGGTGTGGCATGACCTGTTGTGCCAAATTCAGCATGTGAAGCAAGCAGATGCAGTCTCCTAGCATGCACGTTGATGTTGCAGTAAATCTCCTAAAAAAAACAGAGAGAGGTCTCCGCAATTACAGGGCAACAGGTTTTGTGGCTGCACAAATGGCAGCCACAGATATCTGTGAACAAATGAATGTGGAGGCTGTGTTAAAACAAAAACGGCTGAGGTCCACAAAGCGGCACTTCTCCTATGAGCATCTGATGAGCCCTTGATTGATGCTTTGAAGAAGCTGGAGGTGACATTTTTCAATGCAGTGGTTGATGCTGCAACATCAGCCATTCAGGAAAGATTTTCCACGTTGGAAATTGTGGGAGAGAAGTTTGGAGTGCTGACACATTTCCAAAATCTCACATTTGAGGAGCTGACAGAACAATGTGTGAACCTTAGTACTACACTACACTTTAAGGGACAATCTGACTTGGATGGCAGAGAGCTTGCACAGGAGCTGAAGAACTTGCCTGACTTGCCATCAAAGACCATATCCTTGCTTGAACTGCTGACATTTATCCATGAAAGGGAGCTCTCTGAAATATATCCAAATTTGTGGACTGCTCTCAGAATTGGTCTTACTCTTCCAGTCACTGTTGCTGAAGCAGAGAGGAGCTTTTCAAAGCTGAAGCTCATCAAATCCTACCTGAAGTCAACTATGTCACAGGAACGCCTTACCGGTCTGGCCATCATCAGTATAAATCATACAATTGCTGAGCAGATTTCATATGATGATTTAATTCATGACTTTGCATCAAGGAAGGTAAGAAGAGTCAGGCTTTAGATGGCAGTTGTGCTGTGGTGCAATTTATTTTGTTCTTGTTCAAAGTGTAGCATAATAATTACCCTCTCTTAAGTGTCTTATTCTATTTATGTGATAGAGCATTTGTACAATTTAGAAATTTGATTCTCTAGTTTATTTATGGCAGTTGTGCAATTTAATTTGTATTTTTCCTGTTCATAGTATCATAATTATATTCTCTTAAGTGAGTTATTCTATTTACGTGATGAAGGATTTGTAAAATTCAGAAATTTGAGTCTTTGTTTTGGTTCTGAAGTTCCAACAATTAGTCCAATAAAAAGTTATTTTGTGAAAGAGTTATGTCTGTCCTTTATTTTGGGGGGATTCGAATGTGTGTGTGTTGGCGAACAGGGGGGGGGGGGGCGCTGAAGGTGAGGTTCGCCCAGGGCGTCATGTAAGCTAGGACCGCCACTGCGTAGATGAACTCACCTTCTTAGGACACAAGGTTACTTCGAAGGGCATCTCCTCTCGAAAATAAAGTATCTGTGATAAGGTCTTTCCCACAACCGCAAACTCAAAAGCAACTTCGCCGCTTCTTAGGGATGGTAAACTTCAACCATCGCTTCATTCCTCAGTGTGCAAACATTCTTGCACCCATAACCTCTCTTCTTCGCCAATCAAAAAGGGGCAGATCCACTGTAGTTTTGTGGAACCCCGAAGCTACCAATGCTTTTTCACAAGCAAAAGAGGCTATAGCACAAGCTACATGCCTTGTTCACCCTCAACCAGACGCTCCTCTGAACTTAGCCACTGATGCCTCTGACGTTGCCGTGTCAGGAGTGCTCCAGCAGCTTGTTTCAGGCGTTTGGGAACCTCTCGCATTCTTTTCACGCAAGCTCTCACCTTCACAAATGAGGTACAGCACTTTCGGTCGAGAGTTGCTGGCGATATACCTCTCCATCCGTCATTTCAGGTCATTCCTGGAAGGACGTGACTTTAGCATTTTTACGGATCATCGTCCGTTAATATTTGCTCTCCATTCTCAATCAGACTCTCATGCTCCTACTGAGAGAAGATACCTTGATTTTATTCTTCAATTTACTTCAGACATTCGACACATTTCAGGTTTTTTGAATGTTGTGCCGGATGCGCTGTCTCGCATCTCAGCAATTTCTGACCCTGGACACTCTCACATCAACCTTTCAGAGATGGCTAAGGCTCAGTCCACGGATACAGACCTCCAAGCTCTTATTAATTCACCCACTTCGTTGCAAGTCCGCTCTTTACCGGTTGAACCCAAGTCAGACTTACAAATTTTGTGTGACGTCTCGACTGAGCATATTCGACCGTTGGTCCCACAAGGGCTGCGAAGAGCTGTTTTTGCTAAACTCCATTCCCTTTCTCACCCGGGAATTAAGGCCACCCAAAAATTAATTGCAGCTAGGTTTGTATGGCCAAGTATGAACAAAGATATCCGCAATTGGACTCGATCTTGCCTTCAATGTCAGCGTGCCAAAGTTCACCGACACACAAAGTCAGAAATTGGTACCTTTCCTTTGCCGAAGGCTCGTTTTGAGGCCATACATCTAGACATAGTCGGCCCCCTCTATTCTTCTCGAGGTTATACCTATCTTCTCACTGTCATTGATAGGTTCACAAGATGGCCAGAAGCTGTTCCTTTGACTTCTTGTACTGCTTCTGCAGTAGCTCATGCCTTTGTTTCATGTTGGGTTTCCCGTTTTGGAATACCTGCAACCATTTGCACAGACAGAGGTGCCCAGTTTGAATCGGCCTTATGGAAGGAACTCATGCTCCTTCTTGGGACTGAGCGCATCAGAACAACAAGCTATCACCCGCAATCCAATGGGGTGGTAGAACGCTTCCATCGTCAACTTAAAAGTTCCTTGCGAGCCACTGATCCATCTACTACATGGGTGGACAGGCTACCCCTAATCCTACTCGGAATTCGTACTGCTCTGAAGACTGATCTTGCATGCTCTGCAGCAGAATTAGTTTACGGTACCACACTCCGGTTACCCGGAGAATTTTTCACACCTACACCCATTAACCCCACATGTGATCCTGCCTCGTATGTCAAGACATTACGCTCTGTTATGAAGCAAATTCGTCCCACAGCACCTAGAACTTCCACTTCACAAACTACCTTCGTTTCCCCTGATTTACAAACTTGCACACATGTTTTCTTGAGACATGATGCTCACCGCTACCCTCTTCACTGTCCCTATGATGGTCCCTTCCTTGTGCTAGACCGTAGACCCAAAACTTTCATCATTGACAAGGTGGGCAAGCGTGAAACCGTTTCTGTGGACCGCTTGAAACCAGCATACCTTGATTTTTCTCCAACAAAAGATCCTATCCTCCCTCAATCTTCTGTACCTCCACCTCAAATACAGGTACAGCAACCTATCCCTCCTCAATCTTCTGTACCTTCATCTCATATACAGGTACAGCGATCTACCCTTCCTAAATCCTATGTACCACCACCTCATCCGAGGGTACAACAATCTATCATCCCTCTTCCAATTCTCCTTCATTATCGCAACCAACTGTCTTTGAACCAGCCAGTGGCCCCATTGCACAGGCACCAAGAATCCCCTTCCCCCAATGTCCCGATTGCACCTGTAGCACCATCCATGCCTTCAGAACCAGTGCTGCAGGATATTGCCGTCCAAAAGCAAACAATGACTCGTTCTGGAAGAGTCATTCGTAAGCCAGTGCGCTTTGACATTTAAGTGTTTTTTCTTTTACCCCTGACAACCATGTTTTTGGGGGGCAGTACTTGTAGTGCCTTGCACCACAAGATTATTTTTTATTAGTGAAAACTGCCACAAATTGGCATGAGTGAAATATTTAAATCTAAATAAATAAATAAATACAAGTTAAACATGTCCAGTGATCAAATTTAATTCTTAAGCATTCAGTGTGGTGTGACTAGACATGAATTGGCTTTTAAGGATTATTTTGGCTTGTTGGTAAAATTGTATAGTAAAAACAAGCTTATGTACAACAACACAAAGGACGCCGTTACACATTTTATTATTTGAAAACACGGCGCCAGCAAGCAAAGGTTCTTCGTGGTAAGTTCCTATTTATAATATTTATATTCTTTACTATTGCATATCTGTATGCAATACCGCATACTGCAGAGATTAACAAGCCTTATAGTGTTTGTGATTAGTACTGTAAGATTCATACTATAAATATTACTGTACAATTCATACAATAAATTACCTTAGGCTAAGTTAGGTCTATCTAGGCAAAAGCCAAATTGTAACTCTAGCCTAGCTGAGGCCTACCGTAGCCTTTGTTTTAGATTAACCTCAGCTCTTATATTGAAGAGGCATAGGCCTGCCTATTAATTTTCTTAGTATATTTTACTTTATAATATAAGCCTAGTATGTTTCATGTATTTTCTTAGCAGGTGGCCTACAAAAGCCAAATTGTAACTCTAGCCTAGCTGAGGCCTACCGTAGCCTTTGTTTTAGATTAACCTCAGCTCTATTATATTGAAGAGGCATAGGCCTGCCTATTAATTTTCTTAGTATATTTTACTTTATAATATAAGCCTATTATGTTTCATGTATTTTCTTAGCAGGTGGCCTACATACTTCCTTAGTTTTCCCATTCAACTTAACACAATCCCATAATGAGAATCAACTGTAATTTATCATCCACAGGTTACTGGGCCTATATAGCATATGTATATTAATTATTAATTTTTGCCATTTTTATTATTCTTTTTCTCTGAAATATCACTTACAGTATTCTTGTCTCTCTCTTTGCAGACAAGGTTGTCATTGTGGCTATTATTAGTTGTTTATTTCTATTAGTGTTACATTATTTATATATTAATATTATTTGTATATTATTTGCACAATATTATTATTATTAGTATCAGTATTAGTTGCAGACTGTTATATATTAGCTAAACGGTGCCATTATTTAATTTAGCATTTACATGTCAATCAAAGTTGTTACGGGTAAAAATCCCCTTTGCATTTATAAATAATTGTAGCATATAATTTATTAATCGTTGTCAATAAAATACAAAATTCATATTGATGATTTTATAATCAGTCCTTCCCTTTTTTATTAAAATTAATTTTTGCGCCGCAGTGCTGGATGCCAGTCTAGTATTTGGGCGCTGGTGACCCTGGCATTTAGTTAATTATCTACGTAAACTTGTAAAGGTCTGTAACAATAAATCAGACTCTTACAGTGTCAAGGAGTTACGGCAGTTATATGATGAATTTGAAGTTAGAACTAGGTCCCTGGACAACTTGGGTGTAGAAATGGAAAGGTATGGTATAATGTTGGTCACTATACTGGAGTCTAAATTGCCTAGCTCAATTTTGCCTGAATTAAGTAGGGGACACTTTACAGAACATGTGTACATCCCCCTTCAGCAGATGTTAAGTCTTTTAAGCACAGAATTAGCAAGACGAGAGGGAATTGAGTTTGCACAGTGGGATGTTAAACAAGGGGACAAAGGCAGGCACAGCACCAAAGTTTCTACAAAAAGGAATAGCCCAGGTACAGTGTCAGCTCTACATGCATCCTCTGAGAATAAATTAAAGGGAATCAAGGAATGCATATTTTGCGAAGGCAACTACAAGTCATATAAATGTGAGGTGGCTGAGGCTTTACCTGTTGAGGAGAGAAGGGACAGGGTAACTAAGTCCACAGCATGTTTTAAATGTTTTTTGAAAGGTCAAAGAGCATCAGAGCCGGATTTAGACGTGTGGAGGCCCCCCTACCTTAGGGGAAGACATAATTGAAGTCATCCATAAGATTCATAATATAATTAACATACATACACTTTCAAAACATCGTGCACTCTTGTGTCTGTCCATTCCACTCATTTCTGCAAAAAATGAAAGCCTCGGGTTACTCGGGTATTCCATTATAGTGAGAGTAGGCCTAAAAGAGTAATAAAAACAAAATAATAATCAGTACACAACAAATAGTAATTGGTAAAAGTTTATGTACTACAGTGGTATTGAATGCGCGTGTTTTTTGTTGATGATCTATCGGGTTTTTCTAGTTTCGGGTTTTTTCTATTTTGATAATGGCTTGTCAATATGTGGAGGCCCCGAAGATGTGGAGGCCCATGGGCAGCTGCCCACTTTGCCCACTCCTAAATCCGGCCCTGAAGAGCATGGTTTTGTAAGTTTAAAATTTTGTGCAAAAAATGCCATGGCCGGCATCAGCCATTATTGTGTGAAAACACTGCTAGTAGGCCTACCCCAGAAGGAGAGACATCAGTGGCACATGCCACTGCTATGAAAGAGAGTAAAAGTAAAGGAGGATTATTGCAAACAGCTGCAGCATCATTAATTAGGAATGATGGAGAAGCTACTCCAAGTGTTGTTTGATAGTGGTAGCCAGTGTAGCTTTATTAAGACCAGAATTTCCAGAAAATTGAAGTTTAAAGAACTTAAGAGGGAAAATTTAAGAATTTCTGGGTTTGGGGGTTCCGTTCAAAACCGAACCAAAGTTAAGAAGGTAGAAGTTCTGGTTAAGGGGTTGTTACCACAAAGTCCCACTATCAAGGTCCAAGCTGTAGAGATTGAGGAACTTTGTGCTACAGTCACTACTTGTTTAGATATGGCATGTGTCAAAGAATTGCAAGTTAAAGGAATTAGTTTGGGCAATAATAAGTTTGAAGGAACAGAAGATATTAGTCTTCTGATTGGAGCTGACTATTACTGGAACTTCATCACTGGTGACATTGTCCGCACATCTTGAGGTCTGGTAGCTATTGAAAGCAAGCTAGGCTGGATGCTACATGGTAGCTATTGCAATGAAATGGAGGTTAAAGCTCTTTTTGTTAAGATTGAGGAGAACAGCCATGGTTTGGAAAGGCATTTGAAAGCCTTTTGGGAACTTGAATCTATTGGCATAAAGGACAAGTACAGTGAACAGCGATGTTTTAAAGCAATTTGAAAAAGGTATTGAGTTTAGAGATGGTTGCGATGAAGTTGGCCTCCCTTGGAAGGAGTCTTGCAAACCCAGCTCAAACCTTCAGCTAGCTAATAGGAGGTTGGAGACTTCTTTGCACAGGATAAAAAAAGTGAGGATTTGTTAAATGAATACAATAAGGCCATCCTAAACTATGTAAAGGAGGGCTATGCTAAAAGGGTGCAAGGTGAGCTGGTGAGCCAGGAGGCACATTATCTGACATCCCATGCAGTGGTACGGCGAGACAAAACTACCACCAAACTGACGATAGTTTTTGATGGTTCAGCCAAGGACAAAAGTGGTATGTCCTTCAATGACTGTTTGGATGCTGGGCCAAATTTAAATGCAGATTTATTTTCCTTGTTATTGAGATTCAGGTTTCGTAGAGTAGCATTGACTGCAGATGTGAAGCAAGCCTTTTTGAAGATAAAGTTAAAACCAGAGGACAGAGATGCAGTAAGGTATCTGTGGGTGGATACGAAAGACTTGTTGGAAAATGAGCCTAAGGTTCAAGCACATAGAATGAAGTCAGTGTTGTTTGGCCTCAGCTCTCGTCCATTTCTGTTGGCAGCTACTATGCAGTACCATTTTAAGAAATATTCTGAAGTCTATCCTAACACTATTGAACACATAAGGAGAAAAATTTATGTTGATGATTTGCAGTGTTCAGTGGATAATACAAAAACGGCTAAACAGATATTCATGGAGGCTAGAGCTATAATGAAGGAGGCTGGCATCGAGCTTAGAAAATGGCAGACCAATCATTCTCAGTTACAAGTCAGTTATGAGTCAGTCCTGTGTAGGACCTGATGCAGCAGAAAGTATTGAGGATTCTGGTATTAAGGAGTTGTGGGCAATAGGCACAAAGGTGCTAAGCATTGTTTGGCAGCAAGGAGAGGATTTGTTTACCTTCAATGGGAAATCTTTAGTAGAGCTGGCTAAGAATGAGGCAAGGTGGACAAAACGTACAGCTCTTAGTTTAGTTTCGAAGGTCTTTGATCCTCTTGGATTCCTGGCTCCATTTGTGATAAAGTAAAAAATTTGGTTTTAGAGCCTCTGGGAAATTGGACTTGGTTGGGACCAAGAGTTATTCGATTATATGGTAGTAAAGTGGAAATATTGATTCGAAGAAATGACACATTTTGGAGACATTGAAATCCCGAGATAGTATTTTGGAGGGTTGAACAATAGTCCAGATAATTTGGAGCTGCACATCTTTTGTGATGCAAGTGAGGAAGCCTATGCAACTTGCATTTATATAAGAGGCACATTCCAAGAGGAAGTAAGTTGCAGGTTGGTTGCTGCAAAGAGCAGAGTAGCACCTTTGAGAAGACTTTCTATTCCAAGGTTGGAATTGATGGGTGCAGTTATTGCTAGTCGGCTTGCAGTTACAGTGCAAAAGTCTTTGGCCCTTTATGAAATTCCAAGCTATTATTGGACAGACTCCACTATAGTTTGGTACTGGTTAAGAAACCAAGCAAGAAAATGGAAACCATCTGTTGCCAACAGGGTGGAGGAAATTCAAGCACACACAGATCCCAAGCAATGGAAGCATTGTCTAGGCACCGAAAACCCAGCTGATTTACCAAAACGAAGAATTTCAGTGAAAGATCTTGCACACTCAAGTTTGTGTTGGAATGGGCCAGAGTGGCTAAAACTTGGAAGTGAAAACTGGCCTTCTAATCAGTCTATTGTAAGAGAATGCCAGGCTCAAGAAGAATGGGTGAATGAGATGAGAAAATGCATTGTGAACAGTTGTCAAGTTATGCAGCAGGACCCCATATTGAGGCTTGACGACATTAGCAGTCTGAAAAGGTTGTTAAGTGTGACAGCATGGGTATATAAATTTACAAACAACATGAAGGGAGAAACAAGAATGGAAGGAAATCTGAAAAGTAAGGAGATTCAGCAAGCCAGGCAATGCTGGGTGGTTTATGTGCAGAAGGAAAAATTTGGTGAAGAGAAAAAATTGCTAACCAGCAGTCCATTACAGGTTCTACCAACAGATTCAACTCTTGTAATAGCTTGGGGTTAGTGACCCCGCTAAGTTACTAGGTTTCTAAACAACAAACAAAGGCACTTACCGGTGCGTTGAATTAGATATACTTTAGGGCCTATCATAGAATTCCTGCGTCCCACAAAGCAGTCTACCTAAACTCTCTAACTTTACTAATTTAGAAGCTATAGACATTACCCCTAACTATTATAAATTATTAACAACTTTCTACCCCATTTGTCACCTTAGAAACATCACCAAATTAAACTTAGCACCAACGATTTAGTCAGATATCAATAATCATGCTCTAATCCAGCCAAAACCAAAACGAACAGCCGCGTTGCTCTGTTTATCCCTTCGTGTTGCCATTCAGCTTTCTTTTAGTGATTTTCCCTTTAGTGACTTTAGAATATATATATATATATATATATATATATATATATACACGTCACCTCACTCCTCCCCTGCAACTTTAGTCTGTCAGGGGGGGTGAGAGACCCTAGACGACCTGCGGAGCGGGGTTGAAGTAGTAGGAATAGGTGCAACATGCATAGGCGGGCGATTTGAACCTTTCCAGAGGATCGGTTCTCTCTTCCGGAAGACTCCGGTCATTCTGCAATTCACGTTCCCATATCTGGTCCTGATGGCGTTTAATAGAACGACCATCTTCTAGTTGGCACTTGAAGGAAACAGGGCCCGTTCTCTCCTGCACAGTTGCAGGAACCCATTTTGGTCGAGCCCCATAGTTGCGAATCATAACTGGATCATTAGGTTGCGCTTCTATAACTCTCCCATTTTTAGTGTCGTGGTACAATTTCTGTTTTTCCTGTTGGCATAAAACTCGTCCTTATAACGTTTCGTTTGGACGTAACAAATCGAAAACCGAACGAATTCCCCGGCCAATCATAAGTTTAGAAGGAGACACCCCCGTCGTTGTGTGAGGTGTTAGTCGATATTTAAAAAAAAATTTATCCAATACCACTTGCATTTCTTCCCCACGAGAATGACGCGAGGCCGACTTGAAAGTACGGACCATGTTTTCCGCGAGATCATTAGTAGACGGGTGAAAAACACTAGACCGGACATGTCTAATGCCATTTAGGTGGACAAAAGAACGAAATTCCTCACTGGTAAAACAAGTACCATTGTCGGAAACCAGGACTACGGGTAAACCCCATCGAGCGAAACACGAACGGAGTAAGCGAATAGTAACACCCGAAGTCGTGGAAGTGGTTGGAAAAATTTCCACTCACTTAGAGTAGGCGTCCACAATGACTAGGAAATAGATATTATTTATAGGACCTGCATAGTCAACATGGATCCTATGCCAAGGTATAGTAGGCCATTCCCAAGGATGAAGTGGACTTTTTCTTGGGAGACCTCTGTTCCCTAGGCAGCTTTGACAGGAACGAACCAATGATTCGAGTTCTCCATCTAAACCGGGCCACCAGAAATAATCTCTCGCCAGCTCTTTCATTTTTGTTGCACCCATGTGTTCAGCGTGAAGTTCTTTCACTAAATTCGACCTGCCTTCTTTCGGAATTATCACTCTGTGGCCCCATAAGAGACAGCCATTTTGGATCGAGAGTCCAGACTTACGTTGATAAAAAGGCTGTAATTCATTCTCAACCTTAGTAGGCCAACCAACTGAGCAGTAATGGATGACCCTAGACAGAATAGGGTCTGATTTTGTCCACTGCTCTATTTGTACTGCAGATACTGGAGTGGATTCCAAAAACTCCACAAAGTGAACCCATTCTGTAGGTATAGGTACACATTCATTTGGATTTTCTAAAAGCAACCTACTTAGCGCATCAGCCGTACCTAGAAGTTTGCCTGACCGATGTACTAAGTCAAATTTATAGGCTTGTAGAATCAGTGCCCATCGTTGAATCCTACCTGAGGCCATAACTGAATATTTTTATTAGGTGAAAATAAACCTAAAGAGGCTTATGGTCAGTAATTAGTTTAAATTCATGACCCATAGATAGAAATGAAATTTTTTTACTGCAAATACTAAGGCTAAGGCTTCACGTTCAAGTTGTGCATATCGTCTTTCAGTCTCAGTTAGTGTTCTAGAAGCAAAACAGATAGGCCTATCTACACCATCAATGTGTGAGATAACACTGCCCCAATTCCATAGAACTGCTATCTGCTGAAACTATGAGAGGAAGTTTAGGATCATAATGCTAGGAGAGTGGACTTTAGTAGTACGTCCTTGGAAGCCTCAAATGCTTCCTTTTGGGTTTTCTCCCATCTCCACTGTTCCCCAGATCGTAATAGCTTATTTAGGGGTTCAAGGAAAGTCGATGCATTAGGCAAAAATTTCCTATAAAAGTTTAGGAGACCTAAATAAGCTTGTAACTGTGTGATGTTTTGTGGAGGTGGTGCATTTTTTATTGCTTCTAGTTTATCCACCGTTGGATGAATGCCTGAGGCATCTATGCGGAACCCTAAATATGAAACCTCGTTAGTGACCCACGAACACTTTTCTTTCTTTAGCTTAAGTCCGGCATCCCGGATCTTTTTAGAACTGTGGTTAATCTAGTTAGGTGTTCTTTTTTAGACGAACCTGAAATGAGGACATCATCTAGAAAACAAAGTACCCCGGAATGTGACCTAGAACTTGGTCCATTGTCCTCTGAAAAATACCCTAGCCGATGCTATTCCATAGCATAGCCTATTGTACATATAGGCCTCGGTGCGTATTTATGATAGTTAGTTCTTTAGAATTTTCATCTAAACTTAGTTGAGCATAGGCTTGGGACATATCTAGTTTTGTGAAATATTTACCCCCAGCAAGAGAGCTAAATAATTCATCAGGCTTGGGTATAGGGTAGCAATCTAGAAGGACTGCTCTATTTGCTGTTAAACGGTAATCCCACATAACCGCAGGACTTGTCAGGTTTTAGTACAGGAACTACTGGGGCAGCCCACTTAGCGTGTGTGACTGTTCGATAATTTTATCTTTGAGCAGCCTGTCAATTTCTAAATCTACCTTCTCCCGCAGTGCATGCGCAATTGAACGAGCCTTACAAAATTTCGGAGTTACATTAGGATCTACTTCTATACAGACCTGATGGCCTTTTAGGTTGCCTACTTCAGGCCCAAAAACAGAAGAAAAACCCTTAACAATGAGTCTATGTCAGACGGATATGAGAGTGTATGCACATCTGCCTGACCCTTTGGCAAAATTTTGTCAATCGGCATTTTCAAAGCATCAATCCAATCACGGCCTAGTAGAGTAGGCCCTTGCTCATCCACCACTAAAAGAGTTAAGGGATGAGACAAAGTTTTCTTGTTGATGTAACTGTGATGGATGCTTCTCCACAAATAGGTATTTGTATGTCCCCATATTTTTTTAGTATTGTTTTAGATGCATGTAGTTTAGGTGTATTTTTGAAAGTTTTGTCAAAAACTGTTTTGGACATGACAGTTCGGGCAGCACCTGTATCTAGTTCTAGAGGAACTGTAATTCCATTTAGGCCTACCTCTACAATATATGGGCCTGTATTATCACTTTGCTGCTCATAAAATAGGTACTCCACTCCAATGTTCGAAGTATTTCCCTTTTGAGGATTTACACTAGAAATGTTATAATTAGAATTTTCACCCCTTGTTTTCTTTGAAAAACAAACTTTAGCTATGTGGCCTATTTTACTACAGTTTCGGCAAACTGCTTCTTTAAAAGGGCAGTCCTTCTTCCAATGGTGTTTTCCACACCCAGTACATGGCTTGGAAGGCTTTTCCTCCTGTTTAGCGTTTGAATTAGTAGGTTTAGTCGTATTTGCCGCATACCTTTTATTTGTTGTCTAGTAGGCTCATTAGGTCTGCCAGGCCTAGAAGATTTAAAGCTATTTACGTGTTGGGCTTTACTACTGTGACTGCCAAAAGCTCTAACATCTTTAGCAGCTGCTTCTCTAGCCGCAGCTATTTCTACAGCCTGACTAAAAGTTAGGTCCTGTATAGCTAATAGGGCTCTCTGGGTAGACTCCTCTTTGAGACCCATTACAAACCTATCTCTTAGCATTTCGTCTAATTTGTCCCCAAATTTACAAGTACGGCTATGGGCTTTTATTCCTGCAACAAACTCTGCAATGCTTTCATTCACCGTCTGATGCCTCGAATAAAATTTGAAACGTTCATAGATGAGAACTACTCGGGGTTTGTAGTGATCGGTTAGGGCCTGTACCAATTCACTATAGGTGCAAGTTTCCGGTGCTTTAGGAGCAACTAGGTCCATAACTAAGCCAAACGTTTTAGGGCCTATTATAGTTAAAAAGGTAGGTACTTTCTTAGCATCAGGAATGGAATTTGCCTCGAAAAACAACCTCACCCTAGTGGCATAAGCTTCGAAGTCCTCCCCAGAGTCTTCGTAGGGGCTTATATGGCCAATCACCGACATGCTAGAACAAAACCGATTTAGGCCAAATAACGTGAAGTAGGTTAGATTTGGTTTAAATTTGATCTAGTTACTCCCCAGTTAGGGCTGAATAGTAAATTGTATTAGAGTTAGGGCTGAGTAGGAATTAGTATTAGAGTTAGGCCAGCGGGACCCAAGCTATAGTACGATAGCTTACCCACACAAACCAACCAAATCGGACGACCCACTAGGCTAGGCTACATCCAATTTTCCAAACCACCAAATTTAACCCAATAAGCCAAATTAAATCCAATGAGCAAATTAAATCCAATGAACCAAATTTATTCCAATGATCCAAATTGAATCCCATGAGCCTGACTGAATCCCATCCTCGTCGCCAATTGTAATAGCTTGGGGTTAGTGACCCCGCTAAGTTACTAGGTTTCTAAACAATAAACAAAGGCACTTACCGGTGCGTTGAATTAGATATTCTTTAGGGCCTACCATAGATTTCCTGCGTCCCACAAAGCAGTCGACCTAAACTCTCTAACTTTACTAATTTAGAAGCTATAGACATTACCCCTAACTATTGTAAATTATTAACAACTCTCTACCCCATTTGTCACCTTAGAAACATCATCAAATTAAACTTAGCACCAACGATTTAGTCAGATATGAATAATCATGTTCTAGTCCAACCAAAGACCAAAACGAACAGCCGCATTGCTCTGTTTATCCCTTCGTGTTGCCATTCAGCTTTCTTTTAGTGATTTTTCCCTTTAGTGACCTTAGACTATACACATATATACACACACACACGTCACCTCAGCTCTCAAGGGTTTGGATGTGTTTTTGGATCAGGACTTATTGAGAGTAAGAGGTAGACTACAGTTTTCTGGGCTTCCAGAGGAGAAAAGACATCAAATTTTGCTACCTTCTGGGGGGCACTTTGTGGAACTTTTGATCCTGAATACGCATTATAAGTTGTTGCATGCTGGAGTTAGAGAAGTGATAATAGAGAGCAGACAACAGTTTTGGTTTCCCAAAATTAGACAAGTAGTAAAAAAGGTCGCATAAATGTGTGGTTTGCAAGCGTTGGAGTGCAAAGTCTTATAATGAAAAGGTGGCTCCACTTCCAAGAGAACGGTGTGTCTATACTGCTCCATTTGATGTAGTGGGCGTAAACTTTGTAGGTCCAGTCTGTGTGTATAAGCAAGGGTAGTCTAACAAAGGTTATATATGTCTTTTTACATGCGCTACCACCAGAGCAATCCGTTTGGAGTTGGTAAGCAACTGAAGTAGTGATGTATTTCTTTTGGCCTTTAAAAGGTTTGCAAACAGAAGGGGTTTCCCAAATAAAAATCATATCTGATAATGCAAAAACCTTCAAAAGGGCTGGAAAGGAACTCCAAGAAGTTTGGTCCTTGCGAAAAGAGGAGGGATTCCAATCCTACTTTTCACACCATGGGGTACAGTGGGAGTTTATTGTTGAGAGAGCACCATGGTGGGGAAGATTTTGGGAAAGGCTAGAGAGAAGTGTAAAGTGTCCATTAAAGAAACTTTTAACTAATGCTCATTTGAGCAAAGAAGAATTCTGCACTGTTTTGTGTGAAGTAGAAGCAATGGTGAACAGTAGGCCTATCACCTTTGTTTATAACAGTATGCAGGATGCAGAGCCATTGACACCAAATCATTTTCTTTGTGGTAAACGAGTAACATCAAGCCCCAGTTTGCCAGAAGACTTACAGCCTATCCAGAGCACTCAAGAAGAGTTAACCAGAAGGTTCAAGTACCTTGAAGAGCTACAAGATCAGTTATGGAAGAGGTGGCAGATGGAATACTTGCCAGAACTCACTTATTACCCATCAAATTGTATCAAATTACCCAATGCAAATTGTATCAAGGTGGGAGAAGTGGTAATGATTGGAGATGAAAGACCAAGGCAATGCTCGAAGCTTGGCATAATGAAAGAGTTGTTTGTTGGCAAAGACAATTTAGTTAGGTCGGCACTGGTAAAGACTTCAGGAAGAAAATTAAAGAGACTTACACAAAAACTCCATGCTTTAGAAATCAGCAAAAACACGGATAGTCAAGATGAAACATTTGAGTTACAGCCTCATGGAGACTTGGCTAAACTTGCAGAAGGTAATGATAACACTGCCTCTTCGGTGGGGAGTGTTAGAAAATCTAGAAGAGGAAGAGCCATTGTTGACCCAAGGCGATATGATGACTAAGCTGATTGATGCAGCTTTGCTTGTATATATTAAGTTAAGGTGTATATATATCCATCTCTTAATTGTAAGGTTAGTGAAAAATTCACTTAATTTAGAGCTAGCATTTTTGGGCTAGCATTTTGAGGTGACGTGTGTGTATATATATGTATAGTCTAGTGTCACTAAAGGGAAAAATCACTAAAAGAAAGCTGAATGGCAACACGAACGGATAAACAGAGCAACGCGGCTGTTCGTTTTGGTTTTGGCTGGACTAGAGCATGATTATTGATATCTGACTAAATCATTGGTGCTAGGTTTAATTTGGTGATGTTTCTAAGGTGAAAAATGGGGTAGAAAGTTGTCAGTAAATAATAATAGTTAGGGGAAATGTCTATAGCTTCTAAATTAGTAAAGTTAGAGAGTTTAGGTAGACTGCTTTGTGGGACGCAGGAAATCTATGGTAGGCCCTAAAGAATATCTAATTCAACGCACCGGTAAGTGCATTTGTTTGTTGTTTAGAAACCTAGTAACTTGGCGGGGTCACTAACCCCAAGTTATTACATTTGGTGACGAGGATAGGATTCAATTTGGCTCATTGGATTTAATTTGGCTTATTGGGTTCAATTTGGTGGTTTGGAAAATTGGATGTAGCCTAGTGAATCGTCCGATTTGGTGGCTTGTGTGGGTAAGCTACCGTGCTATAGCTTAGGTCCCGCCGACCTAACTCTAAAACCAATTCCTACTCGGCCCTAACTCTAAAACTAATTCCTACCCAGCCCTAACTCTAATACAATTTACTATTCAGCCCTAACTGGGGAGTAACTAGATCAAATTTAAACCCAATCTAACCTACTTCACGTTATTTGGCCTAAATAGGTTTTGTTCTAGCATGTCGGTGATTGGCCATATAAGCCCCTACGAAGACTCTGGGGAAGACTTCGAAGCTTATGCCACTAGAGTGAGGTTGTTTTTCGAGGCAAATTCCATTCCTGATAGTAAGAAAGTACCTATCTTTTTAACTATAATAGTCCTTGAAACGGTTGCCTTAGTTATGGACCTAGTTGCTCCTAAAGTACGGAAACTTGCACCTATAGTGAATTGGTACAGGCCCTAATCGATCACTACAAACCCCGAGTAGTTCTCATCTATGAACGTTTCAAATTTTATTCGAAACATCAGACGGTGAATGAAAGCATTGCAGAGTTTGTTGCAGGAATAAAAGCCCATAGCCGTACTTGTAAATTTGGGGACAAATTAGACGAAATGCTAAGAGATAGGTTTGTAATGGGTCTCAAAGAGGAGTCTACCCAGAGAGCCCTATTAGCTATACAGGACCTAACCTTTAGTCAGGCTGTAGAAATAGCTGCGGCTAGGGAAGCAGCTGCTAAAGACGTTAGAGCTTTTGGCAGTCACAGTAGTAAAGCCCAACACGTAAAGAGCTTTAAATCTTCTAGGCCTGGCAGACCTAATGAGCCTACTAGATAAACAAATAAAAGGTATACGGCAAATACGACTAAACCTACTAATTCAAACGCTAAACAGGAGAAAAAGCCTTCCAAGCCATGTACTGGGTGTGGAAAACACCATTGGAAGAAGGACTGCCCTTTTAAAGAAGCAGTTTGCCGAAACTGTAGTAAAATAGGCCACATAGCTAAAGTTTGTTTTCAAAGAAAACAAGGGGGTGAAAATTCTGATTATAACATTTCTAGTGTAAATCTTCAAAAGGAAAATACTTCGAGCATTGGAGTGGAGTACCTATTTTATGAGCACAAAAGTGGTGATAATACAGGCCCATATATTGTAGAGGTAGGCCTAAATGGAATTACAGTTCCTCTAGAACTAGATACAGGTGCTGCCCGAACTGTCATGTCCAAAACAGTTTTTGACAAAACTTTCAAAAATACACCTAAACTACATGCATCTAAAACAATACTAAAAAAATATGGGGATATAAAAATACCTATTTGTGGAGAAACATCCATCACAGTTACACTCAACAAGAAAACTTGTCTCATCCCTTAACTATTTTAGTGATGGATGAGCAAGGGCATACTCTGCTAGGCCGTGATTGGATTGATGCTTTGAAAATGCCGATTGACAAAATTTTGTCAAAGGGTCAGGCAAATGTGCATACACTCTCATATCCGTCTGACATAGACTCATTGTTAAGGGAGTTTTCTTTTGGTTTTGGGCCTGAATTAGGCAACCTAAAAGGCCATCAGGTCTGTATAGAAGTAGATCCTAATGTAACTTCGAAATTTTGTAAGGCTCGTTCAATTGAGCATGCACTGCGGGAGAAGATAGATTTAGAAATTGACAGGCTGCTCAAAGATAAAATTATCGAACCAGTCACACACGCTAAGTGGGCTGCCCCAGTAGTTCGTGAACTAAAATCTGACAAGTCCGTGCGATTATGTGGGGATTACCGTTTGACAGCAAATGAGCAGTCCTTCTAGATTGCTACTCTATACCCAAGCCTGATGAATTATTTAGCTCTCTTGCTGGGGGTAAATATTTCAGAAAAATAGATATGTCCCAAGCCTATGCTCAACTAAGTTTAGATGAACATTCTAAAGAACTATCATAAATAATCACGGAGGCCTATATAAGTACAATAGGCTATGGCTATGCTATGGAATAGCACCGGCTAGGGTATTTTTCAGAGGACAATGGACCAACTTCTAGGTCATATTCCCGGGGTACTTTGTTTTCTAGATGATGTCCTCATTTCAGGTTCATCTAAAAAAGAACACCTAACTAGATTAACCACAGTTCTAAAAAGATTCCGGGATGCCGGACTTAAGCTAAAGAAAGAAAAGTGTTCGTGGGTCACTAACGAGTTTCATATTTAGGGTTCCGCATAGATGCCTCAGGCATTCATCCAACGTTGGATAAACTAGAAGCAATAAAAAATGCACACAGGTACAAGCTTATTTAGGTCTCCTAAACTTTTATAGGAAATTTTTGCCTAATGCATCGACTTTCCTTGAACCCCTAAATAAGTTATTACGATCTGGGGAACAGTAGACATGGGAGAAAACCCAAAAGGAAGCATTTGAGGCTTCCAAGGACGTACTACTAAAGTCCCCTCTCCTAGTGCATTATGATCCTAAACTTCCTCTCATAGTTTCAACAGATAGCCGTTCTTATGGAATTGGGGCAGTGTTATCTCACCACATTCATGGTGTAGATAGGCCTATCTGTTTTGCTTCTAGAACACTAACTGAGACTAAAGACGATATGAAAACTTGAACGTGAAGCCTTAGCCTTAGCCTTAGTATTTGCAGTAAAAAAAATTTCATTTCTATCTCTGGGGTCATGAATTTAAACTAATTACTGACCATAAGCCTCTCTTAGGTTTATTTTCACCTAATAAAAATATTCCAGTTATGGCCTCAGGTAGGATTCAACGATGGGCACTGATTCTACAAGCCTATAAATTTGACTTAGTACATCGGTCAGGCAAACTTCTAGGTACGGCTGATGCGCTAAGTAGGTTGCTTTTAGAAAATCCAAATGAATGTGTACCTATACCTACAGAATGGGTTCACTTTGTGGAGTTTTTGGAATCTACTCCAGTATCTGCAGTACAAATAGAGCAGTGGACAAAATCAGTCCCTATTCTATCTAAGGTCATCCATTACTGCTCATTTGGTTGGCTTACTAAGGTTGAGAGTGAATTACAGCCTTTTTATCAACGTCAGTCTGAACTCTCGATCCAAAATGGCTGTCTCTTATGGGGCCACAGAGTGATAATTCCGAAAGAAGGCAGGTCGAATTTAGTGAAAGAACTTCACGCTGAACACATGGGTGCAACAAAAATGAAAGAGCTGGCGAGAGATTATTTCTGGTGGCCCGGTTTAGATGGAGAACTCGAATCATTGGTTCGTTCCTGTCAAAGCTGCCTAGAGAGCAGAGATCTCCCAAGGAAAAGTCCACTTCATCCTTGGGAATGGCCTACTATACCTTGGCATAGGATCCATGTTGACTATGCAGGTCCTATAAATAATATCTATTTCCTAGTCATTGTGGACGCCTACTCTAAGTGGGTGGAAATTTTTCCAACCACTTCCACGACTTCGGGTGTTACTATTTGCTTACTCCGTTCGTGTTTCGCTCGATGGGGTTTACTGTAGTTCTGGTTTCCGACAATGGTACTTGTTTTACTAGTGAGGAATTTCGTTCTTTTGTCCACCTAAATGGCATTAGACATGTCCGGTCTAGTGTTTTTCACCCGTCTACTAATGATCTCGCGGAAAACATGGTCCGTACTTTCAAGTCGGCCTCGCGTCATTCTCGTGGGGAGGAAATGCAAGTGGTATTGGATAAATTTTTGTTTAAATATCGACTAACACCTCACACAACGACGGGGGTGTCTCCTTCTAAACTTATGATTGGCCGGGGAATTCGTTCAGTTTTCGATTTGTTGCGTTGTAACGAAACGTTATAACGACGAGTTTTACACCATCACGAAAAACAGAAGTTGTACCACGACACTAAAAATGGGAGAGTTATAGAAGCGCAACCTAATGATCCAGTTATGATTCGCAACTATGGGGCTCGACCAAAATGGGTTCCTGCAACTGTACAGGAGAGAACGGGCCCTGTTTCCTTCAAGTGCCAACTAGAAGATGGTCGTTCTATTAAACGCCATCAGGACCAGATATGGGAACGTGAATTGCAGAATGATCGGAGTCTTCCGGAAGAGAGAATCGATCCTCTGGAAAAAGGTTCAAATCGCCCGCCTATGCATGTTGCACCTATTCCTACTACTTCAACCCCGCTCCGCAGGTCGTCTAGGGTCTCTCACTCCCCTTGACAGACTAAACTTGTAGGGGAGGAGTGAGGTGACGTGTGGGTATATATATGTATATAGTCTAAAGTCACTAAAGGGAAAAATCACTAAAAGAAAGCTGAATGGCAACACGAAGGGATAAACAGAGCAACGCAGCTGTTCGTTTTGGTTTTGGCTGGACTAGAGCATGATTATTGATATCTGACTAAATCGTTGATGCTAAGTTTAATTTGGTGATGTTTCTAAGGTGACAAATGGGGTAGAAAGTTGTCAGTAAATAATAATAGTTAGGGGAAATGTCTATAGCTTCTAAATTAGTAAAGTTAGAGAGTTTAGGTAGACTGCTTTGCGGGACGCAGGAAATCTATGGTAGGCCCTAAAAATATCTAATTCAACGCACCGGTAAGTGCCTTTGTTTGTTGTTTAGAAACCTAGTAACTTAGCGGGGTCACTATCCCTAAGCTATTACATGTGGCATCATTGTTTTTGCACTCTTGTGGCATAATTTTTTGGGGGCACTGCGCGTCCTTTCTACTCGTTTGTTGAATGCGGCGCTTACAGGGCGTGGTCTTATAGAGAGCTCTCTTGCAATTCAGTTTGGTTGTTAAGATACAAGATTGTCGCATCGTGCAATGGTGTTGGTTGTGTGTTGTTGCAAGGTTTAGAAAGAAGACCATAAATAGTGCCCCTTTTTATTTTTATCTTAATTTTATGCAACTGAGGCCTAAGGTAGGCCCACATCGATTCAGCAACTCTGAGGTAGGACTTAATAGGACCTCCAAGTCCGTAAGTTTTAGTCTAGCTTAACTTGGGCTGTAGGTTGAACTGGCCCTTCAGAGCTTGGCCGTTCAGGGCTCAGCTGGGATTCTGAACCCAATAAAATAAAAAAATAACAATAGTCAAATTATGGAAGGAACACTACAGTGCGTTATTCAACTCTGTACATAAAAACAATAATGTTAATTGTGATGCTACCTAGAGTCCAGATATAAGAGTTAGTGTATTTGAGACTAAACAGGCCTTAAAATGTTTGGATTGTAAGAAATCATGTGGTATTGATGGCATTTCTGCTGAGCATCTGAAATTTAGGAGTGACAGATTAGTGCCTCTGTTAGCTTTGTGCTTTACAGGTTTACTGATACATGGTGTTTTGTCGGATACAATGTTATCTGTTGTTTTGGTGCCAGTACTAAAAGATAAAAAGGGTAAAATTAACAGTAAAGATAATTATAGGCCAATAGCCTTCGCCAGTATTATGTCTAAGGTGTTTAAATATATACTCATTAATAGACTTGAATGTTACCTGTATACTAGTGATAACCAATTTGGTTTCAAAAAGAAACAGTACTGATATGTGTGTGTATACCTTGAAGGAAATGGTCTGTAAATACCAAACTCTAGATGCTAATGTATTTTTGTTTCCTGGATGCCTCTAAGACATTTGATCGTGTTAATCATTACAAATTATTCATGAAACTTGTAAGTCGTAATGTACCTGGTTACTTGGTCCGTATATTAATATTTTGGTATAATCACGAGACAATGATTGTAAGATGGAGTGGTGTTAATTCAGAGCCATTCTCCTCTGTGACCAGTGGTATCAGGCAGGGAGGGATATTATCCCGCTACTTGGTCAATGTTTATATGGATAATCTATCTGTTGTGCTGAACACCTCTAAAATAGGTTGCTATATTGGTACAATGATTGTTAATCATCTGATGTATGCAGATGATCTAGTTCTTATTTCTCCATCTGTAAAAGGGCTCAGCACACTTCTGAAGGTGTGTGAAAGGTATGTGAAGGATAACGACATAAAATATAATCCTGCTAAGAGTCATGTTATGATTATGAGGACCAAGACCTACAAGTATATAAAATTTCCTGAATTCCAATTGAATGGTGGGGTGACGTGTGTGTGTATATATATAGTCTAAAAATCACTAAAGGGAAAAGTCACTAAAAGAAAGCTGAATGGCAACACAAAAACATAAACAGCAGAACGCGGGCTGTTCGTTGATTTGGGCTGAACAAAAGAGATGTAGTTTTGTCTGACTAAATCGTTGGTGCTAAGTTTAATTTGGTGATGTTTCTTGAGGTGGTGTGTGTGTGTATATATATGTATTTAGTCTAAAGTCACTAAAGGGAAAAGTCACTAAAGGAAAGCTGAATGGCAACACAAAAGGGAAACAACGGAACGGGGTCTGTTCGTTTGTTTTGGCTGGACTAGCAGCATGGTTATTCATATCTGACTAAATCGTTGGTGCTAAATTTAATTTGGTGATGTTGCTAAAGTGTTAGAATGTGAGCAGGAAGTTGTCAAATAGTATATAAGGGTAGGGGTGATGTATATAGCTTCTAAATTAGTAAAGTGAGTGTGTTAGGTAGGCGGTTTGTAGGACGCTAGAAATCTATGCTAGGCCCTAAAGAAGATCTAAATCAAAGCCCCGGTAAGTGCCTTTGTTGGTGTTTAGAAACCTAATAACTTGGCGGGGTCACAAATCCTACGCTATTACATTTGGCGACGAGGATGGGATTGTAATTTGGCTTATTGGGTTCAATTTGGTGGTTTGGAAAATTTGATGTAGCCTAGCCTAGGTGGGTCGTTCGATTTGGTTGGTTTGTGTGGGTAAGCTACCGTACTATAGCTTAGGTCCCGCCGGCCTAACTCTAATACTAATTCCTACTCAGCCCTAACTCTAATACTAATTCCTACTCAGCCCTAACTCTAATACTAATTCCTACTCAGCCCTAACTCTAATACTAATTCCTACTCAGCCCTAACTCTAATACTAATTCCTACTCAGCCCTAACTCTAATACTAATTCCTACTCAGCCCTAACTCTAATACTAATTCCTACTCAGCCCTAACTCTAATACTAATTCCTACTCAGCCCTAACTCTAATATTAATTCCTACTCAGCCCTAACTCTAATATTAATTCCTACTCAGCCCTAACTCTAATACTAATTCCTACTCAGCCCTAACTCTAATACTAATTCCTACTCAGCCCTAACTCTAATACTAATTCCTACTCAGCCCTAACTCTAATACTAATTCCTACTCAGCCCTAACTCTAATACTAATTCCTACTCAGCCCTAACTCTAATACTAATTCCTACTCAGCCCTAACTCTAATACTAATTCCTACTCAGCCCTAACTCTAATACTAATTCCTACTCAGCCCTAACTCTAATACAATTTACTATTCAGCTCTAACTGGGGAGTAACTAGATCAAATTTAAACCCAATCTAACCTATTTCACGTTATTTGGCCGAAATAGGTTTTGTTCTAGCATGTCGGTGATTGGCCATATAAGCCCCTACGAAGACTCTGGGGAGGACTTCGAAGCTTATGCCACTAGGGTGAGGTTGTTTTTTCGAGGCAAATTCCATTCCTGATGCTAAGAAAGTACCTACCTTCTTAACTATAATAGGCCCTGAAAAGTTTGGCTTAGTTATGGACTTAGTTGCTCCTAAAGCACCGGAAACTTGCACCTATAGTGAATTGGTACAGGCCCTAACCGATCACTACAAACCCCCGAGTAGTTCTCATCTATGAATGTTTCAAATTTTGTTCGAGGCATCAGACTGTAAATGAAAGCATTGCAGAGTTTGTTGCAGGTATAAAAGCCCATAGCCCATAGCCGTACTTGTAAATTTTGGGGACAAATTAGACGAAATGCTGAGAGATAGATTTGAAATGGGTCTCAAAGAGAAGTCTACACAGAGAGCCCTATTAGCTATACAGGACCTAACTTTTAGTTAGGCTGTAGAAATAGCTGAGGCTAGGGAAGCAGCTGCTAAAGACGTTAGAGCTTTTGGCAGTCACAGTAGTAAAGCCCAACACGTAAATAGCTTTAAATCTTCTAGGCCAGGCAGACCTAATGAGCCTACTAGACAAACAAATAAAAGATATGCGGCAAATACGACTAAACCTACTAATTCAAACGCAAAACAGGAGAAAAAGCCTTCCAAGCCATGTAGTGGGTGTGGAAAACACCACTGGAAGAAGGAATGTCCTTTTAAAGAAGCAGTTTGCCGAAACTGTAGTAAAATAGGTCACATAGCTAAAGTTTGTTTTTCAAAGAAAAGAAGGGGTAAAAATTCTAATTATAACATTTCTAGTGTAAATCCTCAAAAGAGAAATACTTCGAACATTGGAGTGGAGTACCTATTTTATGAGCAACAAAGTGGTGATAATACAGGTCCATATATTGTAGAGGTAGGCCTAAATGCAATTACAGTTCCTCTAGAACTAGATACAGGTGCTGCCCGAACTGTCATGTCCAAAACAGTTTTTGACAAAACTTTCAAAAAAGCACCTAAACTACATGCATCTAAAACAATACTAAAAAAATATGGGGACATACAAACACGTATTTGTGGAGAAGCATCGATCACAGTTACACTCAACAAGAAAACTTTGTCTCATCCCTTAACTCTTTTAGTGGTGGATGAGCAAGGGCCTACTCTACAAGGCCGTGATTGGATTGATGCTTTGAAAATGCCTATTGACAAAATTTTGCCAAAGGGTCAGGCAGATGTGCATACACTCGCGTATCTGTCTGACATAGACTCATTGTTAAGGGAGTTTTCGTCTCTTTTTGGGCCAGAAGTAGGCAAACTAAAAGGCCATCAGGTCTGTATAGAAGTAGACCCTAATGTAACTCCGACATTTTGTAAGGCTTGTTCAATTGCACATGCACTGCGAAGTAGATTTAGAAATTGGCAGGCTGCTCAAAGATAAAATTATCGAACCAGTCACACACGCTAAATGGGCTGCCCTGGTAGTTCTTGTACTAAAACCTGACAAGTCAGTGCGGTTATGTGTGGATTACCGTTTAACAGCAAATAGAGCAGTCCATCTTGATTTCTACCCGATACCCAAGCCTGATGAATTATTTAGCTCTCTCGCTGGGGGGTATATATTTCACAAAACTAGATATATCCCAAGCCTATGCCCAGCTAAGTTTAGATGAAAATTCTAAAGAGCTAACTATTATAAATACGCACCGAGGCGTATTTGTAATTAAGTTATGCAATTCTAAGTGTTCGACTATACGATCCCTAATTATTGATTCCAGTAGCTTACCTACAACAGACGTTAAACTGATTTGCCTATAATTTCCCGCCGCACCTTTATCGCCCTTCTTAAAGATAGATGTTAATGTTACGTTTGCTAACTTGAAATTATCTGATATGCACCCCTCAGAAATAGACGCATCAAAAATCTTCGTTAGCGGCACAACAATGCTATCTTATAATTTTTTTAGTTGTATGGGATATATGGAATCGGGACCCGGTGATTTACGCATTTTCATTTTATCAATATAACGCATTACCTCCCCTTCACTAACCACAATATTATCCAAAATATTACCATTATCAAAAGGTATTATGTCTATGACCGTAGGGATATTCGTTACATCCTCTATAGTAAAAACTGACGTAAAAAATTCGTTTAACAAGGTAGCCATTTCCTTGTTTTCAGAAACAATCTCCGTTAACATTTTTCAATGGCCCCAAGACACTTTTTACTGGGTTTCTATTGTTGACATATTGAAAGAATCGCTTGGGGATTTCTTTACCGTCACGAGCTATGGAGATTTCAAATTGTCTTTATCGCACTTATGTAGCCTATAAGCCCTATCTCTACTCTTTATAATGTTTCCTACTCTAGAAGCAAACCACAAGGGCTTGTTGTTTACTTTCGCACGCTTAATTTTGTACGGTACACATTCCTCAATTCCTCATTTATAGTCCTAAACACTGTTTCAAACGATTCCCACATTAGTTTTGCGTTGAAGATCCCCATTACGTTTCCCCAATTGACGTGTGACAATTTATTTCAAAATTTACAAAAGTCTGCGTGCTGGAAGTTAGGAATTTTAGTTGAGTTAGTTGCCATATTGTGATCGCTATTGCTTAACGGTTCTATTACTTGAAGATCAGTGATTAGCCTATCATCCGTAGTTATTACTAAATCTAAAATACCGTCCAACCTCGTAGGTTCCCCAACCTTTTGAATAAGAAAGCTATCCTCGAGAAAATTAACTAAACGATTAACTTCCGCGTCTCCCTGCATTGTATCGTAATTCACGTTGGCGCAATTAGTCACCCAACTAAAGCCTGCTCACTACCTATTATTCTCTTTTCACAATATAACGCTTCGTCCGTATCAGCTGTTTGATTAGGGGGCCTATATATAACGGCAACAAGAAGTTTGAAATCGTTCAATTTAAGTTCTCCTATAGGCGAATCTATCGGTTCTGGAATTGTGTGCTTTACTTCTATAACGTTCACAATATTATCTTTGATATACAACATAACACCGCCTCCTCGCCTAACTATTCTGTTTTTAACAAAAAGTCTATAATCTCTAATTTGATACTCCCCTACAAAGTTACGTGTTTCAGTGCTAAGCCACGATTCATTTATCGCAATTAAATCATAGTCTTTACAAGCAATTAAAGAAAAAAATTCGTTTCTTTTATTTCGTAGGCTACGAGCATTTAAGGATAGAACCTTCAAATTGTTTGTAATTGCAACACCTTCGCGAGCGCAGGGGAAATTTGTGGAAATTACGCTGGGACCGTTCGAGTTACGGCAGCCTGAAAAGAATACACAGTATTATGAAAGTCTTCCTGAACGGCCAGCTCCAACGTCATTAAGATGAAGTCCATCTCCGAGGAACAAGTCCCTCCTGCCGTAGAAACTGTTCCAAAAATTCGCAAAATGCACTCCTTCCTGTTAGCAAAGAGACTTTAGGTTATTGTTGATATAGGTCGCCTTGCTGTAGAAATCGCTACGTTGGATAATTCGAGGAAGTATACCTGTTAAAAGAATCTTCTTAATTTTTTTCCTTTAGTCGCTCTAGTGAGTTCCTGTACCTAGCCAGCAGTTCTTCCGATTTAGAATTTGAAACGTTATTAGTACCGACATGAATAACATACGTTGTGTCCTCAGAGGTACCGTCTGTAAAATGGTCAACACTATTAGTTATATCCTCCACCCTTGCACCAGGGTAGCAGTAACGGCGCCTACGACGAGGGTTTCTCCCACAGAATTCATCAGCAGCTTTGAAAGTTTGAAACCTAAAACAGAAAACTTATCGTTTGTTATTACCTGTAGACAAGTCTTAGGTTTTCTCAATGGGGCTCCATTATGCACTCGAACGAAGGGTTGGGAACTAGGGGAAGAGAGAGTGCTATTAGTACTATTTATATTATTAGTAGAAACTGAGGCAGGAGGGGTCGTAACTGGAGTCTCAAGGGATTCTAATTTTGCCGTCAGGAGCATCACGCTTTCTTCAAGCCTCACTCTGGCCTCTCTCTCACGTTCTAACTCGTTCCTCAGGACTTCCATGCTTGAGCACCACCTGCAAACTAACTGTTCATTATTATTAGACATTGTAAACGCGTAAACGGCAAATTTCCCTTCACAGCGACTGCAAGTACTTGACGGGGTGCCATACTCTTAATTAGTTAAAAAACAATAAACGAGCGTTTGGAAATTAATAAATTACAACGTAGGTCTACCGCGTGCTTATTGTGCCGTCACCTGCGCAAACCCGCAAAAATGTTCCTGAAACGCAGAAACAGGTTCTTGTAACACAAATTTATACTAAATGGATATATAATTAAGCTACCGACGAAAGATCTGTAAAAGAAAAAGTATTAGTAAAACTTATCTGTCCTCTATTCGACACTTTTTCTTTCCGTTTTTCCTTTTTCCCACTGTGGGTGACCACTCTCTATTTGATCCCCGGAAGGAAGGGAAAATGAACCTTATGAAACCTCGTTTCTGATAGATTTGAAAAACAAAAAAGGCAAACCAAGGGAATTTCAACCTTATGAAACCTCGTTTAGTAATAAATTCGGGAAACAAACAAGGTAAGCCACGTGCACTAACCTTGGTTTAATCAAATAATATAGTAATGAATAAAGTCAATAAATTAAATATATATATATATATACAGACCGTGCATGGAACAAGGAACTCTTCTGGGAAATTACATCCACTATAGTTCCAATAAGTAATAAATGACAAATACTATAGTTTTTTCTTTTTCATGATGGAAAGCCCAACGTAGGCACTGGGTTACTCGCAAAGAGGCCCCAAAATATAGCTTCCCTCACCAGCTATCTGCAAAGCAGATAGGATCCAGCTTTGGGAGAGCATCTAGCGTTTACAGCTTACACCTAGCCTACTACATTCAGAACCCCAATATACGCAAGAAACTTGTTGCATTCACGTCGGATAGTATTTGTCATTTATCATTACTTATTCGAACTATAGTGGATGTAATTTCCCAGAAGAATTCCTTGTTCCATGCACGGTCTGTGTTTAACATATAAGTTTCTCAGGAGACCATTCTGAGTTTGTGTGTATGTGTATGTGTGTGTGTATATGTGTGTATATATAATATATATATATATATATATATATATATATATATATATATATATATATATATATATATATATATATATGAAAAATTATTTCACGAAAGTGACACGTGAAAAATATTTGATGAATAAAACCACGAAGGGAAAAGAAACACAAAGGGGTGCTCAAGCGCTTTCGTCTAATGACATCCTCAGGAACACTGGAGTGAAAGGACAGATCAAGGCAATATATAGGTTACAAAAATAAACATACATACATACATACATATACATATATATGATGAATAAAACCACGAAGGAAAGGAAACACAAAATGGTGCTCAAGCGCTTTCGTCTAATGACATCCTCAGGAACACTGAAGTACATAAAAGGGTAACAGCCTATATATAGGTTACAGAAAGAAAAAAAAAAAAAAAAAAAAACACACACATACATACATATCTATATATACATATACATATATATATATATATATATATATATATATGCAATAAACAGAGAAGTAAAAATTAAAAATTAAAGGATTATCAGTGAGACGTACAGATTTGTAATGAATAATATCGATTTTTAGCACAAGATCAAATGGATTATAAAAATACAAATTTATATTGGAAAACTGCCGGGGTTTTAACACTCTGCCTATGTTCAGGTTTCGATATACAGGGTGGGCCGTAAGTTTCCATACATAGGAAAAATAAACATTTTTTTATGGACAACCATTTTTATTTATATAATATGCTCTACATGGTTGCCATTGTTTTGAAAACACATTTCAATACGTGTTCCCCACTGTTGATGAACACGCATTAGCACAGTTGACGTTATGCTTGTAATGGCGTTGGTGATACGTTCCTTTAGATGATTTATGTCTCGTATCTTTTCCTGATACACCATGGCCTTCAAGTGCCCCCAAAGATAGAAATCAAGGGGGGTGAGATCTGGGGATCTGGGAGGCCACTCCACAGGACCACGCCGACCAATCCAAGCATCCGGAAACTGCTGCTGATCCAAATACCGACGCACGTGAAGACCATAATGAAGTGGAGCTCCATCTTGCTGGAAGTAAACTGGGAAGTTACCTTCCTCGTTTAGCAGGGATGGGAAAATCTCTTCTTGCAACATGTTAAGATACCTTTCGGCATTAAGATTTCCACTGACAAAAATTGGTCCAATAATTCTGTCACCCCATATCCCGACCCACACCATCACTTTACCGGCACCTTGCATCTTCGTCGGACTCAGCCAGTTAGGGTTAGCATTACTCCAATAACGTATGTTTTGCCGATTAACCTCTCCATTGACGTAAAAACTTGCTTCATCAGTAAACAAGATCTTACAAACGCATATTCTTAGGGTATCTGAAACATAAAAACAAACGTTTAAATTTTCCTATGTATGGAAACTTACGGCCCACCCTGTATATAAAAATAAAATGCAAATTAAAAGTTAATAAAGTAGCAGACAAGTTTACCAAAGATTTAGTGTTCTACCCTTCTTATCTAAATCTGTTTGGAAGGAATTCAAAATAACAGGATCGAGTTGAAAAAGACCTTTGCTTATGTTGAAGTTATTTGAAAGTTGGATAATGGCAGACTCAAGAATATTTCTATTAACAATGTTGCTAGAATGGAATAAAACTGAAGCATTATTCCAATCAATACAGTGGGCTAACTCTGACAAATGGACAAAAAGGGCACTGGACAACTGTCCTGTTCTAACGGAATATTGATGCTGTTTTATACGTGTGTGCAAATCCTTTCCCGTCTGACCTATGTAAAAGGAATCACATTGTTTACAACCAATTTTATAGATAATGCCTTTTACATAGGTCAGACGGGAAAGGATTTGCACACACGTATAAAACAGCATCAATATTCCGTTAGAACAGGACAGTTGTCCAGTGCCCTTTTTGTCCATTTGTCAGTTAGCCCACTGTATTGATTGGAATAATGCTTCAGTTTATTCCATTCTAGCAACATTGTTAATAGAAATATTTTTGAGTCTGCCATTATCCAACTTTCAAATAACTTCAACATAAGCAAAGGTCTTTTTCAACTCGATCCTGTTATTTTGAATTCCTTCCAAACAGATTTAGATAAGAAGGGTAGAACACTAAATCTTTGGTAAACTTGTCTGCTACTTTATTAACTTTTAATTTGCATTTTATTTTTATATATATCGAAACCTGACCATAGGCAGAGTGTTAAAACCCGGGCAGTTTTCCAATATAAATTTGTATTTTTATAATCCATTTGATCTTGTGCTAAAAATCGATATTATTCCTTACAAATCTGTACGCCTCACCGATAAATCCTTTAATTTTTAATTTTTATTTTTACTTCTCTGTTTATTGCATATATATATATATATATGTATATATATATGTATGTATATGTATATATAGATATGTATGTATATATATATATATATATGTGTGTGTGTGTGTATGTATGTATGTTATTTATTTATTTTTTTTTTCTTTCTGTAACCTATATATAGGCTGTTACCCTTTTATGTACTTCAGTGTTCCTGAGGATGTCATTAGACGAAAGCGCTTGAGCACCATTTTGTGTTTCCTTTCCTTCGTGGTTTTATTCATCATAAATATTTTTCACGTGTTACTTTCGTGAAATAATTTTCATACATATATATATACAGAGATGGGCAAGATCACCAACTTTGGTGATCTTGAAGATCAAGATCAGATCACCAGAAAAATGTGATCTTGAAGATCAAGATCAGATCACCAGAAAAATGTGATCTTGAAGATCACTTTTCAAGATCACTTTTATATGAATTGAAAAAAGTTGTACTCTTGTAGAGTAAACAAAAACAAATTATTTTGTTAATCACTCCTGAAAAGTATCACTCCTAATACTCCCCTGAGGGCTGAGGCAATACAAGCATCGCATCCTACCCATGTCACCTGATCTAAACCACGGGGATTGACGATTCCCCTTTCAGTTTTTCAGGTGGTAAACTTAAAACTTAGTATTATCATAACTTATCAGCAAAGAAAAAACTATTAAATGACCTACATATAGTTTTTAGTTCTATTTTTCTCAATTCTCATTTCACCAGGTCCATAACCCATATCAATGAATGGTCAGCATATATAAGTAAACATTTTTTACATAGAATTTAATTTTACAGTTCTACTGCAGTACGCAATTACTGACAATATAAGGGTAAAAACCGCAAGTTAAGAGTGTTAATTTAATGTTCAACCGCTGTAAACATTTGCTTTCAGCAAAACCAATTGTTCAAAGTTACCATCCGAGAGACGACTTCGTTTGGGGCTATGAACCATGCCAGCAAACGAAAACAACCGTTCCACTGGTGCAGAGGAAGGTAGCGTGGTGTTATACCTCTTGAAGATCTTCTTTATAGCAGGATACCTATCTAAAGAGTCGAGTGCCTTACTGGTGTCCTGCAAATAATTGAGGACTTCCAAGTCTTCCTTGTTGTTAGGAGCAGAGAATGAGCCGTCCAGTTCTGAAGAAATCGTCTTCAGATGACGAGTCTGAGTTCATCGAACTATTACCACTGCTGTCAGAATTACAATTTCTTACAGCCATTTGCAGCTTGTCTTTTACTTGAGACTTGATTGCTTCATGATCGCCGAAATTAGGCCCTTGCAACAATGATATCCATCTAAGTTTGAAATACGGATGAGATACTGAGGCCAAAACGGCATCAGTTACCTCAGGGCTCAACGACAAAAAATGACCAAATCTGGCATTGAAGCCAGAGACGACTGCTGCCAGTAATGGCATGCAGTGTCTCAAGCGCAGGTCGTTTGGTTGGATAGGCTCCAATCTTGCGAGGGCATCTTGAGTCACTAGGACTGTTGGAAGAAGACAACCGTAGTATCATTCTTTCTCTGCCTGTAATTTGTTGAGGGCTACTGCAATTGGTTTTAGAACAGACAAATATTCTGAAATAAATTCCAATTCATTGTCTTTGAGGATGGGTAGATTCAGTTCTTCAAGAGCTACATTCACGTCGTTCTTATGTTTATATATTTGGCTTAATGAGTCGTACATTGATTCCATCGGGTGACGCATGGGTACCTAAATTGGACGCCAGTTATTTCCTGTATTTTTTCTGCTGACTTGGGTTTACCAGCAGCATTCCACAGCGCCGAACATTTTCCCATTGCAGAATGCTTTATCTTCTTTAGTCCAGGTGAATTCAGTTCTTTATCTGCATCAGTTGTTGCTACCAAGTTCAATGTGTGGGAGGCACATCGAATATGGGATGATAGTTTCACTGACTCCTCTCCATGCTCTCCTGAATGTTCAGGAAAGTTGCTGATGATAACCTCTTCATCTGAATCTTTTTCATCATCATCTTCATCTGCATCATCTTCATCAATGTCGTCAGTACGATTCTGAACACGAACACCGAACTCTTTAAAGCATTTCACCATGTTCGATGCATTGTCGGTGACTGTAGATACAACTTTTCTATAAGATAAACCATGCTCCGAGTTGATCCTGTCCAATATTCCAGCAATTTTATCAAAGCTATGTGTTCCACGAAATCTTCGGCATGCCAGTGCAGCTGATCCTCGCGACAAGTCATCATTGATCTGTAATGTAAGAATATAAAATCAATGTTTGTATGAACATTTTTTTAAGTTTAATTTAATAATATTGGTTAGACACGCACCAGCTAAACTGCGCCACCAAACATTGAAGAGAAGAACTATGTGATATAAAGGAGGCAATTCAGCGATGAGTCGCCTACCATACCACCACATCAGTGACCCATCCCATAAGAGCAAAATGTGGAAGAGTCCATATTCACAGCCTGTGAATATGGACTCTTCCACATTTTGCTGTGAATCAGACACAATGACAGATGACAGAATTAGTGTGAAATTACTGTGAATCACAGCAAAATGAAGACTCACCAATTAATGAATGAGGAACACATGTCGAATAATTGAAAAGATTATACTATAAGTCTATCAGACTATCAGTCTATCACCAATGGTCAATTTATCAATTATATAAAAATAATACACTAAATCAATAGCATACCCAATGCGCAGTGACTCCCATGAAACTGCGGTGATTAGTTGACCATATGTCGCATGTAACACACACATGGTCAACTGCTGCCAGTTTTGCTTGTATGTCTTCCTTCATTGTACTGGTTGTTGTTGCAAGAGATCTAGCCAGGGTGCGTCTAGATAGCACCTGAACAGCCGGGTTGACGTCTGAAAAAAATATTTAAAAAATAAAACAAATACAATAGATTAGCTATGGAAAAAATATCAAAATATTTAGCTAGGCTAGCGATAGTCTAATGTTCATACAAATAATATGATTAATTATTTTAATCAGATATTAGCTATGGAAAAAATAGCAAAATATTTGAGTTATACTAACATGAAAGAAGATCCTTAAATTCATGTAGTTCAACTAGGCTCAATGGTAGGAGCCCATTAGCCACAAGCGAGAGAATCTTCTTTTCAAGGATATCCTTGTATATTGGTGGTCCTGGTTTTTGCTTGGAAATGTGGAACATGCTTAGTGTTGACTGCTTGGCAATTTTGGCAGGGCCAGCATTGCTGCCGCTGGCATCATCTTCTTTAGCTGGACGCTTGCGAGATTTCTTCTCCGATTCATATTCACCCAAAAGATCCGAATGTAGTTTCTGCACAGAAAATAAATTATTATCATGCGGAGAGTCTTCTTGAACACCCTGTATAATATTTATCAGAGTATCAAACTTCTAGTTGAAATTAATACTTAACAAGATTCTAAAATTTTGTTATCTTTAACTAAAATTATTTTCACCATGATTAGTGCATTTTTATCCTATGTTAAATTGAAAGCCGAATTTCGTCCTTCAGTAACTAAATAGGAGAAATTACAGACATGGATCAGACAGAGAGAAAGACAGATACACATGGCGTTTTATTATAGTTGGATATCGGCAGTTTTTAATGTAGTTACTAGTCCATAATCTATTAATATCTGAAGTGCACAATATATTCAAATGGACGTCTATGTAAATGTAGCATTAGTCTTGTATGGCACCAGTCACTTAAAATATGACTTGAACCATTATGTTAATGTTGCTACTTACTACTTAGTTACTAAGTAGTACTAACCCTGAGGTGCCTCAGAAGATTGCTTGTTGAGTCGAGGCCAGCAGACAGAATTGTAGTTTTCTTTGTACACTGCCTACAAATAACTTTGATACTGTTTCCAGTTTTTTCGACAATTTGAAAATATTTTCCGTTCAATAGCACAGATTGATCCTTATTACCAACATTGTTATTTTGAAAAAACTATATAGGGCTATGGGTTGATTGCCTGTGCCCTCATCCGTTGGAAATTTCCAACAGACGTCAGTGGAGGGTTACCGACAAAAGCCCTATGCTTTTTCGTTAGAGAGTTATGAATATGTAGGTGTTTAAAGGACCTTTTTATATTTAAGTGATTACGGTAATTCTAGCGTCGGGATTTGCGCGACGTACAGTATACTAGAATGAAAATAATTTGCCTCACCTTATTTTTGTTGGGTCTTTGTTTGCTTCGATGTAGGGCGTTACGATCATTTCGGTGTAGGGCCGCCACGATCGAGTTTCGCGACGAATTTACTTAAGGTAATTAATATAGGCAGTCACTATATAAACCCCTGAAGGAATAGGCCTATCCTTTTTTAGTCATTAGGTTTTAATTATAAGGAATTCACTCAGAACTAGAGGGAAAGACATCCTCCCAGTTTAAAGCTTCGCTGTAACATAAACAGCCCTGAGAGCCGTTCCTTGGTTCTGGTGTATTATTTGCCGAACTAGCAAATTTTTGTTTGTGTCTACTACCTTTGGTAGACTAAACAATAAATTGGGTTTTCTTGTTGCTATGTGGGGCTGATTCATACATACAGGTTCTTTGTACGTATGGCAATTCAATTATTTCATTCCCAATAGGCTATGTCGCCAATCCCGAGGCAATTTTGTATAGATATTTAATTCAATTAATTAATAATTTATATTTAATTATGAAATAAATGTACCACATATGATACCATGTTGTGAGCGCGTATAGTTTTTCCATATACTGGGGGGGGCCGGAGAAAAATTTGTATGTTATAGATCAAAATTTTTTGACAAACTGTGTAAAACCATGTGAAATGGATGAAAAGAATGAAGTAGAAATTTAGGAAGAGAGAGGTTACTCAAGACCTATTCAAATATGAAAGTTCAAGAGGCCAACTTCTCAAGTTTAGTTAAAGTTATGTCAATCAGTTTGACTCCCTTTAGGTATAGGAAATTTATGGGATTAAAGTAAAGTTATTAAGCATTTTAACTTTGCTCAGTTTGTGTAAGTTTTATAAGTCACCAGTCTTAATTTTTTCTTGTAAAAGTTTTCTGGCTTTCAAAGCAGTCTTTCTTTGAGGCCTGTCTGGTTTAGTCTGAGTTACATCAGGCACATTGAGAGATTCCTCCCCAATAGTATCCTGATCCATCCTTTGGGGTAATGGTTCTAATTTAGCCCCACACTCCAAAGGATATAGTAATGTGATATCTCTGGTGGTTTCACCAGTTGCTGTTTTCAGTTTTACAACCCTGGTAACTTCGTCTTCACCAGTTTTGAGTTCCAAGACTTTTCCCATTGACCAATGTTGTCTTGGTGTCTTGTCATGTATCAACACAATGTCCCCAATTTTGACTGAATCATTCCAACTTTGTTTTGTTAATTGTTTATGTCTTTCTCTAAGACTTGTTAAGTATTCTTCTCTCCATTTTGTTATAAATTGAGTCTTGATTTGTGTCAAATGGGTATTTTGTGTTGAGTTCTTTGTGTCCTATTTCCCAATCTGGATCCTCTGTACTGTTATGTTCAGATTCTGGTAACATGTTTACTGTTTCTCCCTTAATTAGGTGGTTTGGTGTGAGAGGTTCTGGCTCATTAATACCATCTCCCACATAAGTTAATGGTCTGTTGTTGACAACATTTTCAATTTCTGACAGAATAGTCATGAGTTCAAAAAGTTGTAGATGTTTTGTCCCAATAGTCTTTTTAAGGCAGTTCTTTACAGTTTGTATGTTTCTTTCCCAAATTGAACCATACCATGGTGTATTAACAGGAATGTACTTCCAGGTTATGTTGTGTTTGGTTAAATGAGTTTGTACTGTTTCACTGTCACAAATCTGATGAATAATTCTTTCACCAGATTTGAAGTATGTGGCATTGTCTGACCATATAGTTTTGGGTACAGAATTGTGTGCACAAAATCGTCTGAAAGCAGCAATAAAAGCTTCTGCTGTCAGATCTTCTACTATGTCTAGACATATGGCACGTGTGGCAGCACAGGTGAAGAGTACAATGTACACTTTGTATTCCTTTGAATCCATTTTGTCTCCAAAACTCACATTTACCGCTCCAGTGTAGTCAATACCCGTGGTTTCAAATGGCCGAGTAAATGTTACTCGTTCCACAGGTAGGTCTGGAGGGCTTGGGGTCTTAAAGGGTCGTGAATGGATACGTTTACAAGGAATGCATGTGTTTAAAATTTTCTTTGTTTCAGTTCTACCCTTTGGTAGCCAGTAAGTTTTTCTCAGCTCTGTCAGGGTTTGTGGGACTCCCATGTGGTGTATTTTGTTGTGGGTATCCCTGATGATGAGTTTTGTGAAGTGATTTCTCCTTGGAAGAAGAATTGGGTGCTTAGAGTTGTAAGTCAAAGTTGACTTGTTAAGCCTTCCTTTACACCTTATCAGACCCTCTGTATCCAGGTACAGATTTAGATCCATGACAAGTGAAGGAATACCTTTGTTTAATGTGCTACTGGACCTAAGATACTTCAACTCCTTGTCAAATTCTGAAGCTTGTATCTGTTTGAGCCAGTATTTTGTTGCAGTTTCTGTTAAGTTAGAAAAGGCTTTCTGAGGACAGTGTTTGAGAAGGTAGCTATTGACAAACTTGCAGCAATAGACTGTAATTCTCAAGAGTTTGTTGAGGTCTGAATAAAGGTGATAGTCAAATATAGGTTTGTCCTCAGTGATCTTTTCAGTTGTTGTAGAGTTGAGTGTGAGGTTAACTACTTTGGCTGGCCAAAGATCCTCACATGTTAGCCATTCGGGCCCTTCATACCAGATTTTATTTGTTTTCAACAGCTTGTAAGAGAGCCCTCTTGTCAAAAAGTCTGCAGGATTCTCTTTTGTTTTTATGTACCTAAATTTGATACCAAGGTTTGTGTTTGCAGTTTTGATTTCTGTTAGTCTGTTTTTCACAAATATTTTTGCAAGAAGTTGTATCTGTGTTGGTCACCCATGTTAGACAAATTTGACTGTCTGTCCTTAAGTAAATGTTTGTTATGTCAACTTCTTTATACACTTGTGAAAGAAAGTTTGCTGTTTTAACTCCCAATGAGACAGCTAATAATTCAAGTTGTGGTACAGTTTTCTTTTGGTTTAAGGGTGCCACTTTTGCCTTTGAATAAACCAAGTTACTTTCATTTTCACTTGTTAAATAGGCACAACACCCATAAGCTTGTGTGCTGGCATCTGTAAAAATGTGTAGTGTTTGCGATTTCAATCTGTAGCCAGCACATCTTGGTACGTAGATGTCTTGAACTTTGTTCAAGTCTGTGGCTAATTTTTTCCAATGAAGTTGGTCTTCCACTGAAAGTGGTTCATCCCAATCAATTTTCTTTTTCCATAAGTCTTGCAAAAGGGTTTTGGATCTTATGGTTGCTGGTAAATATAATCCAATGGGGTCGAAAATTTTGGATGATTCTGAAAGCACTTGTCTTTTTGTATCGGCATTTGGATTTAAGTTATAACTCTTTGTGCAAAGAGTGTCATCGTGTTCGGAATTCTGTTTTAAAAACCAAAGCATTCCAAGTGTTTTCGTGTAATTGTTTGGTTCAATGTTCCCATTGTTGTCTTTTGTTATTTGTTCATTTAATTTAGGAGAATTAGAAAGAGTTTGTACTGTATTCAAACCTCCTACCACTTCAGACTAGTCAATACCCGTAGTTTTAGTGGAGTAAATTTACTCCTCCACAGGTAGATCTGGAGGGCTTGGGGCTTTGAATCCTGTACTGTTTTTGTGTTGTTTGGCCTATGGCCAAGGGAGGCCACAAGACCCTTTTTGTTTGGTCTCTGGCCAAGGGAGGCCACAAGACCCTTGTTGTTTGGTCTCTGGCCAAGGAGGCCACAAGACCAATGTTGTTTGGTCTCTGGCCAAGGAGGCCACAAGACCCTTGATGAATGTTGGGCTATGGCCAAGGTAGGCCATCACCCTTTGATGAATTTGTTGGGCTATGGCCAAGGTAGGCCAAGCCCTTTGATGAATTTGTTGGGCTATGGCCAAGGTAGGCCATCAGCCCTTTGATGAATTTGTTGGGCTATGGCCAAGGTAGGCCATCAGCCCTTTGATGAATTTGTTGGGCTATGGCCAAGGTAGGCCAAGCCCTTTGATGAATTTGTTGGGCTATGGCCAAGGTAGGCCATCAGCCCTTTGATGAATTTGTTGGGCTATGGCCAAGGTAGGCCATCAGCCCTTTGATGAATTTGTTGGGCTATGGCCAAGGTAGGCCATCAGCCCTTTGATGAATTTGTTGGGCTATGGCCAAGGTAGGCCATCAGCCCTTTGATGAATTTGTTGGGCTATGGCCAAGGTAGGCCAGCCCTTTGATGAATTTGTTGGGCTATGGCCAAGGTAGGCCATCAGCCCTTTGATGAATTTGTTGGGCTATGGCCAAGGTAGGCCATCAGCCCTTTGATGAATTTGTTGGGCTATGGCCAAGGAGGCCACAAGACCCCTGTAGTTTGGGCTGTGGCCAAGGGAGGCCACAAAACCCCTGTAGTTTGGGCTGTGGCCACGGGAGGAGG